>OZ010581.1:40994680-41079680 GCA_963932145.1 Acanthosepion lycidas | reverse complement strand
GATATGTACACATGGGCCAAGGACCAAAATTGCTCGTTGCTCGCGACCATTGTCACGCTGGCATCGATATCCACCCCCCAATCTCTTTAGTTCAATGAGGTGGGTGGGGGTGATGTCCCAAGTTTGGAATTCTCGCGACCAGGCATCCCACAGATTTTTCTTTTTGTCCAAAAAGAGTATTCTCGCTTTTTAATGGAATTGCGCCACTAGGCCAAAAGGGAGAAGTGGAGAGGCTGGTCTTACACTAAGTATCCTAAACCTAGCTAATTAAATTCACGACACAGTCGTCCATTACAATTTACTCATTAGCCATAAGAACTTCATCACCATTCTGATGTATACCGCATATTCACTAGGGACCTTTTTTTTTTTTCACTCTCAGAAGATAGTCGCGCCAACAGGCTTCTTAAATACATGTAGAAATCGTGAATATTCATCAATCGGTGATATGACGTTTGCGCACTTTCCGTATTGCAAAGGATCGTATTCGTTCAGCGTCAGATTTTTTTTTTTTTTTTTTTTTTTTTTTAAATATATAAAGCATTTATGAAAAAGGCGAGAATTTGCCATTAGTGGCAATTAGAAAACATTTAGGATCTTAGCATTTTGTATAACCTGATGTGCAAGTGCTTTTTCTTTCATTGTTAACAAACCAGGTATTGTTCATGCAGTTTGCTTAAAATATTTACTCTTGCTCCATATTTAAAGCTTAACAATATTAAAAAATAACTTCTTGCCTATAAACTGATACTGTAGACATTTTAGTCGCGTAAAATTTTGTTGGCTTTATTAAGCAAAGATAAAAGTACATTCCGAAAAAACAAAAATACCTTAGTTTAAAATGCTTTTTGTTTTTATTGTGAAGCTTTAATTTTAGTTCAAATTTCAAGCTAATATATTAAATTTAATATTGCCAATAAGCAAAATACTGTGTTAAAAACCGAATTTAAATTGAATGAAATTTTTTTTTTTTTTTTCTCCTTATCACTAAAATCTAAATTCTTCATATTGATAGATCAGTCGACACTTTTTTTTTTTTTTTTTTTTTTCTTTCTTTCCAAAATAAAGCCTACTTTTCTGGAACATTATTTTAGGAAGATAAACCGATTTAAAGTCTAATTAACCTGAACTGAAACATGACTTCTAGTTTAAAATATCGCAGAAAAGCATTTCTTAGCACGAATTGGAGTGTTTTTCTGGTGTGTCGAATCATTTATTGACAGCCTGATATTTGGGAAATTTAAATAAGTGATATAACTGAACGAAATTACTTGAAAAGAATACATACTTTTTTTTTTTTTTTTTTTTTTTTAACTACTGTATTTTTAATGTGCACGGGGATATACAACTAAGTGTGTATCGAAAATCCACAAATAATTTTATACACTTCTCTCATTACAACAATAAAATAAAATACGTAGTAATCATAGGCTTTTTAAGAGCCCTTACCCCTCAATCCCTGCCCAAAGAAGAGAAATATATTGAAAATGCTTTCAGATACAGCCAATGCTAGAATTATTTCCTGCACAATATCAGACGCAAAGCCTACAAAATCTACAGAGGAAAAATACAAAAATCCATAAATAATAATCATCCCAACAACCATCGCAAAAGTAAGCACATAATCCTACCTATCAAGTCTATAACAGCTACCATCTAAAATAACTTATCCAACCTTAATCTAAAATTCATTAACATCATCTCTAAAACAATAAGAGGAATAGCAACAACAGAACAGGTAGGAATATACAAAATAGATTGTATAAAATAGCCAATGGTCTACATCGGTGAAACAAACAAAAACCTAAAGAAATGACTATAAGAACTATGCTGCATAACAAGAATTTAAACGCATTGGTAATTCACTGTAATAAATCTGACCACATCCTCGAATAGAAAAGTATTCATTAATTAATTGACAATCTCACAATTCCTATCAATAAACCAAAGACCAGCACCATACATAATAACACCGATTATTGCAAGAACAATAATACCACAATGCGGTATGCGACCTAGTAGAGGAAAAAAAAATCAGTCTACTCGGAATGGGCTGTTTTAAAATCCAACATGTACCAACCGCTCTGATATATATAAAACCAACAAATAATATTTTGAAATTCTTGATAAGATCCAAAGAAGGATCTGTAACACCTTGGGAACAATCTCATCGTTTTAATGTTAAAATAGCTGGATGCAACCATAAGTTTTCTTCTAAAAGTTTATTTTCTCATAGTTCTCGCTAGTGGAACTCAACGGCTTCTTACTACCCTGTCACCTACAATTTTCAAAGATTTAAGTGCAATATCAATCGCTGTCTTTTGTCTTCTGAATCTTGTTCATTTTGTCCCTTCTCCGCACGAACGTCTTTTCCATTTTTCTTTACCTCCAGTAACACTTTACTTGAGGTGAAAAAATTATTAAAATAGATTATTGCAATTAATAGAAAATAAAAGCAAAGGAATCTGTGGAGAGCCATTACTCATAAATCTCTGTTATGTCATATATATATATATATATATATATATATATATATATATATATGGCTCAATATGCATGTAAGATGCTTAGTAATATTTTTGAGTAGGTTTTAAAGATATAAACACTGATGTTAAGAATTCAATGTAGTTATCAAAGTCTCGGCCAAATAATTTCTCGATTTCAGTAATTGATGCTACGTGTGAGTGTTAAAATTACATCATTTAAATTATAAACCAAACAAACTAACAACGAATACGTTAAAATATTTGTAACGACATATATTTTTTAAACACCGCTCAAGTTTTACAGTACACCTCGGGGTTTTCATTTTGAACGATTCAGTCAGACCATGCGTCTATAACTTTCAATAATTTATTTTATTATTATAAAAAAATTAATTCTTGTATTAAAAAAATCGTGCTATCTAAATTCATCTGTGCTGTGCCCCTTCAGGACGTTAGCGATCATGGCTCTCCACAAGTAGATATTAAATTATTTCTTTTTATTATCTCTCCTAAAACTTGATGCGTCATCAATTTATTCAGGCTCGCTAGGTAGGTTATGCGCTGTTTTTCTCTGTCCCTCATGCCTTCAAACTGTCCTGTGAGTATCAAATTTTCCAATCCCCTTTTCCTCATTAGATGCTTTCGAAATTTCACCTGCCTCTTTCTGATGTTAGGTATAAGTGTACTTTTTTCCAATGTACTCTAAAACTTCGTGGTTGCTCTCATGTTCGGTCCATGGCATTCTTAGTATCCTTCTGTATAACCACATTTCTGTTGCTTCAAGTCTCTTCATCAGTGAGGAAATTGTCCAGCTTTCACTGCCATAACAGTTCAGTTCCATATAGGACGAGTAATATTACGTAACAGTTCAGTAGTCTTTTCTTAGTTTCTAACGAAAATTTGATGTTTCTAAATACTTTGCTTAGCTTTTAGAACGTATTTTTCGCTATCCCAGGGCATCTTCGAATTTCAGTGTCACCCTTTCCGTCCTCTGTTAAAAACACTTCCGAGATCTTTGTTTTACTTCTTTGCTTTTGGTTTCTCTAATTTGTAATTTCCATGTTGGGCTGTTTGTTTCTAACATCAATGTATTCCGTTTTCTTGAAATTGATGTTTAGTCCTTCTCGTTTTTCTTCACTACTTTCTGTACGATTCATTGTAGTTTCCTTTCTGTATCTGCTATCAAAACTGTGTCTTCATATCTTATGCTGTAAATGTTGTGGTCGCCAATAATGAATCCTAATAGAACTTCTAATCTTCTTTTGCTTTCAATCTGTTCTGTGAGTATCAAATTTTCCAAGCCCTTTTCCTCATTATGCGCCATAGAGATTTCAACTGTCACTCTTATTAAGTATAAGTATCCATTTTATATCATTTAAGCGTTTCACCCCAAGCAAGGCCGGAAGCTACTAGCACGCAAGGGGTTATAGAGAGTTGGAGCGAGAGCAAAGAGGAGTGATAGAGGAAAGGATGAAGAGAAGGATAGTAGGTAGATCAAGGCATCTGGAGACGTCGATTGACATTACATTTGAATAGTTGGATTACTATTTCTGTAAAACATCGTCATTGCTCAATGTTCGATCCATGGTTTTCTCAGTGTCCTTCTGTAGAACCACATTTCTGTTGCTTCAAGTATCTCCTTATACTGTTAGGAGATTGCCCAGCATTTACTGCCACTATCTCCGTTATGTGTATATAACATCTTCTCAGACGTACAGGTTCTTATTTTCCGATAATTGTCGACTTAATATTAAACAGACTCAAAGCTTATAAATGTATTTGCTGGACATGGGAATTCTTTATTGTGATTCGCGTTCTTTTTATTTATTTACTTCAAACTATTTCTTGTTGGTCGACTAACCAGCAACGGGACTGACAGTTATAAGTCGTTCACATATGCTTGGGATTTTAAGGAAATAACTCTTCTGTTCTTTCTATTTTTCCTGAAAGAGTTCCGTGTGTTAGAGGTAACATATGCTCTTGTCTTCCAAACAGAAGGATTCCATCAAGTAACGGAAAATATTTCAAAGACTAGTTTAAATTCTGCTAGAAATAAAACATCTGGAATCTCATCCTGGCAGAGGTATACACATTGGTAGACAAAATCACTTTAAGGCAAATATAAAAACATAAATATATATTTATTATGTTTTACTTCCATCGGCATACACACACACACACACACACACACACACACACACACACACACACACACACACACACACTCATTGTGTGTGTGTGTGTGTATTTATAAATTTTTATGAGATCATCATTTTACAGAAACACATTAATGACTCATTGGATTAGGGCGTCATCCACACACACGTTTTAAACGTTACATAAAATTCACTCTATCTATGCTTTCTGGTGAATACAATACGTATGAGTAGATATTTCACTCATTAATTTATTGAAATATAGATCCAATTAACTATTCTTGTAAATATTTGGGGATATATATATATATATATACATACGTTTACATATTTACTTGTATTTATATGTTGATATATACAAATGCATGTATTTATGAACATACTCACACACATACACATATATGTGTGTGTGTATTCAAAAATGTTCTTTGAAGTCGAACGAGTAGGTCTATCTAGTTTCACATTAGATTTTCTTGGGTTGTCATAAACTGTCGCCAAAGATAAGCCTAGAATGCCTCATTTGGCCACCGATTTATTTTTTAATCATTTCACCCCCAAGTAACGCGATAAAGCCACTAAGACTCAAAGAGCTATTGAATGTGAAGTAATCTGAAAAGTAAACATTATTAAGGCCATAAAACGAACAGGAGTTACCAAGACCCCACATGACGACTGACATTGCATTTAAATATTTGAAAATCGAACATGACTGGAAAGCAAGAAGGTGTAAGAAAGTTCCAAAAGCGAGAGTGCGAGAGAAGAAATTGCTAGCATACAACCTAAGGTAACCTCTAGAAATTTCGACTGTAAAATGATGAAACCTAAATGCCAATCTAGTACTGCGGTTAAATTCATGAAACCGAAGTACCAAAAGGAAAGGTCTCCAGGACAATTAACACTATCCTGAAAATATTTCTAGGAAAGCTATGTTAAGGTAACAGGAAAGAAGATGAAGCTGAGATGCCAGGTCAGAACCGATAAAATTGCAGATTCTTATATAGATTTTTATCAAGAATCTCTAAATACATAGCAAAAGCACCGGACCAGATATGACAACAATGCTCTCATGTGAAAATGATCTAAACTAATTTTACTGTGCAAATTATTACTCGCAATCCCACTGACTTAAAAGGCCGACCAATTAAAACAAAATCTACTAACTGTTCTGGCTGTCGCACATATATCCAAAGTTCATGATGTTTTCTTTTTATTTTAGAAAAGTTTTATTTCTAATTTATAAAAGCTTAAGTTACAAAAACGATGAAGATATATTTAAAAACAATTTAAACACGTTTTAAAATGTGAAAAAAAAAAGCAAACAAAAAAAAAACAACAACTATTTAATGTCACTTATTTCTTTTGTAAAGAAATTTGTTTATGAATTCTTGATCCCTTGGAGAGATTGCGCCTAATCGTCAAAAACATCTTACATTACTCACATAATGTCACATTTTCTATCCTTGGTTAAAAATTCCCAGAATCTGACTAATCGGAATTGTTTCGGAATAACATCTTAGTTGAATCGAGAAACTTTGAGCACTCTGTGTAATTATAAGAAATATAGTATTAAGATATGCTATATTTATGGGATAAAGTGCTCATTATCAGAGATAGAGCGTATGTAAATATAAATATAAAATTAAACATTGAAGTCAACACTCAGAAGCGACAGGCTGTTTCATGCTAAACGCAATCTTCAGGCGGCCAGACAATTGCGTCTAGCATGAAACCGTCTATCGTCTCTGAGTGTTGACTTCAATGTTCACTTATATGTATGTATGTATATATAATTACACAGCAAAAAAATCCAAAATTACCTCATGTGTGTATAGCCTATTTCAGCCAGCGCAACCTTAGACTGAATTTGTCTCGGAATCAGGGATTTAGAATTTAATTTAGATAGCAGGCGAGGAAAATACCGAATCTACCCCAAATAATGCAAATAGAGTGGGAAAGATCCATACTAAAGATGGTTATTTTTTAAATTTTTTATAAGGACCACAAATCTAAATTCACTGATAGTACACAGTCTAGACTAATAAATCCAACTAAAACTGGACTAGGCTAGATCTCAAAAAATATAATAATAATAAAAAAATAACCGATAAACTACTAATTACAACCTGTGCTAATCTTTGGAAGGATTCGTCAGATACTATCAAATGGTTCGCCAATATGAGTAATAAGGATAGAGGAGCGTTTACTAAATTTGATATAATTGATCTTTATTCTGCTATCTTCAGAGATCTCTTAGTTAATAATATTAACTTCAAAAACAAAAAACAAAAAACAAAAAAAACTATATGGAGATAACGGATGATAAAACTGATATAATCTTAACTGCTAGGAAATCGCTTAACACTGAATAATTCCATCTGGACTAAGTGCCTTAATGATAATTTTGATGTCCCTATGGGAGCATAAGATTAGCCCAGGTTGCTGATTTAGTATGTTTTTATACTTTAGATCTAGAACGAGTGGGCTTATGATGAACTCATCTTCATCCCCAATAGTAATGGTTTGCTAACGGCGAAGTTACAAAAGAAAATCATTAGGGCTATTAAATTACTAGGGTTTAAGAATGAGATTTCTTCTAGTCTTAAAATAATTAATTACCTAGGCATCACCCTTATCCTTAATGATAAAACCTTTAAGCCTAAAGAGGAGGAAACCCCTAATTATATTAATGCTAGTTCTAACCACCCCAATGCCATTGTGAGACAAATACCCACTACCGTTAGCACCAAAATTAGTAAATAATCGTCCAACGAAAAAAAAAAAACTTTAATAAAAATAAAAATTGTATGAAAATGCAGTCCAAAAAAGTGGTTTAAAAATAAGTTATCTTATTTAACCCTATAAGTAACACTGAAACATCTAAAGTGGGATGTAGGCATAGAAATAGAAGTCATATAGTTCACCCCACCCTTCTGCAAATTATCAAATATTAATATCGGACAGTACAGTGTAACCCGGATATAAGAGAGACCTGGATATAAGATACTTCTTCTCCGGTCCCGACAACTCTCTTATATCCGGGTTACACTGTACTTTTTAAAGTTAATAAATAAACATATATATAAGGAAATAGCTCTTCGAATGAGGTAAATTTGGATTTCTATTCTATGTAATTTATATGCTCTATTATAATAAATACATTAAGCTCTTTTTTGTGGATCAATTTTAATATTATTATAAGATTATGTACCAACGGATTATTAGTTATACATATAAGCTATTTTTTGTGATAATTTTTATTTGCGATAATTCAAGCAAAGAACATCACGTAGATTTGCTCTTAACCTAGGCTAGGTGTTTTGTTCTAGTCCAGCTAAGTTTTGCCTGACGAGGTTTTTTTTTAAAGACAATCAATTGACGTTAAGTTAATCGTTTTCTTTTAGTTATCTGTGAAATTTTTTGAACTTTTTATTTTCAGTTTTCAGTTTTTTGCTTTTTATTTTAATACCTTTTTGTGTTTCTTGTTTTGTGTCCTCTTTTTTTATTAGGTTGGTGCAAAAATAATGACGTAATAATGTCGTTTTTTGACGTTAAAAATATGTCAAAAAACGACATTATTACGTCATTATTTTTGCACCAACCTAATATTAGCCAAACTTTATTTTTCTTTTGTGTATTTAATTCCTCTTTTATTTTGTTGCTAATTGTTGACATTAATTCGTTTTAGTTTTAACTTTTCCACATCAAGTTTGAGTTTTCTTTTTTTCTTTTGTTTTTTTTATCCCCCCCCCCGTGTTTAGCTGTAGTTGAGCCAGGCTGGTCCTATCATGTCGGCGAATTTGAAAACGGGGAACATGCAGATACGTCACTGTCAAAAAATCGGCCTGGAGTGATGGCAGTCTCCAAAAGGATGTCAAATATTATGAATCTCTGAAAGAGAAGCACGAGTCCTACATCAAAGGGAATGAGTTCCTTACAATTCTTGAGGCAATTGATGCCGTGAAGACGAGAACAATCTTCCATCTGGCTATTGACGTAGGAACCCAAAGATTAATTGGTGTCAGCAGGGAAACGTTGGAGGAAGCCTTGAAGAGCTTCAAGATAGGCGCAGAAATTCTGGCTGTAATGTCAAGCGCGTTATGGGATATCTTGTTGGCTACGGAGGAAGAGGCGAAGAAGTTTGCAGGGAGCATCCTGGCAACAAAATATCTCCGCCTACAAACGGAGTATTTGGGAACGAGAAGGACGAAAGTGACCGTCCATGGAGTCCCAGTGGATATCAGCAGAGCTAGGCTGGGAGCCTTTTTTGCCCGATACGGTGACGTGGAAGAGGTCTCGGTAACAGTTAGCAAAGCTGGGATTTCGACTGGGGACTTTGTCCTCCAGGTTATTTTAACGCGGAAAAGTTTGTAGAAGATTCCCAACGTGTTGATGTGCCGGGAGAAGATGATGCCCGTGGTCGTAGAAGGACGTCGTCCCTACTGCTGTTTATGTGGCTCCGTCGGACACACGTCAAGGGCATGTCCAGGCAAGAACGCAGCGCCGTCACAGCCCAGTCAAGCAGCAACAGCGGAAGCAATAGAAGATTTACTCGCACAAAACAACGTTGTTTAAATAGAAATGGATTGTATGTAAACCGACCATGACGAACCCTTCTTTAGAAACCATGTCACATTGTTGCTTGGCTTAATTTTGCCAAAATGTTCTTGGACAAAGAAAATATCTTTTATTAAAATTCTGGATGAAAATGTAAAACTATTGGTGCTTTCTTCATTTAGGGTGGCGATTTACTTTACAGCAAGATCCCAAACATACGTCGAAATCAGTGACTCCGTGGCTTCAGAAAAAGATTATAATTTTGCCATGGCCTTCAACAGTTATGTCCTTTTCTCAAACACTCCTCTTTGGTCTTACTCTCACTCTCTGTAACGCCTTGCTTGGGGTGATTTGCTTAAAAAAAATCCTATCCCTTGCAGCTCTTAATAAATTGTTTTTTTCTTATTTCTCCTAAATTCTGTTCCGTCATCTTAAGCTCACTAAGTATGTTATTCATCGTTTTCCGGTCTTTCTTGCCTTTAATCTGTCTTGTGAGTATCAGATTTTCCAAGCCCTCTTTCCTAATTATGTGCACTAGAAACCTCATGTGTTTCTTCCTAATGTTAAGTTTCCTTTTTTTTCTCAAACTTCGTCGTTGCTCACATGTTCGAACCACTGTATATTCAGCATCCTTCTGTAGAACGACATTTCTCTTGCTTAAAGAATTTCATCTTTCGGGAGATTGCTCAGCATTCATTAGTTATCTTTTTTTCGTTGATTATTATTATTATTATTATTATTATTATTATTATTATTATTATTATCATCATTATGTTGGTGCCCTACTTGGACGTAGGCGTGGTATCAACAAGACGCCTCATAAGGCAAGAAATTTTCGGAGAATTCCTACAGAATAAATTATTATTATTGAATGAGAAGTAGGAACATCAAGAAAGCGATGCTGGGGTACAAATATGTGAAATTCGATACATCAGTCATGACGCTCAATCTTAAGTACATGTACCTTTGTATACCTTTAAAAATTAATAATGATAATCGATAAAAGTATACCAGCTACATGAAACGGATAAATATGGCGATATGGTGACAGATTTTGATAAAAGGGGTACTAAATTTTGTTGTATACCCAGTCCTCTCAATTGGTCTATGATTTAAAGTGTTCTCGACTCTCTGGACGTGCTTTTCAAGTTACTTTGACCGCCTCATCCGTCAAACTTAAAAAATAAGACTCTACAATCGACCATGATGTTCCTTTCACTACTCCAGCTCATGAACAGAGATTCACAGTTCGTCATCCCGAACACGGCGTATTGTGGCTGTGCTTTTAATAGATATTGATAATTAATCCATAATAATATCAATTACGAACAAAGCCACAATGTGTTGACTGTATTCTGAAATTAAAAAATTCTATTGCTATAAAATAAAATTTGCATATTCAGGCAAACAAAAAATTGATAATGTTTAATAGACGAACGAAAAGTGATTGTTATGTATATTCCCACCTCCAAAGGGGAAGAAATCAAATAAATAAAAGTAAGCTGGTCATCGAGATAAGAAATCCTAAATATAGATCTTGGAATTCTGTTTTTCCATTTTAATTTGAAAAAAAAAAAAAAAACTAATGCAAAAAATAAATTATATATTCAGATATACATGAAATCCCCTAGATATTTATTTTTAAAAGTGTTCAATATAAATTTGATATAAAACTACAAGGAGACAGAAGCAAGTTTGTCCATCATACTTCTTAATAAGAAGATAAATAATTGTCTTATTTCAACACATGTACCGAGTCTTTCATTATGACATTCAGTAAAATACCTAAGAACATGCTCGATATTCTTTTTTGTAATAAATATACGAACTGATTAGATAGTTACGATCTGACTGGTGTATACTGGAACAAATAAACGAGAATAGACAATGATAGAGTATCAGAGACTGGCAGGCAGTAGTTTATGTTGCGTAGAATCCCAAAGAAAATTCCTAAACAAATAAATTTCAATGAAAACTGTGGAGAGCCTAAATTTGCATACAAATAGTTTTTGAATAAGTCGTCAACTCGAAAAGGCAGTTTTTTTTTCTAAAGTTGGAAATACCTGGCGTCTTCAAATTGACTTGCGATTCTGTAGAAAAACTCGACAGTTGTTGACAGTAAAAGATTTGAAACTTTCTAAAAAAAAGTTGAAGCACAGAAACGTGCAAGAGGAAAAAACTCACTTCTCTTAACCGAATTATTTTAAATACATATGTTAAAAAAAAAGCAAAAAAAAAAAAAAGGAATTGTAATTTGGTGGGGGCTAGGTGTTGTATTTGCTTAAGAATTGCTTAATTAGCTACTAACTTCAATCTTTTCCGGCTGAGAAAAATTTTCCCAAAAGTAGACAGGATCAGACTTTCACTTTCCTTTCTCTTTTTTTTGATGACTAAGGATTTTCCGCCAAGAAAGATGAGCAATTCAAACGTTATCACATCCATATTAAGGTAACTACAATCAGATATCTATAAAAGGTATGACAACCATGCGACTGGGTTCCACGACTGGGAGCGAACACGTAAACACGTTTTTTAACTATTGAACTAACTTAAGTTTATTATTTAAGACACTGAAAAAACACGAGATTCATTTATTTAATTTTCTTTAAACTTGCTGTATTTGAACTTTGTCTAAAAAAAATATAATAATAAAGTTTCTGATATAAAATTGACAAAAATGGTCATTAGAAATTTTATCATAAAGTTAATTTTTTTTCTATGATATTGTTCTTCTTAACAATGATCATATTAATTACAATATTTAGTTTTTTTATGAATAATTTGTTTTTTTTTCTAACAGGTATTTTCAAAATTTGTTTAATTTTAATTTTACTGTTCTACACAAATACAAAACAAAAATGTAAACTTTTGCACTGCTAAATTAATGAAAAAATTATTTTATATCTACGGTTAGAAGCTCGTCTGGGGAGGTAGACAAACCTGATCCCGAGTATGCGGTGTCTACGGGGAATTTTTGCCCGAGCCCACGTAAAAACCGGCCTTGTGCCACATCCCGTTTTATGGGGAGGTTTGGGTAAATACCAGCCAAATCGCAGTCTGTCTCGGGCTCGCAACAAGACAAGACCTCTATTTTCAGGCAGAGGGTGACAAGAAATCTGCCTTCGGGCAGATGGTGGCAATAATCCCAAATTGCGTTACAACTCATCTCAGCTTGGATGAGGGTCGAAGAGTAGATACTAGACTTATTGGCGCTCGTCTTACTAATTATACCGGCGTTACGGCAATAGCCTAAGCATTACTTAAAATACTTTAACGAATTAGGTTTAACCAAGTACTAGTGTGTGTTATAACCTTACAATAGGAAGTTATAATAATTTTTGAACAGATAATAAAAACTAAACTAACCCTCATTGTTTTGCATAACTGCTGCTAGATGATTTATTATGTTTTTATACATAATTGTGGCACATAACTGCTGCTAGTGTACACCAAACATAAAATCAATCGAATTTATTCGAGTATAATGGGTTTTATTTTCTGTACTTTACGTTCGCCTTTTTCCGGTCTTTCATTTCTTTTTCTTTACTTGAAATTAACGAAATATTTTTTCTGGCTGACACGTGTGACAATAAAATGAAAACTATTGAACACATGTCGAATTTATCAGATTTTACTTATATGATCTCCTCACTGAATCAGAATGTGACACACGGTCTTTTTATGTAGGGAGCCTATACGCGTACATATTGACCAAGGACAAAAATTGCCAAGTCCCGCGACCACTGGCTTCGATATTACACCAACTCCCCTCATTATCATAATGAGGAAGGTGCTGCCACAGGCTTGGTATTCTCGGGGTTAGATGCCTGCTCCTATCTAAAATGAGATACCACGTTCTGGTCCCTGATATATAGGGACACGCATTTGGTTGTCATCATTTTGGCTTTTAAAAAAAAAAATATGTTCTTACTCTTATTCTTCGTGCGGTTTCATCCGTTATTATCTCCCTTGGTTTTCAGCGTTTTAACTGAAGAATGACGTTCGTCACTTTCGTACATATGCTTCTTAAGATGTCGAAATATTAAGAACACCTGTAATTCCTACTTTGCTAATCACAATTTGATTACGTAAAAGTACGCTTTTCAGCATTACATCCATTCTCTGCACACAGTTATTGATATAAGCGTACGTTGTGTTATGTTGCGGGCAGCTGTAGGAATCAAGATTAATTACTGTCAGTAAGTCGGGTATTTCTGACATTGTGGCGTCTCAGGAAACGTATGACAAGTTTAACTCGGGATTGCCGACATGTTAACATGATTGTAGATGACAACGTTAATCATTCGGCAGATTGAAAAGAACCCTAGACGTAAGAAAAAGCCGCTGTAAGCGTATAACCTTAATCGCTTTCTGTGGTTTAATCGTAGCAGAAACATTATCTACGGTTAAGTTGAGGGATAGCACAGTTCTCTTCTCGGTGAACAGCAACGCAAGGAAATAAAATTTAACACAAAAAGATTAAGAAATGAATAGATTGAGTGCAGAAAAAATAGAAGCCAAATAAAGGATTTAAACGAAAAAGATGGTTGAGGCATATCTGAGAAACGGACACTGGAATCAAAAAGAATATCAGAAAGAAAAGAAAAACCAAAGAAAGAAAATGATTAAAACGAAGAGGTCTCGAGGGAAAACAGCAAGGAAGTGTCAGAAAAGTAAGAGATAGGTTAAGGTTGTGGTAACAGTAGGAATAAATATATTACATTTGACGCGAGAAAAAGAGATGGCTAGAGAGTGAAGAAAAGAAAGAAAGAACAAATTAAAACAATACTTCTTTTTATGTGCTATGTCCCTTCAGGACGTTAGCGATCATGGCTCTTCACAATTCTCTGGCCTTTGTAGATATTAATATAATGTTGTTTTGTTATACCTCCTAAACCTTGTTTCGCCATCCATTTACTCAAGCTCGCTAAGTAGTTTATGCATTGTTTTCCTCTGTCCCTCTTGTTTTCAATCTATTCTGTGAGCATTATATTTTCTAAGCCTTCTTTCCCCAATATGTGTCCTAGAACTTTCAACTTTCGCTTTCTGATGTGAAGTATAATTGTCATTTTTGTTTCCATTTTCTCCAAAACTTTGTTGTTCACATCAAAACCAAAATATTAACCTGATAACTCTAGTCATCATCTTAATCCATTTTTTTTCCATTTATTCTAATACTTCGTCGTTGCTCACATTTTTGGTCTATGATATTCTCAGCATCCTTCTGTAGAACCACATTTCTGTTGCCTCAAGTCTTTTCTTCACCTTTGAGAAGATTGTCCAGCATTCACTGCCATAACAGTTCAGTATGCTTTTCTTTTTCTTTTTTTTTTTCATATAAACATATGCCTGCAAATCCTTCGTTTTTGAGTTATTAAATTTAAAGATTATGGCAGACGCTGTTAAATATACAATCCAAAAATACTTTTACAAATTGTGGGGGCGGATTCCTGACACCAAACCAAGGTGAAATGTCCATATAAATATATGTCCAAAAGCTGTCGTAACGCAACTCATAACAAATGTTCAAAATGTCCTCCGCTTGTTTCTACGCAAACATGCGCCCGTTTGATCAATGACTGGCGGAACATTTCAAATACTCCTACACGGTGTCAAATGATTTCGCATACCTCTATGACACTTTGACGAAGCGTCGCTGCATCATTAATGTCTTCTGCATAAACTAATAAACTTCTGTAACTAATTTTATTTGTATTTTTTTTTTTTTTTTTGATGATTTTCTGCTTTTAGGGAAACGTTTGTCAATTAGTTGAAGAATATTTTGCCTATTGTTTTTATTATATTGTTGTTTTTATATATTGTTGCATATTGAACCGAATTATATTTGATTTTCTGTTGCTTTTGTGTGTGTAAATTATCCAGTGTTAAATATAAATATATAAATGGTTCAAAGATTTTTACGACTTTTAGATTTCATAAAGAGTAAGTTTCTTTGTATGTGGGTGTATGTCTATGTTAATGCTGTTGCGTATTTAGTATGCACTGTTTTTCTTTGCTGGATTTCGAGTGTCGCAACTTCACACGTTGGTCGGTGTCATGTCGGGCTTTTGCACACGGAAATCCCCAAAGAATTACAATGCATACTAGACACAAACGTATCAACAAAAAATAAAATAAAATAAAACTTTTTGATAACTTATGAAAACCGACAGTACTCAGATGTCAATGAAGAATTCACATTTATATTTTCCCCCGGAAACCAGGAAAATGATACGAACAAGATTACATGACTAGATTACATGATGAAATTAAAAAAAAAAAAAGACATCTAAACAAAGCGCTTTCGTTATTTTTTTTAGCCAAAATTGCATTTGCATAATGAAGAATGTAAAATTTGCCCAAAATTTTCACTTAGTATACACAGCTGCAGAACTGCATCGTGTTACTTGAAATATAACTACAGTTGTGTCAACACATGAAAATAACTTCATTGATTAAATAACAGTTGCGAATAAAAGGGAATATTTGCATAGATGCTTCACAATGACATGCAGAGAAAAAGAAAATCTAACAGTAAGGTATTTTGAAGGAAAACTTGTAAACGTTTATTTTCTCCACAGTATGCTAAACTCTCCGAGAGGAAAAACAAATTTTCTACGAAAAGTGCTGAAAAGTTTTCGGCTGAAACCACTACTCAAAATTTGATCAAATGAATAAACACCAGATGTTTTGTGTTGTTTTTTAATTTTTGTTTTGTGAAAGTGTTTCTTGGTCAGATCGGAAACTTTTCAGCACCCTCTTGCACGAATAAAATATACATTTTCCAGAACACTTACTGAACCCTCCTGGAAAGATTGCCGTCAGTAAATGTCAATGAAATGTCATGCAATAATTTTAAAATAATTTGTAGCTTGTCGGCGTTTGATAACATTGACCTTTCTTAAAAGACAGTATCCCTGTACAAAGAATTTTATTTAGACAGTGTAAAATTGTTTTCTGGATAGATGCCCTTCTTGGTTAAAGAGTTGATCGGCTAGCCAGAAACGAAAGGAATGTTCAAGAGCCAGTTACGTTTGTATTCTTTTAACACAAACAGATATCTAAAACGAGGAAAAATCATTTAATTTTCAGATATATTGTGGTTTGGCTCGTTGATCAGTTTTCTGCAGCTTATCAAACCTTTTGCAGGTTATTTAAAGCTAGAAAATATTTTTAGACTGTAAGAATTGTTTTATTTTTTTTTAGATATTAATGATTTACTGATACAAGTCTTAGCTGAGGATGGGGCGGTGGAAAAACGTATTTGTGCGTAAGTGAATATAACGAACCAAAATGGAATTGGAACTCGGCTCCCCGAGTAACAATTCCGAGTTGGTATCCATTACACAACTCGCATATGCATGCTTACTGCACCTGGTATTCCAAAGCGATCACCCATCTAGGTACTCGCCAAGCTCGACGTTGCTTAACTGATGTTTCAACGTGATGTGACTGCAAGCTTCTGATATATTGGGATCGTTTTATGTAGTTATAAAATTAACATTGTAACATTTTTTCTGCAGTAGTTATTTGCTCTTTGTATGATTTGTTTATATTCATATAATATAACGATGTGATGGTAATTAGTTTTTATAATTAAAAAAAATCATTAAACCCATTAGAAATTTTACTACAAAATTGTACAAATTACTCTGAAAAGCTAACAGTTTTGATTGACGATAAATTTAGTGCCATAAAATAATTCTATATCAAGTTTTGACCATCGTAATTAAATAAACGGTTATTGGAATAAAAATGAACTTCAACTGAATTGTTGGTTATTATCAAAAATTAACAAAATTTTTCGGTTACATAGGTGAGAATTTTTATATTTGCGAGATTTAAACTAATTTAGCATCAGATCACAAGATTTAACAGACATATTACTCATTACACAATTGAAAGACTTAGCTTTTTAATCATTACTGTATATCAGAATCCAAAGATGAAATTGTTTTATTACAATTTATATACCTGAAATAATTTATTCTACTCAGTTTCAATGTAACAGTCAGATTACTGAAAATCTTTATATAATGTATGTTCACATTTGTCTCTTTCTTTCGTTTACTTACGCTCACCCTATACAGGACCAAAGAGCCGTTTAAGTTAGAGCGTTATTAAAAGAGATTGAGGGCGAAGAGCAAGAGGTAAGAAGTGCAGTTTATGAAGATATGTGGTTTGTAAATACAGACGAGGTTTATATGTTTGATATAATATTAAGTACATATTTGTTGATGTTTTACACATCAGTAATCGCTTTGACTTCATTTTTAAAATTGAAATTCATGAAAATTTGTTCTTTCACACATTTCAATGCTCACTTTAAAAAAGGAAGTAGGATTTATTAGAAAATAATGACAGAAAATATAGAAGATGAAGGTTATCAGTCGCAAGTGAAAAAGAAGACAAGCAAGAAAGTAAAACTGTAAATTGTGGAAACGAAAAGGAGAAAGGGAGGAGTGGTAAGAGAGAATAGGAAGAAATCGGGGGAGGAAGACAAGGTAAAAAGAGAGAAAGGAAGTGAAGTTAAGAACGAGGAGTATAAAGGAAATGAAATAAGGGAGAAGAATTGATCACAGAAGGAACAAGAAAAAGGAGGTACTGTAAAAAAAAGTATACGAGGAAGAAGGCAGAAAAAGGAGAGGAAATAAAGAGGCCGTAGAAAGAGAAGGGAAGAAGGTAAGGATGATAGAAAGGAAGGGGAATTTAGGAAGAAGAGTTAGAAGTAAAAGGAGCAAATTCAACAGTAACAACAGCAGCAACAATAACATAAAGGATCAACTATAAATTATGTCAGAACTGCTTAATCACAGGTTATACTTAAATTTGGTTAAAGGAATTCTGGCGTTGCATAAAAACAGATCCAGATTTATAACTTCCAGCTCAGTTTTCTTTGTAATCTAAACAAATAAATAAGAGGTGGTTTCTGTTACTTGCTTCCTCTGGGAAGTCTCATTATTGCAACTAAAACTGATTTATACTTGCTGTAACCGGTATCAAGTTCATTGAACTCGGCACACCTTTTATATTTTACCAACATTTTATAACCCAAATATAAGCGATTTCCTTTACATCTTTTCGGGAAATAAAATTAATTTCAGCCTGAATTTATGTCTCAAAAGTTTTCATCTTACACTGATACTTACAAGTTACTCTAAGATAATTAGATTAGAGAAATTAAAAAGTTAGATTTACTTTGGTCGTGATTATTATATCTAAGAATTTTTAAGCGAAAACTAAATACTAACTAAAGATAATGTTAGTTTACCCCTAAACGAGCGCAAATATGAGAAAAGGTTAGTTCCAGGCGCGTACGTTTGGGGAGAAGGGAACATTGATTCAAACGTATCGCGGCGACCTACGACCCTTTTATTTATTTATTTTATTTTTTTAAATCGGACATTTTCAAAAATTAAACATCCTGCTATGTTGTCTTTCTTTTGTGCCAGCTGACGACTGACTTGTAGTCGTTTGACTTTATTTGTATTTGACGACACATCCGAATGGTATTTTGTACAATTTAGTGTTGATATATCTTTGGTCCATTCACAGATCTATTTTAGGATTACTTAAAACATAAATGGGGAGATATTTGTCATATTAAATTTTGGGGAAGGATTACGATTCATCGAGTTTGCATTTGCTTGTGAGTTTATCTTTCTAATAAATAATCTGCAGTAAGAACCCGAGTGTTCTGTTTTAAGATTTCTGTCTGGTGCAATAACAACAGGATAAAAGCAAATGTTCTTATTTTACTCTTTGGAGTTGAAATAAAGAGAAAAAAAAATGAAGGATTTCGCTTTATGCAAGTCACTTCAATCTCCAGGAGTTCAAGATTATTATCAAATGTTGTTTATGATTAACTGTAACTATTTTATCTACCAAATCTACGAAGCTGATTATAATCTATTATGGCGTTCTATGATTTCACACGGAACCATGTCTTTTTTTTTTTTTTTAATTCTGACTACAAACAAACATTAAGATTAATTACTTTCTCAGCATCAGCAAACTGGGGAAGTGTTCTATTTTTATGTAAATGTATTTAGATTTCAGTATGATATTCACCGAGGAAGCTGCAAATGAGAAATCTGGAGTTAGTCTTTAAAAAAAAAAAGAGACTTTTATGATAAATTACATTTTCATCAAAAAAAAAAAAAGTTCAGAGATTAATCACAGTTGTCATTTTAGATTCCCACTAGTCGTGGCAGAACTTGTTAGCACTTAAATAAAGTCCGTAGAGAGATTTTTATAAAATAACTTTGTATTTTTAATTCAAAACTAATGTCGGATTTTTTTAAAAATCGAGATCACCCAAGCAAAGCAGTAAAGCCACCAAAACGGAAGGGGTTACTGGGTGTGGAAGAGTTAGAAACAGAAATATTGCTAAGGAGCAAGAACAGAGAAAGAGTATTGTCAAAATATTTTGGCATTCCACTCCTTTCTCTCGCTTTCCCATGTCCCTTCATCATGATCATGACTCTCTACTGTTTCCTTTCTTTTGTTACTTTCAGCAATATTTACTCCTTCATGACTCTGTCTTTAAGGCTCTTGTTTCTCGATTCATTAATTGAAACTTGCCAAGTAGGTTACTTGCAGAATTCCTTGGTTTTGATTTAGGAGTTAAATTCTCCAAGCTGTGTGACCCCTAAATGTCAAATATCTCTTTATGTATATTGGACAACGATTATTTTTAGTTCCTAATATCCTTACAACATCGTCGTATATCACATACCCTGTCCATAATATTTTCACTATTCTTCTATGTAACTATATCTTGGTTACGCCAATTCTTCACTTGTAATGAAATTGTCCAGTATTCACAATAGAGGGGGTTAAATATTACAAACCAGTCCAGCACTCGTTTATTCCAGTTCGTGACTGAATTAAGTACCACCAAACCGTTTCAACGAAGAGACAGCTTCGTGACCATGGAGCAAATGCATAGTGTCATGGAAGATAGATCATACAACAGATTTCGATTGAATACAAAAAGTAACCAGAAGAAAAGTCATAACTTTGATTCGTGTGTAGGTAAATACTTATAAGGAAAGTATGTAATATTTTTTATTTAGAATAGGTATTGTGGCCAGATTGAATATATCAAACTGGAAATGAATAGTTTGAATATTAACCTACTAGGAGAATGTGAAACTCGGTGGGCAAATAATGAGTTTTCGTCAGCGGCGCACACAATTCCACATCTGCAGGTGGAGAAGAAAACGTAAGAAGAGTAGGACTCGTACTAGATGAAGACATGAAAAATGAGTTCTGAGATGCTGACAGAATGACCCTAGTTAAGCTGAAAAGGAAGTTTTTTTCCATATAGTAGTTACTGTTGTATACGCACCGAGAACACAAGAAAGAAATACGTTTTACAACATAAGATTTACATAATAAGTTTGACCAAACTCAATGAAAATCTGGCGAAGTTATTATCATAATGAGAGACCTGAATGCCAAAGCTTGGAAAGAACAAGATGGTGAAATAGTCGGCAAGTTCTAACTATAAGATTTTAACGAATGACGAGGAAGATGGGTGAAATGGTGCATAGCAAACGACCACAATAATGATGAACACAAATTTCAAGAACTCCTGTAACGCTTAGGGAGAAAGAACACCCGTAACGTTTAGGGACACAGAAAAAACCGCCTGTAACGCTTAGGTACACAGAAGTCCGACAGAAGACACTAACCAAATCGTCTATATAGCAATCAATAAAAGATTCAGAAATGCAGTTTTACACTGTAAAACAGTGATTCTTAACCGGTGGCCACAAGGGGGCCCTGGTAAATTTTATGGTGGTCACAGAAAGATTTTGGTATTTGGGTGGGCACAAGTTCAGTGAAAAGGGACAACAGTGCTACAATCCTGTTGACATCTATATTTTAGTCATAATAAACTTAAATTATATAATAAAATAATTTCCGAGTATCTTATGTTACTAGTGTGCATTCATGTAAAATTTATGTGCAGAACTTTTTTATTTTGCATAACTTTATTTTTTTTTTTTAGTTTTGCATAAGTTTTTAAATTTGTGTGTTTATTTATTATAGAACTTTTTTTTACGAAATAAAAGTTTATTGCATTTAGTTTGGTTTTTAAAACAAGCAGTTTTTAAGTTTTATATGTAGAAATATTACTGTTTATCTGTTCCGAAAATTGTGAAATGAGCTTTTGTCAAAGTAAACAGCTATAAAGGGGCCATAAAAATCATCAGTCAAAAGGGATCTGTGGATAGAAAAAGGTTGAGGTCCATTGCTATAAAATCTATCCAAGTATCGACTATGGGAGTGACCACTGCAAATTAAGAATAAAATAAAGGAAATTACAGAAAGCCAAAGCAAAACGTCTAAACTACAATACGGCGGGCTCTTGAATAAATCAAATTGCAAATAGATGTATTCTGACAGAGTTAAAAAGAAAAGAAAATAACCTTGAATCAGATTGGAAATTCGAAGTGGAACATATTAAGGGAAGCTTCAGTGGAATTGGAGGGCGATATCACCCCAACAAGGAAAACAATGAGAGAAAAGAAAGTAGGTGACAGATGAAAGTCTCGAATTGAAAAAGGGACAGCAAACAATGCCAAGGAACAGTGAAGATTATAGAACATTAAACAGAAATTAGAAACAAATGCTTGCAGACAAAAGAATGGCTGAACTGTATAAAGAGATACAAAGAATATGCTTTCTATATAGGGAAAGAATGCATAAAACAATTAACTGGATAAAAGATGAGCTCATTAACAGGATGCATAAAATCAAAAGAAAGAGCACTTATAATAGAAAAAACAAAAATACTTCAAAGGTATAATGAATACGTTTCATAACTCTTTTCACAATGATAGCGGGAAACCTGTAATACCCAAACAAAAATACGGAAGGACCTAAAATATTAAAATCTAAAGTAAGATCAGTACTGGCAAAGATGAACAGGAACAAAGCAGCAGATGAGATTGTAATCGAAATGCTATTAGCCATAGATGGTGTTGGCATTGACAAGATTACAGAAATATTAAACAAAATATAGGACAATAGTAATATACTAGAATACCTTAGTAGATCCATCTTCAGAGTGCTTGCTTAAGAAGCCAAATGCAAATGAATGTTAGCTCTATCGGACAATGAGATTAATGAGCCACATAACTAAGCATATCATCCGAATTCTGATGAATAGAGCACAAAGAAGATTAAAATAATTTAAAATAAAATAACTTTTTGATTTCTCTAATGACGTCTTTTCCTGAGGATGACCAAAGAAGGACAATACCTGAACATTTTGATATCAAACATATTCTTTGTGTGAAGACAAGAGGAAATACCTAAAAAATTAAAAATATAGTCCATGTCTGTGACATAGAGAGAAACAAGGGTTGCTGAAAAGTTCTTGATTAAACCCACTTTCCAAAATCAGATCAGATAGCTGAACATGGAATTTTGCAGAGAAAGGATTTTTAGTCGGGTCAACAACTTTTCAGTACTTCATTGTATAATCATTTTGTCAATATATGCATATATGAAGTAGACATTAATCAGTTTGAAGACAGAAAGCTTCTCATTGGGTACCTCGTCAGATAGAAAGTGGTTTTTAAGGACACAAACACTAATTTATTCGTGGCTATGGCAGTAATAAAATAGTTTGGCCAAGAGTTTAGAAATTTGCCATTTTGTTAAAGGATAGCTAATTCATTGATGGCTTCAGTGGTGGGTGTCAATGCAAACGTAATGATATTTTCTTATTCGTTTGATATTAAGCAAAGCAGGAATATGATTAACGGCTATTATTTAAAGATACACATCTGCGATACATTGTTAGACGTGCGCTAGATATAGAAAGAAGAGGGTAACAAAGATACTTTTTCTTACTGGATTTATTCAACCTATATAGCAAGAAGATCATTAGAAAACCAAAAGTTCTACCAGGGTTTGTTATCGGCAGACATGGTCTTAACAACATAAGCATATCTCTTACTTCCTGTTTAGGATTGGGTTATCGGTTCCTTCTAAAGTCTGTTTATTTTATACTTCTAACGTCTCTACCTAAACTCCAAAATTTTATTTACTATTTATTTTTCTCCTTCAATAGGAGTAGATAGGTTCGTCTGCCGTCCGGTTCACACACCTCCCTGGTCTTTTGATAACAAGAGTATAGTTTTAACCATTGTCCCTTGTTTAGGATAGGGTTTCCGTTTACCTTTAAAATCTTATCATTCTCTTTTACTTCCAGTGGCCCCTTGTGTCTTAGTGTCACCTGCGTATTTTTTTCAATTCACTACAAGCAAACCGACAATGCCACTATCTTAATGACAGACTCGAAAAGATAATTGAAAGAACTCCTGGGCAAGATATTTTTTATAATGATGTTGACCCTTTACAAGGCCGAAGAGCTACTCGAGGTAGAGTGTTACAGAGTAAAAGGCACAGTTTAAAGGGATATGTTGGGAAGATAACGGTTAATCCTAGCCTTGAACAGGTGAAGATTGTAGCGATCGTAAAAGCATCCTCTTAGGAGTTGGTTTCATAGAGCAGTGATTCGCGGGAAAAACTTTCTCTAGTGGAAATTATATCTCACCAATGGAAGACAAAGAGAATGTGGGTGGTTCTCTACAATGTGCATGGTATGGTGGATATTTACCGTGAAGGTTAGATTTAGTGGAACTAAGAAATGTAGTTCTTCTGGACACTTCCCATGAAAATAGCGATAAAAGCAGTGAGAGGGTTGCGACGTTTCGTCTGTGGTAAAGGGGTTGTAAGGTGTAAAATAATTCATCATCCACAAGGACGCAGAGGCGCTTTTAGACTCTATCAAGACTGGAAAGTGGAGACTGGGTAGCTCCTGCCCATATATGGTAGCAGTACTTCATTTTGGGGTTGATCTGTCTCTTGTAAATGTAGTGAATAGCAAGTGGAGTCAGGTACTTGCTGGAGCAGTCCAAGGAAACGACCATTTTCCAAGTATTTTTAGCGATGGATCGTATTTACGAGCTCCACTAGAGTATCTGGATTGAGTCCTAATAGGCGTTCGAGGTCCGGTGCCTCCCTGAGAGAACACCCATTCATCGCGATAGGTGAAACTTCAGGCTTTGCTAGTAATAATAAAAAAATAACAAGAGCAAGGACAAACTGTTAACTGCAAGAGAACGAAAAGTATGGTTGTTATCAAAAGAGACAGCCCAATATTTGATTTCTCATCGGGGATGTCAAAAGGAAGTCGGTACAGAAATTCAACTATCTGTGTAAACAGCGGAAAATATGACAGAAATTCGAAAATGCATATGAATTACAAAATATGTCTTCTAGAAATCATGTAAAATAATAAGTTATATGAAAATATTGTTAAAAAAACTGACAAACAGAATAAGTATCCGGCAATGATCCGCAATATCTATGTAATATGGCAGCAGATGCTGGACAATTCTTTCAGGTTAAGAATAGCCTTGAAACGGCATATATGGTTCTACTGACGAATGCTAAAAATATCATGGACAAAACTTATGAACAACGAGAAAGTCTTATAGAAAATAATTAAAAGAACGCTTATACACGACGCGTTTCGTTCTTTAGGACTTCATCGGACTAATGTGATGTTTACGTTGATGCAATTGCACATGCGCATGAAGGAGAGGGGACGCTGAAATTTTAAATTTAGTTTTTTAAAATATATGTTTGGATATATAGTCAAGATCAGGAAATCATCCGCAGTAAATTTACGCCTAGGTTCTTACAACATTTCACCTTTTTGGGTAAATCTTCTATTATCACAATGTGGGATATTTAATGAGAAAAGTGATAAAAACATAAAGAAAGAGAAACTAAAACAAATTGGCTAGACTATATACCCAAAGACATATTAAAAAAAAAAAATTACAAATTTAAATTTAAAATTTCAATGTCCCCTCTTCTTCGTGTGCATGTGCAATCGCATCAGCAGGAATATCACTTTAGGTTGATGAAGTCAGAAAGTACGAAACGCGTCAATCGAAGTTTTTCCCCACTTTGCCATAAATTTTCCTAAAATTGTTCTGATATATAAAAATTTACATATCGTTTTCCCCACACTTATACATATAATCCGAAAGAGACAGATGAAATTCCTCGAGATTTAATAAGGGAATATTGAAGGTTAGAGAAACAAATCAAAACCACGTGTAATCTACTTAATGGGTGTGTGTAAATAGATAGACAAAGAGCAATACAAACATAACCAAAGAGAAAAACAAATTAAATCGGCTAACCAAATTAACCCAAACACATAAAAAGTATTTCAAAATTAAGTGTAAACTATTACTTAGAGTAACAAAAGATAGAAAGTTGTGGGGAACTATGATTGCCTACACCGTGAAATGAGTTGAAACATAGAATTCAATGGTGATAATTAAACTTGCTCTTTGTGAGTATCATTGATTTTGCAAATTCAACACTGCTTATTTCTTCATGTTGCAAACGGTTTGATGTGTCGCGGGCTGGAAATCAAATTTTTTATGAGTCTGATGTTTGTTTTTCAGTTTGTTTCTAAAGATATTTTCCTATGTCTTGACCTTTTTGCATGGTTTTATATATATATATATATATATATATATATATATATATATAATATATATATATATATATATTATATATATATATATATATTATATATATATATATATAATATATATATATATAATATATATATATATATATATAATATATATATATTATATATATATATATATATATATTATATATATATATATATATATAATATATATATATATATATTATATATATATATATATATATATAATATATATATATATATATTATATATATATATTATATATAATATATATATATATATATATTATATATATATATTATATATAATATATATATGGTGGAGTTATGGATAGCGGCTCAGATTGAGTAATCTGAGAGGCGAGTTCGAATTCCAGTCGAATGCATCACCATAACTTACGTGCTAATACCCTTGGGAAAGGTATGAATCCTTCTCTTCTCCCCTTAGCTATGGGTAAATAGCAAGACAGACCGGGTTCCTTATACTTGGATTGCAACTAGTCTACCGCAGAAAGAAATGGCAACTTACTGCGTGAAAACATCTGCCTCGTCAGTCATGTATCGAAAGATACATGATCACCTAGGCGTGTATCACGCATGAAACATGACTGACTTAGTGTTTGTGTGTAACAACTTTCAGTTTATACGAAAAAAAGTGACGATTGGTAATTGGTTCATTTTGTATATTTTGAACTCTTATGATGACGTAGTATAAATAATTTCCTGTTATTTGAAATTCGACAAATCAAACGATATGATTTATTTTAATTATTTATATTATTTCTACTGCATAGAAAAACAAAATTCCAAATTCTAGTTTTTCACTAGGCTCGAAAAGCCGATTACTGATACTGATTAGAAATACACAACTTCTGTCAGAGTTTGTATTTTTGATATTTGCTGATGTCAGCTTGCTAAGGCCTATGGCCAAATGAAAGGAAATAAGGTAAGGATTATTGTGTTGCTTCGAGTGAGGACGATTTGACTGTCTAAAAAATGAGCATTCGAAATATCAGCTTTTTTTCTGGGTTACATTATCTTCAGCTACCAGTAAGAAATATATGCATCTCTCTTATGCACACCCAGAATAGAAAAATGAATTAAAAAAATCCTTTCACCTCAAGCAAGGCAATAGAGCCACTAACACGCGAGGAGTTACTGAGTGTGAAACAATATGAGAAAAGAAAACAGCAAGGAGAGAGAACAGTAAAAAGAGAAACAGGAATTAAGACGATAACGATCAAGTTTGACTGGAAAGTAAAAACCGGAAGAGCGTTCCACAAGCTAGAAAGTACTGTTAGTGTAAAACTTACGGTTCATCTCGCCATTTCAACTGCAGAATGACGGGACTTTGTTACCAATCTAGTACTGCGCTTAAATTCGTAAAGTACCAAAGATGAAAGATCACCAGAACAATTACCATGAAAATATTTATAGAGTTATTCTGTAGAGATTAAATAGCATCACTAGAAAGGAGATATTAGACACGGTAGTGTTCAAAGGACAAAATGAAGACAAGGCGTGAATATTTAAAAGAGGACGTTAGATAATTAATATCGTTTTATGCTGAATGTGTTAATATCCTCTGCGTGTTCACAGAACCCGCCCCTCAGAAGTTTGTATAGGCTGGAAGCTGCTTTCTCTCGTCGTCTTTTTGTATCTATCCATCTTTTAGTATGACATCTTGTAACAATTAATGTTCCGATCGTCAAATGTTTATCTGTGTGTGTTTTTTACACTGGAATGAGTGAATGTGATTATGAAGGCATAACTCTGAATGTAAAGATGCACGTATATTGAAGTGTGTGCATGAATGTGTATATGTTTGTTTTAGTAATGCTGAAAAAATGTGTCAGTGAAGATAATTTTTTTCAGAATAGGTTACAATTTCGCTTAAAGAAATTTCAGATTTTCAAGGTGAAATTCGAGTCCACCTGAGTTATTTGCAATTACCCACATTTGATCAATCCTATTGCTTTTTGTTCACAGCAAATTGCTTTCTGACATCTGCTTGAAAGTTGACCTGCATCTGTATATGATTGATGCCCTTTCCTCTGATTTATAACATCTTTATCCCATTTTTTGACGGTTAGAAGAGATACATAAACTTACTACATCACATCTCTGAGATGTAAAAATTGTGGGATGGGTTATAGAAATAGTGAAAAGGGGAAAAATAGCAGAGAAAATTAACAATAGAAAAGAAGGTAAATAACAGCTGAGAAAACAAAGCAGAAGCAACAAAATGAGAAAAAAAAAACAAAAAAAAAACAGCGCATTTCACACCGCTACCAATGGCCAGTATTCGAACCTTGGTAAAAACAAGAGAGAACAACCTAGGATTTCCAATACTGATTTATTTTACGCAGTTTAATAGGGCCGAATATAGGTGTGCTGGTTGTGTAACGGTTAGCAGCGCAGAAAGAGAAATCGGTAAGCAGAGTTCAAATTCCGGCCAACTTCTTTGCGTTCACTCGCAAAAAAATATAATTAGGGAAGGTACGAATTAATTTCTCCCTACCCCCTAGCTATACGTTAAATAGTAAAACAGACTAAACTTTCTAGCTTTAGTTGGTAGCCAGGCAAGGAGAAGTATGAATTAAAAAAAAAAAAAACTGGTTGGTCGTGTGTCTAGCAACTTGACTCTGCAAAAACCTACTTGCTACGAAAACCACAGGAAAAAAACACTTAGCGCCGTAAGGTTGTGGCTATTTTCTTCACAGGAGATTTTAAAATTCATTGATTCATTTATTTTCTACAGCTTACCAACACATTGCAGGTTATTTAAATATATCTTAGATTGTAATAATTTTTATTTTGGGGAGATAATCGTGATATACTAATTAACCCATAGCTGAGGGAGAAGAGGTGGATTTATACCTTTCTCAAGAATATAGGTGAATATAATCGAACCGAACGGAACGGAAAATGGAAATCGGCTTTCCTGGTATTCCTAATCGGTCGCCCATCTAGTTACTGACAAGGATCGACGTTGATTAACTTCAATGATCGTATAGGAACCGGTGTTTCAACGTGATGCGGCCGTAAGCCTGAGAGTTTAAGGATGCCAGAGAAAGAACAGGATTGAGCTATTTACAAGATTAACACAAACTTAATTCGGTTTGACCTTGTTCCGCACTAAGTTAAGCTTAGTAATTACAAGATATTACTCTCAAAATTTGGTGAATTTAAACAGCGAGCGTAAACGAAATGTAGTACAGACTTATGACGCTATCTTTTGTGAGATCGCTATAAAAATCCAAAGGAAATACTTCAAAATTATTCAGTATTTTTCATGGTCAAATACCTCGAATTTTGGGTTACCGCCTTGTAGACTACACGAATTACACTTGCTAAAATACTGCAAAAATGAAGCAGCAGAAATAGTAGACTAGGAGGAAGGTGAAAGTGGCTGTATTGTTTATCATTGGGATTTTCATTTCAAATGAATAGGCTGTGCCATATGTTACATGATGTTGTGGTGAGCACATCACTAGTGTTAAAATCAAAAGTAAACAGTAACAAAATTAGTAAAATTTGAAACTCATGGGAAATGCATGTATTCACGTTTTACTTCAGCTATGGGTATCTAGCAGGGCTGTTGGAACCTTTCGGTTTTGTAAAAAGCAGTGTATCTTGAGAGTTTCATAGGTCAGGAGTCGTTCTTTGCCATTTGCAATCTAGCACAAACTGTTACATATTACAGGTCGTCATCGACTTACGACCAATGAGACTTACGACTGTTCGACTTTATGACCACGACCACGAATTGGTATGTCTGGCAGCGTCAGTATTTCCCAGCTTGGTGTGCGACAATTTCCGACCCAGTTACCGACAGCGCTAGCATTTGCCTTAAGCTCAGTGTTATGATCACAAGCAAGCACCAGCGGCTAATATGTTTTGTAATTGTATGTATTGTGGTATCTTTAGCAACTAAGATGTTTTCTTTTTTCGGCACCTGTATTTTTTGTATTTTTAGCAAATATTAAACTAACTGTACTGCAGTGGACTGCGTTTGACTTAAACCTGACGAACGAAGAAACAAAACAATGTGTAAAGGGATTATACAAATGGTATCAAATGTAGAGAAACTGTAAAAATTATAAAGAAAAAATACAATAATGTTTAAAGAAAGATTGGAAAATTAATTACATGTGACCAGATCGATGTACAACCTGTCGATCCTAACCAATTGTGGTTGTAATTCGACGTCGATCTGTACTTAAACAGGAGATAGGAACCGCCAATTTACTCTAATTACGTAGAGATATGCAAGGAAATTTACATGATGTGGCAACCCAAAGGTTAACAGGTTATGGCAGATGGCTGAACGAGGCAAGCTTTTTTCTAAAGAATAAACTTTTTTTTTGTGCTTTTTTTTGATTATTTCACTCCAAGCAAGAGAGTAATTCCATTAACACGCCGGGACAGGGAGTGAAACAGAAAGAGAATACTGAGAATGGGGAGGATTGAGGAAAGGACAAAAATTAAAAAAAGTTCAGAAGGATAGAAAGTGGCGATTGACATTGCATTTAAATTTTTGAAAATTGTAGTTAGCAGGGACGCAAAAAAAGGAAGAGAGTTCCACAGGAGAGAGATGTCCGAGAAAAGAAACTGCTGGAGAGAAGCGGCGGTTGCATTTAGTTATTTCAAGAGTAAAACGTTGGGACCTAGTTGCCAATCTAGTAGTACACTTAAATTTATTTAATCGGGGCATTGATTTTTGACGAATATCTCTAATCTTATTTGTTAAACATTAACAATAACAAACAATGCTTCATCAAAGATCTTGGGAGATTATGACAGAACAAGTTTGACGTTTTCAGATGAAGGATTTTCATTATTTCAGGAATCATTCAGACTGGTGTCCCCATCTTTGTTGTTTTTATCAAAAGATTTCATTCGAAATACATTTCAAACTTTCTAAGGTAAATGTTGCATAATGCGTAAATAATAACTTAAATAAAAACAAAATCGTAAGGGATGAATAAAAGATTCAGCCGAGCCGATGATTACTTGACTAGAAATTGTTTTCAAATATAAGCGCGTGTCTAGAACTCAAAGTGTATTTTTGATGTGAATTTTGATGTGTACATTTCTACGTCAACAGAAAAGCCCATTATATCGAATTGGGGGCACATTGGTTAGCGTTATGTTCTGGTAAGATACTATTTATAACATAATCGCCCATTTCTTTGTAGTGGTCTCATATGATGATGTATACACACACATATATAGCTCAAAGTTTGTAGGTATAAACTGAAAACTCTAAAAAATTAATTAAATGTATAAAGTTGGTTATCAGTCCGTGTGTGCGTGCATGCTGGTACAAATATTGTGTATAACTGAAGCGTCAAATCCATGCTGTTTTATCTATATTTATTGTAAATAAATACAATTATGGCACAAGGCCGAAAAGGGGAGAATGGGTTGAGGCTGGTCTTCACTGACTGTCTTATCCCTAGTTAATCCGATTCACGACCCATTCACTCATTACAACTCGCCCATTCACCATAAAAACTCATCCGTCGACAATCAATCCTCCGTACACCATAATGCCGCACCCTCTCCGGGGGGGGGGGCAATGCTGTTTCATCTTCTACATTATGTATGTATATTAGATTTTGGTTAACGTAACCGCTTTTGCTTAATGGCGATAACTAATTTGCATACTCAACTTAAATAATTAAATTTTAAAAATAAGTTTTCTTATCCAATTTCCGATCTAGTTTTTTCTGATCTTTACAAATTAGCGAGTGTTTTATTGATGGCTTTTAGAATGAAATTGCTTAGTTATTCAAAAGCATTTTCTTCACTGAAAGTGGGAATGACCTTTGTATGTTAGATCACAGCTTGAGAAGAAAGAGGAGTCATTAATGTATTAAAGGAATTAAACAATACTGATATTTTAATAGTATATTTTGAAAACGTGACAGATATAAATTATAATATAACAATAGTGTATATCAAATAAACAAGTACGAAAATACTTAAACTGCTTTAAAATTGCTTTAATTCTGACAATTTCACTAATATAATTTTACGGCATAAACAAATTTATTAAAGGAACGATTGAATCATGTGGTGGAACAGGTGGTCAGAACAAGGCCGAGTATCATTGTTAGCATGTTATAATTTTCAGTCACACTTATTTACATACACAAAAGAATTTTTAATTTTATACATAATTATATTAAAAACAATTATTCTGTAATGAATGTTAAAAAATAATAACATATTGCATATATTCAATGAAACCGGATAAAGTGTCACGGTGTGACTGATTTGACCGGAAGGTCGTAGTTTGCCAATTTGTGGTCCAGCGGATACTGTCACGTGCCTTCAATACAATGGATTGATGTCAAGTAACAGCTGGAATCTGCAATATTTTATATCAGCTGTTACAAAATATAGATTTTTATTTTGCCTTTTTATATGCATTTTTGCAATATATTTCTAATGTGAAAACATGACAATATATTGTATTTGAAAAAATATTACACTTTTATCTATATTTTTAGTGTAACAGTTATCGGCGCAAAAATCGGAATTAGTAAGCCGAGTTCAAATTCCAGCCAGGTTTGTTCTTTTTTATGCTATTCTTCATTCAATACATATCCTAAGAGCCACTCCAAGTTGAGGGTTACTGAATAAGGTTATTTTAAAGGCGTACAGAGAGGAAGTAAATGCGAATAATGATAATATGTAGGATAGTTAACGGTTGACCCTATACTTTTAAAAAGTAAAGATCGTGTTGATCAGGGAAGCATTTTCTTGGGTGTCTTGGGTTACAAAGTAACAGTCCAGAGGGAGAAGCTGTTTGATGGGAAAGTCAGTGGAATAGAAAAGGAATGAGGATGAGTCGGTTCTGTATACGTGGCATGGTGGGTTCTAGCTGTGAAGGTCTAAACTGGTAGAACTCTGTTTCGTTCACTTTGCAATATATCCTTAGGAAAAACACGAGTCTTCTCTTAGCTATGAGTTAAATAACAAGGTGAACTGGGGTTTCTAGCCTTACGTGACAGTCAATTTAGGAAAAGGACAACTCGGAATGCAAAACAGAGGAGAAAGAAACGGAAAACCACTCATCTATCTTTCACAAGAAGTTATGACAACTCATAGATAATAAAGAAAAGAAATCTATGGAGAGCTATGGACGCTTACGCCTTAAAGGATCATAAAATAATACATACCAAATATTCCGATAAAATAAGCTTTACAAGAGACGTACCCAAACATTCTGAAAATTTGAACGAGAAAAATAACGCTATAGTTTTTACCATTCCCTTCAAAGTAGTCTGTCTTACGGCCACATAACATGCCAATTCCTGTACGATTCACCGAAGATTAAGCAACGTCGAGCCTGGTCAGTACCTAGATGGGTGTCCGCGTAGGAATATCAGGTGTTGTAAGCTTGATTGTACAGTGTGCGTAATGAATAACGACTCGGAATTGTTAATCGGGGAGCCGAGTTCCAATTCCTGTTGGGTTCGTTACGTATAATTCGCTGCCATATAGGAGGACTGATATTACATAACAGTTTTGTACTCTTTTCTTTGCTTCTAACGATTTTTTTTCCTGTTTTTTAATACTATGCTTAGCTTTTGGAAAGGAACTTTCGCTATCCTAACGTGTCTTCATATTTCAGTGTTGCTCATTCCGTTCTCTTTTAAAACACTTTCCAGCTATTTAAATTGTTGTACTAGTTTTATTTTGATATTTCTAATTTGCATGTTGGGTTGTTCCTTTTGTTGACAACCATGCATTCCGTCTTCTTGCAACTGATGTTTAGTCCTTTCTTCTTGCCTTCCTTCACTAACTTCTTTAGGAGTTCCTGTAGTTACCTTTCTGTGTCTGCTATCAACACTGTGTCATTTGTATATTTTATGCTGTTAAGATCGTGACCGCCAATAATGAATCCTGGTAGGATGTCTAATTCTCTCAGAACTGCCCCAAGTGAAATATTAAATGTAATTTTTGAAAGATGAGTGTCTTATCTGTAATAAAATACGGTAATTTTAAAACGAACTTTTATGCTTATAATGAATTTCGTCTACCAAAGATTTAGCTCTACTTGAATTGAACTGATTTATTTGAGGTATATAAAAGCACGACAGAAATTTAAAATATGAAAATAATTAACAAATCTGTCTATATTTCTGAGATGAGGTATTGTAACTATTTATACTATTTACATTGTTCAGACAGTTTTTTGTCATACTCACGACATTTCGGCCGTTGTACGTTCCGTCCTGATTGTGATTGGAAGTTTGAACCAAACTCATTATTTCGTCCACCAGGGTAGATTGTTCTATTAGGTTGGCGCAAAAATAATGACGTAATAATGTCGTTTTTTGACGTTAAAAAATACGTCAAAAAATGACATTATTACGTCATTATTTTTGCACCAACCTAATAGTTCTAGCTGCCATGCCTCTTCGTGTTTTTCAGTAACTGGATTACTTCAACCAACGCTTTTATTCATTTGACCACGTGTCGAGTGACTTGACTCAAAGAGTTCAATAACTGGCCACAACAGAGGTGAACAGAAACTTAGAGAGTTGATTTACCAAAGGGAAATAGCTGAAAACGGAAAGTGAGATATTCGGAAGAGGCATGACACGTGGAACTAGAACAGTCTATTCCGGTGGACGAAATAAAAGGTTCGATTTGAAATTCCAATCACCTGATGCAGGCCGAACGTACAATGGTCGAATTATCACGAATGTGACAACAAAGATGATGACAACAGTACGAACAATGTTAATAGTATAAATAATAAAAAAAAATGATTTTCTTATTCAAAAAGTAAAGAAAGCATTCAGGCATAAATATTTTAAAGGACTTTAAATAAATGGGGAAAAAACAACAACCGCACCAGAGGAAATTGGTGCTGAAGTTATGGTACAGCACGCCACCTGTGGCCATCGAATGTGATCGGCTGAATTAATACATTGTCATCTTATCACTGTGAAAATGCAGAACTTTATGTCAGTTAGGAACGAATAAAAACGACTGGATTTCAAACGAAAAGAAACAAACATATACAGCATTAAGAAGTGTCTTCGAAAAGCAAAGTTGCTGGGGAAGTGAAATACAGACAGGATTAAAGATATGCTGACTGAATGTCAGAATGAGCTTGAATACCCCGCCACATATTAAGAGGAAATGAGGTCAATACCAATTGGTGACAGTCTGTTTCATGCTTCAACACAATCTTCAGACCATATCTGATCACTGATATCTGGCCTGAAGATTGCGTCGAAACACATTTATATTTACATACTCTCTATCCCTGTTATTGAGCAATTTTACCTGTAAATATATCATACCTTAAAACTTACATTTTTATCACACACACGCATGTATATACAAGGTGTCCATAAAGATCGTGTGCACTTTAAAAAATTTATAAATTTATTTGTATTTGCGATAGAAATAATTTGTAAAAAGGATTAGAAAGAAGTAAATCTATATTTTTTTAAGGTTTTATTGAAATTTTATTTAAGTTTCCACATGAACTCCATCATTAGAAATACAAAGGGTAATACGATTTTACAGTTCACGGAAAACATTTGCCAACTGATTTACAGTAATGCCTGAAATCACATTAGTTATTTTAGCTTTCAAATCTTCTAATGAACTAGGTTTGGTTGCATACACAATTGTTTTCACATGTCCCCATAAAAAATCTAATGGAGTCAAATCTGGTGAACATGGAGGCCAATAAAATGGTCCACCCCTCCCGATTCATCTGTTAGGAAATTCCTGATTTAGAAACTCTGTAACACGCAGAGCAAAGTGATAAGGAGCTCCATCTTGTCGAAACAGTATTATAACATTTTTTACAGATTATTTCTATCACAAATACAAATAAAGTTATAATTTTTTTTTAAAGTGCACACAACCTTTATGGACAGCCCGTGTATATATATATATATATATATATATATATATATATATATATATATATATATATATATATAATGCGCCACATATTGAGATATCTTTATGCCTTTCTCAAAAACAATATCAGTCGGAATTTGGACTCGGATCACCGATTCCATTATTTGGTGGGGTCGGTGTTAACCGTTAGTTCACTCACACCTCCGTGATAGATTTATAATTTCTTGACTTTTAAAACAAATATTGGTTTCTTTTTCCATTCGTGGATAGGAATTTTAAAAAAAATGAGAAAAAAGCCTAACTATAAAATTATAGATTTGACTTAGCTTGGCCTGGCCGTTAAGCCTTTGTGAACAAAAGTCAACCACCTTGACAGACGTGTTCTTAGGATATGGGGCATGAGATACTATCTTGCCAGGGGGTTACTTCTTGATTTTCGATTACTGTTGCTTTCTTTAATGGTCGTAGATCGTAACGATATGATCATTGTGATAAAAAGCAGTGATAAGGTAGAAAGAAAAACTAGAAAATGTTAATGATGAACAAAGTTAATCTAAGAATTCAGATCATTTATTTATATTCCTACAGTTTGATAAAAAAAATCTAATACAGTGAAAGGAAAACGTTAACATGGGAAATACTTTAGCTAAGAATTCAGACAAGACTATTACAAACGGTCTACAGTTGAATGCATTAGAAGTGTTATCTGAATTCAATCAAACGGTGTGGAATACGTTGATCGGAACGTATTTCTAACAAAGTCAGTCCACGTAAATATAACTGTTTATTTAGAGCAGCGTTTCTCAACCGGTACGCCCTGAAAGGTAGCAACGTGTGCCTCAAGTTCACGGAAGAGTAATTTATGAATTATTTTTATTTAAAAATAAATCTTTATTTGTAAAAAGCTAGAGACACCAAGCACATGGCTTTCATGTCTAAGTCAAGTATTTGTCATTTGATATATTAATAAAAAATATTTAATAGAAGTGGCTTATCTTTTCTTTTTGCCTTCCCCAAGGGATTTATTGTCGACCCCCATAAAAAAAATCGTATTTTCAAATTTCATGACTCATTTTTTCTTATCAAAATTTAAAGTGCGCCAAAGAGATTTACTTATTCTACAAGTGCGCTCTGAATTAAAAAAAAAAATGAATGAGAAACACTGATTTTGAGTGTCGAATCAATTGCTGGAGTACGAACATTATTGGAGACTGTGGGAATCAGTTATTTGATTAAGGGAAATTAAACTTTTCTTTCAATTATTTAACTGGTAAAAGCCTATTTTTAAGACTTAAAAAAAAAAAAATAATAAAATTGTTTTCTTCAATGTTGTAAATGCAAAAATTTATTCCAGCATCAATATTGATTTCCTCGGACCTGCCATCAAGAAAACCTATAAAATCGATGTCATATAAGCTAATTTTTTACTCTCAAATCCAATTCTTGATTTATAAAAGGATATTGATTATGTCTTTGCTTAGAAGAATGACCGAATATGCAAATGTTTTAATTAAAAAAACAAAAAAACAAACTTTAATCAAGTATTTTTTGTACATTTGGAACATTTTTTTCAAATATTTTATGAATAAATTTTTATCATTTATCTTATGTGGACGTGGACAATCATGGCTCTTCACAACTTCACCTTATAACGAAGTTTTTGACTCTTTACCATACCCCTTCATCTCATCTCTGCTATCCATTCACACAAAATCGTTAGGTAGGTTACTCACTGTTTTCTCTGCACCTTTTAACCTTCAGACGGTGGAGTGTGGAGGAGGCACGGTGGAGTAATGGGTAGCGGCTTGGATTGAGAAATCGGAGATCCGATTTCGAATTATAGTCGAATCCATTACATTCACTTGGGAAAAGACATGAATCTTCCTCTTTTACCCTCCAAGCTATGGGTAAATAGCAGGACAGACCGGGTTCTATAGCCTTGGATGGCAAGTGGTCTACCGCAGTAAGAAATGGCAACCTACTGCGGGAAAAAATCTGCCTCGTCAGTCATGTATCGAAAGATACATGATCGCTTAGGCGTGTATCACGCACGGCACATAACTGACTGATGTCCTGCGAATATCAAATTCTTTAAGCCCCTTTCCCCAGTATGTGTCTCAGAAATTTAAACTGTCTCTTTCTGGTTGTATGTATGTGTCTTTTACGATCTCATTTTTCTTGAAATGTTTCTGTTCTCAGTAGAATTACATCTCTGTGGTTTCAAGTCTCTTCTTTATCATTGAGGAAATTAAGAATTCACTATCATATCGGAGGATAGATATAACATAACATCTTCATAATCATTATTCTGTTTCCTAAAAAAAAACAAACTTATTTTTCGTATAATGGGAAGAGTGTCAATAAATTAAATATCAAAAGAAACTTAATAATCCTCCTATATGAATATATTACATAATTTAAAACAAGACAATATTTTTCTGTGTATGTCCAAAACGAGGTAATTTCAAGACCGACTTTCTTACCACATTTCAGTGTAGTGACTACTAGCATTTCTTAATAAATAATAATAATAATAATAATCAAATAGAAAGACCTGGAAATGTAAATAAAAAATAATGTGGCATTTACAAACAAAAACTGTTCTTGTTGTGGTTGGAGCTTTGGGCCTGATAAAGAAAGGAACTCGAGAACAAATCAACAAAACCCGTGGTGCACCATCTCCCCAGGAAATCTAAAAAAAAGAAAAGAAAAATAGTTTTAACGAACACAGCAACACTGTAAAGAGCTTTGCTCATTTAAGATTTTTTAACAGCTTTCTTTTAAGTAAGTGGAAAAAAAAGAAACACATCCCTCGCTTGACCCGACATGTAACCATGATGATGATGAAGAAGAAGAAGAAGAGGTGTTTGCCCCTTAGGTAACATGTATGTTGCGCTCTGCTAATAACTCATAAATAATGGACTATTCCTTTTTCATTGCAAGAAAAGATGGGAAATATATATCAGGGATACTGTTTGGTTTCAGCGGGGAAGATAGAGGAGGCGATAATGTTCTCATTATTTAACGATGCAATATTTTTCAAATGTAAACTAAGTATGACAGAGAAGAGAAAAAACGCGATATGCAGCATATGACAGTCTAGGTATTTAATGATTGCATAAAATTTATCCCCCTTAATAATGATAATAATAAACAAAAAATAAAAAAAATACTTTGGAATTTCACAGTTTTAATTTGACTGCTTCCCTAATTCAAGTCTCCCATTTTTCTTTTATCTCTTATTATATATTCCTCTGGGGGAAGAAAATCTTAGAGTACAGCGTGGTCCCTTTTTCTGTCAAAAGTTACATATTTGTATTGTCTCCAAATGTTTACATCTACGCCAATGAATCATGAGAAAGTAGTCCAATGTTGATTGCATTAGACTTCAATATAAGTCGAATCAGGTGAGATGAATAAACCATATGTAACGAAATTGAAAGAAATCTTGGATTTTAAATCAGTACAAATATCTCATCTGCATTGGTTATTATTTGTATCTTAAAACTCTATAACATTTAGTACGAAGAAATGCCAATAAGGAATTTTATGCGAGTTCACATACCAACGAATTTTTTCGCCTTAACATGCGAAAATGGATACTTTCTTTTTTTTTTTTTTTCTTTTTTTGCCGGAAATTTTATTAAAGGGAATTGATATGCTTTATTTTTTTAAGAGAAAAAAGTACCAGCTGGGTACAAACTGTCGCGAGAAAAATAGTAGAGAAACATTGGTAAAAAAATAATGAAATAATAAAGGAAAACAGAAAGAATAAATCAGAAAAAAATCGAAAAGTTAAGAGAGAGAGAGAGAGAGAGAGAGAGAGAGAGAGAGAGAGAGAGAGAGAGAGAGATGCAAAAGAAAAGGAAGAAATGGATGCCTGATAAAGAATAAAAAGATAAATGGCAAGTCAAGAAACTTATATATATATATATATATACACACACACAAACACACGCGCATATATATATATATATGAGAAAGAGAGAGAGAGAGAAAGGAAAATAGATACTTAAACATCTTAACGAAAGTAAAAAAAATAAAGTGTATTATCCGACACGACTAAACAACTAAGATTACACTAGTTAGCAGGTTTTAAATTGAACGTCACAAAATAAAAAGGTTAATTTAAAATGTTAGAAAGTGTGATCATGTTAAGAAACAGACGTTATATCGTTACTAGCTAAGATGAAGCAAGGCAATCGATAGTTGATAATTTCTATGGATATTCTTTGAAATCATAAACTGAGAAGCTACACACACAGATAAGTGCGTGAGCGCACACACAGACGTTTAAAGAAGCAAATTTCAGAAGCTAGAGATCTTTGTAATAAGATATAACCTGCATTTCTATGAGAAGTGTATAGGCATTAACGCGAATCCCAAAAGGTAGTAATAGATGTCTGGGATAAGAGAGGGTACAGTCTGTTCAGCTATCCATCAACACAATTCCATATCTTGATTTCACCGAATCCCAACTGTTCATTTTAAGAATGTTTCCAATATACATTTTTTTTTATTATCCTAGTAAAGAAAATTAATTCAATATTTTCCTCATGCCACATATAAAGAAATTCGCAAATAATTCGAGCATAAACTTTCCTTCGTTTTTCTTGGAAAATAACCAAAGCCTATGTTCGTACTTTGTGTGCCAAGATCTCCCATCTCAACAAAAAAGCAATAAAAAATGAATATTTATCAAGAATCAAGTGAGATACGTGGATGTCATAAATTATAAATAGAATAGATGCGGTTTTACAGACGCACAAGGATAACTATTTATAGCTATTTACTAAACATAGTTTTGCTCAAGGCCACAATAGTGCGGTATCCTTGAAAATCGAACTCGCTCCCCTCGTGAATTGGTCGGAGTTTATTGACTATCACGCTAGGGTAGGTACCACACATTATGTATATACTCGAAGATGGATCAATATGTATATTGCCTGATATACGAATATCAATATTTATTGAATTTTGATCTAATATATTAATTGTATAATAGAGAATCTCTGATTAAAATTCAGCACTGAATTAGGTACATTAACAAAGAAGGGTACTATGTTAATATTCTTATTAATGTAAATTAATTGTTTTTCACCATTAGCGAGTGGGGGGCTTATTGATGTGCCCAGTGAGCGAAATAAAAGGTTCAGTTCGACATTACAACCAACTGAAGAAGGGCGGAGCGTACAACGGTCGAAACGTTGTAATAAATATGGCGACAAAGATGAGGACAATAGTCCGAATAATGTAAATAGTGTGTATAATTTTTGTAAGCACGCAATATACGAAACTCTATTAGAAAGTAATGTATTTTATCTTATTATGTTTGTCTAAGACGTTAAATGTGTTCGTGTTGATATATTTATCAGAATCAAAGTTTCCCCTCTTTTCTTGCGATTTATGCAACTGACGAAGGCTGAAGAAAGGATCGGCCAATATTTTACGTTAGCGACTTCAAGTACACATATTAGGTTGGTGCAAAAATAATGACGTAATAATGTCGTTTTTTGACGTATTTTTAACGTCAAAAAACGACATTATTACGTCATTATTTTTGCACTAACCTAATAGTTCAACTGTCCGAACTAAATTTGGAATAATAATAATACTAATATTATTATTAATATCATCTAATAAAATATAAAGATGAAAGAAAAATGCGAGTCAAAACTAATAACTAGAAATACGCTTGAAGGCTTTACTATTTTTCTCTGAATTTTCTGTCGAATCATAATTCTTAAGTTAATGATAAAATAAGCTTCTTTCGAGTTTCACGACCATAAAATATTTCTGGGAATTCTTCTGTTGCCTCGTTAAATATTTGACAATTTTAACAAAATATTGCACTAACAATATGTATGATTGCAGGTTATTATTTAAAGAAGTAAGAGGGTACAAATGAAAAGATTTGAAAGTGACAAGTTTTTTTTTATTTTACTAAAGCAGATGTTAAACATATCAGTGTTATCGCTTTCTTTTTTTTTTTTTTGACTGAAACCGAACAGTGTCTCTAATATGTCTTTGCTAGCGATCAAAACGGAATAGCCCATTATGTATGAGGTATTGGTAGGGCGTAACGTACGTGCCAACTAACTATGCAACAAGCAGAATTATGATATGACTCGAAATACCCGTGAAAATGCCACGGTTTTCCTATTTGAATTTTCTGGTGAATCATAATTCTTTATTTAATGATTGAATAAGCTCTTTGCGAGTTCCACGGCTACAAAATATCCGTGGAATTTCCCTTATTACTTCGTTAAATATTTGAGTTTAAAAACGTTAACCAAGTGTCACAATAACGATCATAAATATGAACACAGCTCATTATTTTTTTTAAAAAGTAAGGAGGTGCAAATGAAATGGTTTGAAATCGCCAAGTTTTTCTGTTTCACCGAAGCAAGCGTTAAACATGAATGTTATCGCCTCGTCTATTCTCTCTCTCTCTCTCTCTCTCTCTCACCAAATAACATCTCTGTATGTCTTTTCCCGATATCAAAAGGGAATAGTTCATTATTTATAAGGCATTGACAGGGCGTAACCCGCGTAATAACTAAAGAACGATCAGAATTATAATATGATGCTTGACAATGCCTCATTTAATAATAAATGATGATGAAAGCAGAATAGCAGTCAAAATTAAGAGCAATGATTGAAAATGCTTCACAGAACAATAAATAAATAAAAGAAAGATACTATTTCTGTAAAATTTTGAATGTTAATGATAATAATCAAAATAACAGACTGCAATTGCGGAGAACTGAGTTCCACTACCAGCCATGTTCGTTATATTAATTTACGCGCAAATACTCTTGGGATAGGCATAAACCCATCTCTTCTCCATCAGCTATGGGTTAATTAGTAAGACTTGTATCAGGAAATCATTATTATCTCCAAATAAAAATCTTACAACCTAAAAATATTTTCTGGCTTTAAATAACCTTCTAAAGGTTGATAAACCGTAAAAACAACCAATAGAGACTGCAACACTCATAATGATACCATCATTATTTTCATCATCATCCACTTGATTATCAAAGTTCTGCTAATTATGCTGAATACCATGGATTTTAACCGTATCTGATTGACCTATAATGGAAGAATATTTATTTTTGGCTTAAAATCAGTTCTTTTCTTCTCAGTGAATACGAAATTATTAGTAAATGTACACCTATTAAATATTTGTCAGTTGAATTCCTCACGGTAGATAAAGACGAGGTAGGATCTTTGGCGTGTTGTGTCATTCACTGTGGAATAAACTCTCTTATAGTCTGAGAGATGAGCCTGCTTTCCATTGCAGACATCCACATGAAATGTCATATTTAGGAGAATAATCCAAATCTATTTTATTTGATTGTTACTCTTCTGTCTGGCACAATGATTACGTAATATATATATATATATATATATATATATATATATATATATATATAATTACATGAATCATTCATACAAAAAACAAATATAGAGGTTAATGATTTAAATGGCGAGAATACATCTTCGCAAACAATTTCAATAAGATACACTAAACCCGAACCTGTATATGAATGATATGATCCCTGTTTATAAATTCCAGTTGCATAAGGTTTTTTAATTTTTTACAAGCTTTCGTCTGTTCCTACAGACATCCTCAGGTATGGAAATAGATTTGCTCTTGTTTTTACTTCTCGGTAATAAGAGGACAACGAAAATATAGATGTAATCTGAGAAAATGCTATGAGAAATGTGTTATTGTTTTGGAACGTGCGGTCGCAACGCTGAGTTTGAATTTTAAATTTTAGGGTTGTGCGTTTTTGTACAAATATAGTAATAAAACTTCTTTTTTACTGGTAGGTAAAATCAAATCATTTAAATCATTAACCTCTATATTTGTTTTTTGTATGAATGATTCATGAAATTATAAATTAAAATTGCACCTATAATCGATATATATATATATATATATATATATATATATATATATATTGTATTTGAATTAGATTCTACCAGCACATTGCTTAATGAAGAATAAATCAATGGGCACTGATCCTGCAAGTTTCTCGAGGTTTAGCGAGCATGATTTATCATTAATTGTAAGTCAATATCTGTTTACACATTCACTAACCTGAAAAACAAATCTCATGACATTCTCCTGTATAAATAAATAAAGCTGGTAAAATTAGAATTTCCAAAATAGGAATAGTTGCAATTCACTGGGTTGGATAATTAGGAGCAAACAGCACGTTAATTGGGATTTTGATTTACATTTCTCTCGCCAAAGAAGTTCTTCAAGACTGTGTGTAGCGAAGGCGTGGGGGAAGGAATTTAATGTACTATTCAAATTAATGCTACCAGTAATTGAAACGTTTCAATTTACACTTTTAAAGTAATCATTATTACAAATAAATTACAGTATAAGTGTCACTTTTAACCATTAAAAAAATAAAAATAAAACTCAGTTACTTTGTAAATGGTAGAAAGATCGTTAAAAATGCTAAGTCGTCACCAGAGCTTCTTTGTTTTCTTAGTAATTTTTTCTGTCTCAATAATTATTACATTGTATTTAATTCTATCTACTAAATAACCAACTGCGATGCTATATGTGAATTATCGTTGTTCGAGCTGTTTATGCAACCCATAATATCATGAGTAGGATTCATTGAATATGTGAAAGCATTCATGTATCCGAATGCAATAGGACTCATATTTTTCTTGCCCAGGGCGAATTTTAGATGCAACAAAAATATTTGGGGGAATTTTGAATGTAAATAAAAAAAATATGTGTGTTATGTTTTTAAAATATTTATATATACGCCAGGCCATTTTTAGTATTTATTTTAATTACGACCGTTTTGCTCAAGTCAAATAATGGCAGACGTAAATCTCAAAGAAACGACTATAGGATAAAAGAAATTATCCCTGTTTGTAAAAATAATTAAAACTACAGAACATTATAATTACAATTTTTATTCTGTAAATTAAGTTTTATGAATAATTAAGAGTGGTCTCTCCTCGTTTCGTTACTCTCCTCTTTGAGAGAGCTATTTCTGTTTACAGGGACTATAAAAAGGACACTATATGCGAACCTTGTTGAATAAAGCTTTCTTAAAGCCTACACCTGCGTACTTTTGTCATTATATTGAGTTTATTTATTAAAGAGAAAAATCGGATTGATGTTTCTTGGTGACATTTTCTATATTACGACATCTATGAGTCAAGCTGATTCATATTGCCTTTTCAATGCATAGAAGTTTCTTCTTTAATAAAATTTAATATTAGTGAGGCAAGAAAATCTCAATTCAAATAAGTACAGTGTAACCCGGATATAAGAGAGTTGTCGGGACCGGAGAAGAATTCTCTTATATCCGGGTTTCTTTTATATCCGGGTCTATTATATATACATTAGCACAGGCTCTAATTTGGGACCAGATAAAATTTCTCTTATATCCGGATTTCTCTTATATCCGGGTCTCTTATATCCGGGTTACACTGTATAAGGGAAAAAGTTTTCTCATCAGAAACCATCTTCTTTCTTTTTATGTGCTATGCCCTTTCGGGACTTAGCCGTTCATGGCTCTCTACCTCCCTCTATCCCTTGAAGCGCTCAACAAGTTCCTTCCCTCTGCTACCTCCCCCAGACCACGTTCTGTCATCCACTTGTTTAAGCCCGCCAGGTATGTCACGCGTTGTTTTCTTTCCCTTTAATCGACCGGTGAATATCAGATTCTCCATGCCCTCTTTCCTCATTATGTGTCCCAGAAACTTCAGCTGCCTCTTTCTGATGTTAAGTATAAGCCTTCTTCTTGTTTGCATCCTCTATAAGACCTAATTGTTGCTCACACGCTCTGGCCATGATATCCTTAGATCCTTCTGTAGAACCACATCTCCGTCACCTCGAGTCTCTTTTTGAAGAAATCATCCAACATTCGCTGCCGTAAACGTAAAGAAAAGACGGATGTCACGTAACAGTACAGTATTCTTTTCTTTGTTACCAAAGAAATCCCCCTGTCTCGCAATACTCTGCCCAACTTTTGGAATGCGTCTTAAAAATCTACTATTCGTCCGTGCAATCAATATTGCTGCCATATCCGATTTGGTGCTCCTAGTAAATGTTCTAAAGATTCTAGACAAAATCTGAAGAAGAATCTACAATATTATAAGCCCTAATGTGGTATCTCGACTTCAGTTACTTTCCCACAGCCTTAACGTAGCTTCCTTCTGTTTTTCTATAAATATTTTCATGGCATTTTTTTCTAATGAGCTTTAAGTGTACTACTAGATTGGCAACTAGGTCTCATCTTTTTTACTGTTGAATTAGCTAGATGTAAACTTAAATTATAATTGTTTCTTTTCTCGCACTTCTCGCCTGTGGAATTCTTCCAGTTTCTTGCTTTCTTGCCATCTACATTCTTCAAAAACTTAAATGCAAGCCAATCGCCATCTTCCTAAAACTTGTTCTTTTATTGTCTTTCTCCTCTTTTTATACTTTACCACACCCAGTAACCCCTTGCGTTTTAGTGCCACTATAGCCTTGCTTGGAGTGAAAGAATAAAAAGAAAATTGGATCAAAATAGTAAAAGGTTTTTAGCAACTGTCTCCGCACATATGAAGAATAAACTTGAGGCGATAGAAATGTGGATCTACAAAAAGGATGCTGAGTATACTATGGCCGGGATATATGAGAAAAGACGAAGTTTTAAAGAAAATGAAAACAGTAAAGACACTTATACTTAACATCATAAAGAGACAGTTGAAATTTCTATGGCACATAATGAGGAAAGAGAGTTTGGGAAATTTGACACTCACAGAACATATTGAAGGCAAGAGGGACAGCTGAAAACAGCGCATAACCTAGCTAACGAGTTTGTGTAAATGGATGGCAGAACGGTTTAGGAGATAACAAAAAGACAAAATTTATTAAGCGCTACAAAGGACAGGAAAGCAAGGAGAGCCATGATTGCCTACGTCTTGACGGGACCGCGGTACATAGAAGAAGAACCTTCAGTCAATTAAGTACCATACGTGATACAAGCTTGGGCGATCATGTCTCTTTCGATTCCTGACTAACTTGGGAGATTTTTCCCGCAGTACGTTGCCGTTTCTTACCGCGGTAGATTGGTTGCCATACAAGGCTATAGGACACAGTCTGTCCTGCTATTCAACCTATAGCTGGGGGGAGAAGAAATTGATTCACACATTTCTCAAGGATATTTGTGCGTATGTGAGATTCAAATATATTAGTGCATAACTCTTCATACTTGAGTTTGTGTCTACAGTTACTGGCTAGAGAAGCCAATTCTTCTTTACGTAATTTCAAACAAATATTAGAGGAAATTTTTGTATTTTGCCTACATTTTCGCGGTGCGCATTGTTACATTTTGCGACTCACCAGAGTGACATGTCACTTAGTTTGGGAAAAACTATTCTAATCATTACATTAGGCCTGTAAAAGAAATGTACAGTAATTTCAGTTGTACTTTAATTCAAGCTTCTTTTGAAATTAGATAAATGTAGGAAAAGTCTTGCCGCAACACGCTAAATATTTCTGGCTGGAGAAAGAAATGATGATTAAATGGCGGATTATACATTTTTGAAAACTGAAACATCTTTCAACCAATTTCAATACTTGACATGTATGTTGTTTATTGAAAATCAGTAAAAAGGTCTTCTCAGTGACTCTGAGTTAATACGAGAGATATTGACAGAATGGAGTTATATAATGTACATTTCTCCTTTACAGTTTACTCAAATATCATAGTTTTTATGGGAAATATATATATATATATATATATATATATATATAGTGATATATATTAAAGTTATATATATATAGTGATATATATTAAAGTTATATATATATATATATATATATATATATATATATATATATATATAAAGTGATATATATTAAAGTTATATATATATATAAAGTGATATATATTAAAGTTATATATATATATATAGTGATATATATTAAAGTTATATATATATATATATATATAAAGTGATATATATTAAAGTTATATATATATATATAAAGTGATATATATTAAAGTTATATATATATATATATATAAAGTGATATATATTAAAGTTATATATATATATATATAAAGTGATATATATTAAAGTTATATATATATATATATAAAGTGATATATATTAAAGTATTATATATATATATATATAAAGTGATATATATTAAAGTTATATATATATATATAAAGTGATATATATTAAAGTTATATATATATATATATATAACTTTAATATATATCACTTTATATATATATATATATCACTTTATATATATATATATATATATAACTTTAATATATATCACTTTATATATAAGTTTAATATATATCACTTTATATATATATATATAACTTTAATATATATCACTTTATATATATATATATATATATATAACTTTAATATATATCACTTTAATATATATCACTTTATATATAACTTTAATGTTTATCACTTTATATATATATATATATATATATAACTTTAATATATATCACTTTATATATATATATATATATATATATATATATATATATATATATATATGGTTGGATAGATGTGAGCTTGTGACCGAAGTTTGTCTGACGATCGCTAAAGCGTGAAACCCAGGGTCACAAGCTCACATCTATCCAACCATATATGTTAGCTCTATCTCTGATAGTGAGCGCTTTCTAATAAGTACCGCGCATATAATATATGAATAATTATACATATATATATATTTATTTATATTTATATACACACACATTTCATATATATATATATATATATATATATATATATATATATATATATATATATATCACTTATATATATATATAACTTTAATATATATCACTTATATATTAAAGTTATATATATATATATATATATATATCACTTATATATATATATAACTTTAATATATATCACTTATATATATATATATATATATATATAACTTTAATATATATCACTTATATATATATATATATATATATATATATATATCACTTTAAAAATTATTTTTGTGGATACGCGTATTTGAGTAGGCGCTCCGTTTATTTATTAAACATTATATTTATTTTAGTCTACCAGCCTAAAATCATTCTAATATATATATATATGCGTGTTAGTAGGGTAATAATTAGAGCAAAAGTGGAAAAGCTTTTTAATGACACCTAACACACGAGGGCGAAAGGCGTTTTCATTAAAATGCTTTTCCAGTGCCCCATTTCTACAAACATACTAGCGCGAGCGCGCGCGCACACACACACGATCTAAGCTTCACATCAATGCAACTATATATATATATATATATATATATATATATTAGTTGCCTTGATGTGAAGCTTAGATCGACGACCAATATAATAAAGAAATATCCAAATGTTGAACTGTTTTTTTTTTAATTTTCTCTTGAAACTAAATCCATTATATATATAAATTTTATTATGTGAATAGCTGCCTTAGCCGTAGACGTGAAGGTGTACTCTTGACGCTACTGCCGTTCATTCCTTCATTCCGTAGATAGGTGCTGTCTAGAGGATAGAACTGAAGTTGAAATAGTTTTTGGATTTCTTCCACGTCCCGAAACGGCTGTGACTCACAGATATTTGCATTTTCACACACACACACACACACACACACACATACACACACACACATGTATGTGGCATCACTATATATAAATTTTTATATATCAAGAACAATTATGGGGAAAGACGCATGACAGAGGATAAAGTTTTCGTGTGAGGCGTTTCGTCCTTTGTTTCACATCCCCCCTATATATATATATATATATATATATATATATATATATATATATATATATATATATATATACTGTTTATACGTTATTTTTATAGATACAAATATTTAAGTAAATGGTCTGATAATAATAAACTGTATTAACAACTTTCACTGGCCTGAATGTCCGAGAAATCTCATAGAAAATGTGTCCTCCGACAGGAATCGAACCTATATCCTACACAGAACCGTCATATAGCCTGACGTGCTATAACATTTAGCTACAGAGATTTCTATGACATTTCTTGGAATCTGTCTGTCTAATCTAATTTTTTTTTATCTATCTAATGTAATCTTATCTCTCTATCAAGTGTAATCTTTATCTATCTGTTTATCGTCATCGTATCTATCTAATGTAATATTATCTTCTTTCTTTTTATGTCCCATGTCCTTTCAGGACGAAGGCGATCATGGCTCTCCACCTCCCTCTATCCTTTGCAGCTCTCAGCAAGCTTCTTCCCTCTACTTCCTCTCCCACACCACGTGCTGTCATCCACCTGCTCAAGCTCGTCAGGTATGCCACGCGCTGCTTTCCATTGTCTCTCTTTCCCTCTATTTGACCCGTGAGTATCAGATTCTCTGGGCCCTCCTTCCTCATTATGTGTCCCAGAAATTTCAGCTGTCTCTTTCTGATGTTAAGTATAAGACTCCTCCTTGTCTGTAACCTATCTAAGACCTCATTGTTGCTCACATGCTCGGTTCATGATATCCTAAGCATCCATTCGGTAGGACCACATCTCCGTCGCCTCGAGTCTCTTCCTCATCCTTGAGGAAATCGTCCAACATTTGCTGCCGTAAAGAAGGACAGATGTCACGGAACAGCTCAGTATTCTTTTCCTTGTTACCAAAGAAATTCTCTTGTCTCGCAATACTCTGCGCATCTTTTGGAATGTGTCATTGGCCATCCCAATACGTCTACGGATCTCAGTGTTGCACTTACCGTCTTCTGTCAAGACGCTTCCCAGATAGTTAAAATTCTGCGTCTGCTTGATTCTAGTGTTCCCGACCTGCAAATCGCATTTCGGGATATTTCTTTTACTGATGACCATGCAGTCTGTCTTCTTGTAGTTTATGCTTAGTCCTTTCTTCTCACTCTTCGTCGCTACATTCTGTAGGAAATTTTGTAATTTCTCTTCCGTGTCTGCTATCAGTACTTGTCGTCTGCGAATCTTATGTTGTTAAGGTTGTGGCGGCCAATGCTAAATCTCGGTAGGGTTTCTAATTCTCTCAGAACTGCTTCGCTGTATAGTTTGAAGAGGTCGTGTGAGAAGACGCATCATTGCCTTACACTTCTCTCTATTTTCGTATATTCACTGAACTCGTTCCTTGTGCGTATTCATGCAGTTTGCTGTCAGTATATGTTCTTGATTATTCTGATATCCCTCCCGAATATATCAATGTTGCTCAGCAGTTCCATCAGATGCTTGCGGCGTACTTTGTTGAAGGTCTTTGCCTAGTCTATGAAACAGTCTTTCTGCATCTGTATTGTTCTTTCTGATAACATTCTGAGCATGAATATCGCGTTCCTTGTTCTGGTGTCTTTAAAAAACTCTCACGGTTCTTGTCCTATCTCTGGCCTGATTCTCCTGTGCGCTCTATTCAACAGAACACGGATGATGAGTCTTGTCATGTGGCTCATCAGGCATATTGTTTGGAGGAGTTTGCATTCGTTTGCGCCTGGTTTCTTAGGTATAGTAATGAAGATAGATCTGTTGAGGTCTTCCGATATATCCCCGCTGGTGTAGATTTCGTTTGTTATTTTGATGATCTTGTTTGTGCCAAAGTCATTTAAGGCTGTCAGAATTTCCGCTACAATTCCGTCTGCCTTGTTTCTGTTCAATTTGGCCAGTGCGGCTTTTACTTCGGTTTTCAGAATTCCAGTCCCGTCGGTAGTTCTTTGTATTACTAGTTGTTCCCTTTCGTCGTGGAAGAGTTCTGCAATATACTCGCTCCAGCGTTGAAGAATGTTTTCCTTCTCTGAGTGCTCCATCCTCTGATTTTAGACAGCCTGTTGTCGAACATGTCTTCTATCCTGTTAGTTGTCTTATTTGTTTGTGCATGTCTTTTTTGTTGGTAGTACTCAATCTTTCTATTTCTGCACATTTTTCTTTTAGCCATTCTTCTTTAGCTTGCCTGCATTTAGTCCTTATTCCATTGTGTAATTTTCTGTACTCCGTCCAGTATCTTGTCAGTGTTTTCTGTCTCCTTTCCATCATGTCGAGAATCTCATCAGTCATCTAATCGTTTTTCCTTCTTCGTCCTGTCTCCTTTGGAATGATATCGTTTGCTGAAGTCCCTAAAGCATCTCTTATTGCGACCCATTTTGAATTTCCATTGCGTGCCTCGTATCTTCTCTTCACAGTGTCCATATAGTTTTCTTTTAGGTTAGTATCGCTCAGGAGGTTCTTGTATTGCAGTTTAGGTGCTACATTAGTCTTCTTCAGCTTCCACAATCTCACTCTTAGTTTACATATAAGAGGGCGATGATCGCTTCCGCAGTCGGCACTTGGGTAGATTTGCAGTGTTTTTTTGAATTTTTTGTTAATGGTTATATAATGAATTTGGTTTTTAGTTTCTCCTCCTCGATTCCACCATATCCATAGTCGTCTCGGATGATCTTGGAACCATGTGTTAGCTATTACTTGGTCATTGGCTGTACACCATTAGATCCATTTTTCTCCGCGTTCGTTGCGGGTTCCTAGTCCGAATCTTCCTGCTATATCCCCTGCCTTTTTCCCCTGCTTACTTTGGCGTTTGTGTCACCATGATAATGACAATTTCCTGTGATTGGCACTGTCCAGCATGGAACAGAAAGATTTGATGCCTTCCTCTTTGCTTTGTGCCGTTGGTGCGTAAACTACTATAATAGCCACGTTGAACGGCTTCCCTTTCAGTTTCACTACCAGAACCCTTTCGGAAAGCTGGTATCCTAGAACGCATTTCTGAAATGCACTAGTATTAGTCCTACTCCTTTGTCGTTCTTCTCGCCGCGTGCATAAATTATCCTGTATTTGTCGATGACGAATGTTATCTAATCTAAACTTATCAAATCTAAACTTATCTATCATATCTATCTAATCTTTTCTATCTATCTAATGTAATCTACTTTTATCTATTTAATCTAATTTTAGCCATCTAATCTAAGATAATCGATCTAAGGTAATCTAATCTAATCTCATCTATCTAATCTAATCTTATATTATTTATCTTATTTATCTATGTATAGGACTTTATATGTGTGTAAACGCCTGAGCGTAACTGGAGAGAGGATTTGTGACTATATTTAAACTGGAAATCAATGTTTGATCTCTTATATATCCTTGTTCTACGCAATGCCTAAAAATATGAATTAATTAGTGTAGATTCCCTGTATTTATTTTATAACCTACAGATAAAAACAATGACGTCAAGTGTTTTTTACTATATGGATAGCTGCCCGCAAATTCAGAATTCTTTCTGACTTAGCCGTAGACATGAAGGCAAACTCTTGACACTGCTGCTTTTTAATTCAATAGATAGGTGCTGTCTGCAGGATAGAACTCAAGCTGAAATTGTTTTTGGATTTTTTCCACGTCCAAAAAAGATTGTGACTCAGACATTTGCATTCATTTTTTTTTAAATCCCGAGCATGTTATATGGGATACTTTCGTAAAATGTGAGAACTCAAATATAGACATGAATTAATTCCAGTAATCAAAAGAAGTGCACTTTCCTGTGATTAAACAAAATTCTTTGGGTTTATTTTTCGCGGCGAAAGAATTTTTGTGAGTCGTTTTTAAATACCCATTGGAGCCACCGTTTTGCAAAATTCATAAAAAGTGCTCCTGTAATGCATGGAAACGAAGAACACTTAAGAAAAAGATTAATATCTCATTTACAATAATCCTGTTATGTTCCTCATGTCATTTTCATTGTACCGAAATGTAAGTCTAGTCTAGAAGAGCTAATAAAAGTGTAGAGACATATCTTGCTTGCTAATGCATGGGCTAGACGGCGTTTGTTAATGGCAGTTGAGAATTTACTTCGACAATTTTAAAATAACGTTAAAATCTGGGTTTGCCTGAACTTAACAAAATGCAATGCTAAGTTAGATTCCTTTACTTGTCTCTGTATTTACTTATCTCTGTATTTATTTGTATGCTCGTAGCTCGCTAGCTAGATACACTGACGTGCAAAGCGTGTGAGCCACCTTAATTACTTTTGTTAATTCTAACCGAAATTCGCAATTGATTAGCAATATTCTTTTCTCAATATATTTTATGATCCTTGAGGATCAGAAATGTTACTACATTTTCGTTAATGCTCTATGATAGAGCATATTGTGTATAATGGCGCTGAAAAAAAGGCCATGCAAAAACAATGGCCTACTAGCGAAAACTTCAAGTTTCAACTCTTCTCTTAAGTTAAAAAAGAACTTTTTTTTTGTTGAAAAAATTGATCTTTAAGGTTCGCCTTTTGCCCGGTTCACACTCTTTCCCGTACATTTGAAGTAGAGGTTTACACCTTGGGTTTCCAGCTCCTTCTAGTTTTTTTTTTTTTTTGTATTTAATTCTCTTTGACTCCCCGCAGCTCCTTGCATATACTAATGGCATTAATTGATTAAAAAACGAAAAAAAAAAAAAAGTAGAGATCGTACAAAAGATATATGATAAAGATAACTAAGCTTTTGTAGTAGCTCTTACGTGGTAAGAAATCCTTTATACATACAGATCACAGTACACAGGATTTCTTAATCGGCACTCGTGTATATATATATATATATGATTGCTTCCGTGAGAGGGGCGTCAGACTCATTCATTGTTTCTAATCGAACAAAACAACTTTGTGCTCTTTGACCTTTCTTATTTGCTTTGTATTTTTCTGTCATGTTGGAAACAGCTTTTGAGAATGTTAAAGAAGCGATTTGAGTTTAGTACAAGTGATCGGTTGTTCCACCAACTTCAATATAAGAATTAATACAATTGTATAAACTGTTCGTGACCTGCTCTTTGCAGACGATTGCGCAAGGTTTCACGCCCTTGAGGATATGCTATAGATCGTTAACAAATTCTCTCATGCATCAAAAGCAGAACTTGTCCATCAGCCTCTTTGTAACCATCTCTCAGCTGTTGATCCCACTATTTAAGTTGAAGAAAAGTGTTGAAAACCATTTCCTCTTTCATCTATCTTGGCTATATTGTATCCAAAGATGCTAAAATAGACAAAGTAATTGAGTGCAGGATTGAACGGGCTACCTCCGCCTTCGGTAATCTTTATCACAGGCTTTGGAATACCCGCGTTAAATGTGAAAATTGACGTGTACAGGCCAGTAGTACTGACACCAGTACTGTATAGTGCACAATCTTAGAATTTGTACCGAAGACACATTAATCAATGTGATGCATTACATATGCGTTGCCTACTTACGATCTGCAACAGAAAAGTGGTTGATTGCATAAGAAACAGTGAAGTTCTGACAAAATGCAACATGATGGGTACTGAAGCCATCCTAATGAAAATCCAACTCAGGTGGGCAGGGCATCTTTCTTGTATGTGCGATAGCAGACTTCCAAAACAAATTCTCTTCTAACAAGCAGGTCAGTTGGGAGGCCACTCTTGCATTACAAAGACAAAATCAAAGACAATCTTAAGCGATATAGCATCCCCTTTTCTTCCCCGGAAAAACAAAATATCAGAGCGAAGAAGCTGGTGCATGTCCTGCTTCTCATCTATACAAAGATTTGAGCGTGACCGACTTGAACATTGGGATCAAGTGTGTGCTAATATTAAAGAAAGTTGTCAGTATGCTTCTCCTCTCAATGTTAGCCTTACCTGTCACCGTGATTTTGTCGCACGTAATAAAGTAGGCCTTGCTGTTCACTTGCGGAAACATCTGGTAATTGATCCTCAACCACTCGAGCAAAATGACCCGACCACATTATCCACTGTTTAAAATTTTGGGAGACACATGCGTGACCATTTAAGTTGACCATCTCTTTATTTTATTGTACCCTCATATATATATATATATATAATAACCACAATATAGAGAATTTCTTATTCGGCACGCTGGAACTACTATTCCGGATTGGATGATAAATAACGTCGACTGGCTTTTCCAACTGAAGTTTCCGTTAACAGTTCGGCATCTTAAGATTGCTATTTGATCAGTCAATCCTCATCTCTTAGCATTGAATTAACATTTTTATTTTGGGAAATGTGGCGATTGACTCATGAACATTGGCCGGAAAGATGTGAATAGAAGCAGAAATATATGCAGTTTCATGTTGGATTCTGACACTGTATCGGATAAAACGTCTGGTGGTGATAATACTGGGTTAGTGTCAATAATATTCCCGCCCTAGTACTATGATTATCTCAAAGTTATAATCCAATGAAGTCTCTGCCGATAGATGGTACGTAATGATTTTTTAATATTTTTAATATTTTAGCACGCACGCAAATACGCACGAACGTGGCTATAGTTCTAAAGAATTAATGGATTTATTTTTAAAGCGACATCTTTATTACATCAAATGACACTATAATGGATACTTTGTATTTGAAATAGACCATTTTATTTATTAAACAGTGTGTATTACAACTATCGGACTGCGCGCTCTATAAATAAAGATGGCGTGTCTATTTTAAATACAAAGCTATGCGTTAACTAGTAAGACATTATTGTCGTCAAAAAATCTTACAATCTAAAAATATTTTCTGGTTTTAAATAACCTGCAAAGCCATAGAAAACGAATCAAGCAATCAAACTGTTTAATAAAATTATCTTGATCTTTATATTCATTCATTTAGGGATGTCAGGAAGAAGAAAGAATCGAAAGCTGGGACGTGAAAGAAAAGAATACCTGTTACTAAAAAATGTATATCCTACTCTATCTATCTTTCTATCTATTATATATATATATATATATATATATATATATATATATATATATATATATATATATATTAAAAAGAAGAGAAGAGAGGTGCCGTAAACGTTTTTGGTTGTAATGTGGATTTATTTAGAAAAAAATATTATGCTTTGTTTTACATAATGTTACACTACACAAAACAAAGCATAATATTTTTTTCTAAATAAATCCACATTACAACCAAAAACGTTTACGGCACCTCTCTTCTCTTCTTTTTAATATACATACTTTTCTCTCGTTGGAACCACTACAACCTCTTTCTTTTATATATATATATATATATATATATAGAGAGAGAGAGAGCTTCGACGCACGAATTGAGCAATAACAAATTGAAAATAAATGCCATAATGTCTTATATTAATCCCAGATTCCTGTGTATTAAAAAAATAGAAATCACTAAAAGATGTATTAATTCTTTTGTATTCAATATTTTGGCACTTTTAACGTAACATTTGTAGCGACACCCCGAGAAAGATATTAACAATATGATATCTCTTAAAAAGACTGATCTCATATGTTTGCTTTTAACGAAGATCGGAATATCCTGTGTAAATAGCTTTCCGCAACATTTATCTTATCAATATTATTACTGGAAGAAAATTATTGCCTTCAAGAGTTCATTCAAACAGCACTCTGCTTTTTTTATCAACAGAAAAAATGCAAAGACAAGAAAAGAGGAGAACAACGAAAAAAATAATGTCAGCTTTATTTTTATCTTGCTGATAAGTTATCAGACAGTGAAATAACTAAATTTAGGCATAACTAGATATATCCGTCTTTTTTCTGTTTTCTCCAATTTTCTCTCTTAGCCAAGAATTTCAGAGGAAATGTTGATAACACCGAAAATAACACCATAGTTTTTAAAAGCCTTGTTTTCTCTTGTTACCATCAGTATTTTAGAGAATTTCTAATGTATTTCAGCTCCAGAAAAAAATTATGAGTCGGAACTACATGTTTACAAGTAGATGTAATCTTTGCCCTGAATTACTCTCCTTCATTTGTCTACTTTACGTAGATACTTAGATAACTTTAGTATAATCATAATACAACGAGTACCATTAACCCAGAGCGCTCCATTATTATCAGAATTATAAATATTGGAGTTACATGAATCATTTTAATTCTTTTTATGAAACTGTTTTCTTTCAGGAAATCTTAGTAATCCTTAAGATAGATAATCTACTTATAAATAAATATTCATTAAGACAGAGGTAAATAGTTGTGCCATAAGCATAGATATTGTTGAGAACTGACGATATCGAGATCATTGATAAAAGTCAAGAATAAAGTAAGTCCCTAGGATCTACTCTTGAGAGATACCCGCATTTATATAGAATGATCTAGAAGAGTGGCTGTTCAAAATAACCTTCATTTCACGATTTGATTAGAAGCATTGAATCAAATACAAACTTTAGCTAGAAACACCATGACCTTTCAACTTGTAGAGAAGACAAGTATGTCAAACTATCATATATCTTTTAAATATGTAAGGCAATAGCTGGAGCTTCAATGTTCTTATCAAAAGACAAATTATTTTAGCAATATCTGTTAACGTATATCGGCAGTTGACCTAGAGAATTTGAATTTCTTTTTAGAAATAAAATACATATACTATGAGTCAAAAGATTTTCTGAAAATATCAGGAATAAAAGCCTTGAAGCTTGACAGTTTGGAGAACTCTCGTTCTTATTCGTTTTATTTTTCTTCTCCGATTACAATTAGATCTTGACTCTGTTACTGGATACTTAAAATGTCTTTTGTAAGCATTACGCTGGTCAAATTTAAGTAACAGTAATCAAATATCAGTGGGATTCCTTGAATTAGAAACCTAAAAATATAATCTGCATTTCCATTATTTAAATTGTTGTTAATGTTCAATGATACCACTTTCTATCGTTTTTTTTAAAGATTCAAATATGGTATGATGTCCTCAACTCATCTTTGGTTAATGCTATTTGTATCTTCACGCCAGTTTGAGCTTCTTGAATTTATAACTTTTAACTTATTCAGTTTTCACACCAGTAATATCTGGTAGATCTGGTTTAAGATCAAATGACAGCAAGTCTTTTCACTACCCGAGGTCTCTCCTCGCCACTCCTTCTCTTCAGTAATATTTGTTGGATTTCACTTTTATTCAAGTGACTGCAAGTCTTCTAAATTGGCTTGTATCTTCTTTTGAATTTTAAAAAATTATCATTATTCTTCACTCGAGTTTTCGCATCGAGTTAGTGGAAATTTGTGGGATACATAATAAGAAAAGAAGGATTGGAGAATCTGACAATCATAACACATATTGAAGGCAATAGGTGAAGAGAGAAACAGTAAGTAGCTTACCTAAGCAGCTTGGCAGAACAGGAGCTAGGAGATAAGTAAAAAGATAAACATTGATAAGAGCTACAACTGATAGGAAGTTGTAGAGAATCATGATCACTTTCGTTCTGAAGAGATAAGACACAAAAGAGGTGCTTCTGCTATGTATTTAGTGAGTCTTGATAAAATACAAAGAAGCATTGTTATTGGTCCTGAGCTGGTATTTCGGCTTCAGTCACATTCTCACCGCCGTAACTTAGTTTTCCCGTGCCTTTTATAGAAATATTTTCATGGTAATTGTTCTAATGAACTTTCCTCTAGGGTATTTAGACTATGAATTTAAGTGCAATAATAAATTCGTAGCTAGGTCTCATCATTTTACAGATGAAATGGCAAGATGTAGCCGTAAGTTCAGCTTCTACAGCAAATGAACAGGAACGCCATAATCATTACCTTAAAGGTAGGGCGTAAAGATTGCTCGCTTCCTGAAAGTTGCACGGTTGTTTGTTGTCAAAGGTCGCAAAGAGCTACAAACCGCTAACGGCGATTCAGCAGTAGCCAAACTTAAAACGCCTGCTAAGGATTTTAATTTCATCAGATTTTCTAATTTTATACGAAAGATGCAGAAATTTATCGATAAGATGCACAGAAAGTCAATTAACGTCATTTCTAAGGAGCTGAAGTTTTCAAGTTCACTCTCTCGGCAAAATTATGCATGAGGACCTTCAAGTAATACGTGATGCAGAGAGGCTAATTCATGTATGCAAAGACAAAAATAGCCGTCTGATCCACCTAAAGCACTTGTTTAGCAAGTTGAAACATCACGAATCTGGAATGTTTTGTTTTTTCTCTGCAAAGAAAACATTAATCAGGACTAAAAGATCAACCGAACTAATAACAGATGGTTAGGCATATACCCTAAGGATGCTCCAACGGTCATGCACATAGTTTGCGGCAACTGTGATGGTTTTTTAAGGTGTGAGCAACGAAAGAGATGACTTATTTCCTTTGGGCTTAAGGGTCAATTATTCTAACTATAAGAAAGTGTTGAACAGAGTTGTAGGGTCTTGGATAGAAAGCGCGAATAAAGGAAGACTGTACATCTACCAAGACTCTGTGCCGTCACATAAGGCCAAGACAATCCAAGAATAGATGTTACAATCTGCACGATCATGTCATCCCAAACACATGGCCTCCTAGCTCTGCAGATATTAATCCGTTGGAATAATACTGATGGGATGTAGTCAAGAAGCAAGTCAATCGACGCTCTCGTAACACTATAAAATTCCTGAAGTCCGCCATTATTAGCAAAATGTACAAAATAGATAAAGATCATCTGATTCAAGTATGCCAACATTCCAGAGGTCGGTACTGAAGCAATCGTCGATGCTGATGGTGGATTCATCAAGTAGTCAGGCCAAGAGAGTCTCAAGGTTATTCATTCTAATTTTTCTAAAATAAAGCTTTCATGCATCTTCTACTAAATTTATATTCATGCAAATATCCTCAAAGAACTGCGCACCACCCCATATATATATATATATATATATATATATATATATATATATATACCTCAAATTTTAATGGTAACTTCATGTGCATTTTTAACAAAAAATTGAATTTGAAAGAATGTGCAGTGATGCCCACAACAAAATTTTTATTTTAATATCAAACAATAATACAAAAACACCAAAAAACATTTAACATAGGACAAAAGTATTGGCCTTCTTATCTCAATAATCAATTGTGTAACCTTTATTCTTGATTATTGATTTTAATCATTTTTTGATAGTTCCTTACAAAATCACAATACCCACTGATAGATACTCTGCTCCATTCTTCTTAGGTAATAGCTTCTGGCCCCTCGAAATTTGAAGGACTTCTTTCTCTTACTTTTTTCAAATATGCCCATACATTTTCAATGCGGTTCAGGCCAGAATTTTGTGCGGCGTATGTCAATATCTTAATTTTGTTGCCATCTAAGTATTTTGTAACAATTCCTGCTAATTCGTGTCATTGTCATGTTAGAACATCCAGTGACCGTTTTCGGGCACATTGTTTTATATTATTTCTAAGACTAGCCAATTACGGCTCTTTATCTATGTACTCTTACTCGTTCTCCCGGCCCAGAAGCAGTAAAATATCCCCCAGAGAGGAATGATCCTACCACCGTACCTAATTTTAGGGAGGGTATTTTTAGTTTGTGAGATTCATTCACTTTCCTCCATGCATAACGGGAGTTCGTGTGACCAATTAATTCTAGTTTGGTTTCATCTGACCATAAAAAAATTCCAATATTTACTCCCATGTTCTAGATGGCTTCTAGCATAAGCCAATCTGCATTTTAGGTGTTTAGCCTTAAGCAAGGAAGTTTTCCTTGGGCGACAAGCTCAAAGTCCTGCTCGATGAAAGCATCTAATGACTGTCTGTTGATACATTCAACTCTGATATCTTTGCATCATTGACAATGTCCTTTGTCGTTAAGTGAGGATTCTTCGATATATCTCTAAAAATTTTCCTTTCCCTTCTTTCAAAAATTTCTGCCAGTCCTTAATTTATTCTCAACACAATGACTCTCGTTGTACTATTTAATAATGCTACAAATTGTCGATCTAGGATATTTTAAATGCTTGGAAAATGTTGTATATCCATCACCTTGTTTGTACATATCAGTTATGTGGCACTCACATATTGTCTTCATTACTTTTTGCAATGTTATAGAATCAGGTCAAGACTATTTCATTTTCAAAGGGTTATTGTATTAAATGTCAAATTAAAAAAAAAACAACAACATTACAATTGCCATAGAGTAATATCATTTCATAATTTCTCTAATTTGGGGTTGGGATGGGGTTATGAATAATTTTGGACTGCACCAGATTTAGAAATATCTATAACTATGAATATAATAGATCGAAACTTCTAAAAAAATCACGAATTATTCAAAACTAAATATGAAATCAACTATGTATGGTAGATTCAGTAAGTACTTGCAAATATTCGAATTTCAGCAGAAAATAAGCAAATATTCAATTGGGACGAATAATTCTGTCTACAACTATATATATATATATATATATATATATATATATATATATATATATATATATTTCTGATGTTTCAGGAAGAGTCGGGGTCACATACTTAAGGAGTATTTTTTAAATATGTTCTATAAAATATGACAGTCTAGAAGTATTTTTGCTCATTTTCTGTACAAGAATTCTTATTTCTTGATTAAATGAATTGTCTGAAAGATGAATTTGTAATATTTGCAACTATTCTCTGGTCATTGCCATAAACGTTTGTGGTTTTTAATTAAATGACCACGAAATATTGTCTATGTCATTGTTTTCTATAAAATCTTTTAATGTTTGAATTTTAAGTTTAATTATTAAACCATAACAGTGACGGTATATGTATTAGTTGTGCCCTAAGTATTTTAAGAAAACTAACAAGGTTACTGATTACCACAGAGGTGTTTACTTTAAAAACGTTGAGACATTAAGTCATGTGTTAAAACGTTGAACATGATATGATGTATGCGTAATATATGCTTCTTGAACTGGTGTATCTATTAATTATTAAATATTACTTGACATTCCTTCCGGTCCTTTCGAAGAGAAGTTGAGATTTATCCCTTGTTTCCCGTTTAGGATTGGGTTGCCGGTTCCTTCTATAGTCTATTTCAACACTATACTTTTAACGTCTCCGCCTAAAAATGTTATTTACTATTTATTCACTATTATGTTTCTAATGGGTGTAGATATGTTCACCTATCGTCCTGTTTACACACCTCTCTGGTTTTTTAAACAGGAGTAGAGGTTGTTTTCTGGATTGGGTTTCCGGTTCATTCTAAAAAAAATTCTTCACTTCCGGTGCCCCCACTCTTGCGACTTGGTGGCATTATCACCTTGCTTGGGTTGATGTCTCTTACAATCCAAGCCGCTATCCATTACTCTACCTCAAGTGGCTCAAGGGCTTTGTACAGAATAAGCATCATTGTTAAAAAAGAAAAAAAAAGTGATTTTTTTCTCTGTATCAGAAGTTCCAAATATTTGTTTTTACACTTAATGATTATGTTATGTGTGTGTGCACGTTGGTGCCATTTTGTAGCTTCGTCTATGCAATTATATAATTATAAGAGGGTGCACTTGCACGTACATATATACACGCAACACTCCACACATATATTTTCGCACTCTTACAAAAAATGTGTGTGTGTGTGTGTGTGTGTGTGTGTGAGTACATAATTTCTTTGGACTCTGAGAGCCATAAATCCTCCAGACGTAATGTGCTTGAAATGAGATGTAACAGAATCCTTAGAATTGCAATATTCGTTTTGTTTGACTTCAGTCCAAACTTCTTAAACGTTTTAGGATTTTTAGTGTCTTTATCATTTTTTTATGATAGTGATGTTGTGTTTAACTTCAACCATGCGAAAAAAAGCTACATTTTCTTCAACGTTTTAATTCATTTCAAATTAAAACAAAAATGTTCGAAATTTCATCTTAGTAAAGAACATATGTAACTTATTTATCTTAGTAGGATAAAGTAAAAAACAGCACAGAAGGATTTCAAAGAGATTTGTAACTTGAAAAGGAAAATAGCGAACTGGTTTCGTGGTCGGGTAAACATCTAATTAAAGACCATACAATACAGTGGAATGCAAAATAACTTATTGAATTTGAGTGAAAGATGAGTCTGGTGACTTAGATTCGTGGTGGTTTGAATTATGAAGATATTGTTATCTATCTATCTATCTATCTATCTATCTATCTAATTTTAATTCCACTTATATAGATGCATGTATATAAAAGTTTAATTCTACTTTTATACATGTAACGTTTTCCCGGATTGAAGAGCCATATTAATTTAAAGAACAATCAGCTCATACAATGATATCATATGATTGTCATACCCTACAACGAAAAATTCATAAAATCTTTCTCTTAAAAATTTTTTTCAAGAAAATAGATTTTTAAGTCCAGTAGCTATTATCGCTCTTTCCAGTATTCATGGATAATAATAACATAATCTTGATTATGTTATTATTTTCTCTTTGAAAGTTCAATATTATTAAAACTATAACATAGTATTGGGGTATAAATTCAAAATATAGAGTGTTGTTAGGTAGATATCGAAAAAGGTATTTAGTAAGTTTAGTAGGGATATTGATCCGTTAATATATATTGACTCAACGGATAAGATTATTGTAGCACGAACTAAAAAAAGTTGGTAGTTAGTAATAAAAAAGCGTGGGTAGACTAAAAAAATACGACAAGGAAAAATAAAAAAGTAAAAAAATTGAAAAATAAATAAAGAAGCGCAGAGAGTAATGACCGTTAAATGCTAGGATGGTGCAAGGGAGGTAACTGAATATGAAAAATATATTAGAGGAAGGCCAACGGGGGTATTAAAGCAGGTGTTAGGTTAATTGCGTTAACCAGCATCGAAATATTTGAGAAGGAAGCTCCTCCTATGAATACATGTGGATATGAACTCTCTCTTTTATGTTTGTTCAATACCCACAAACCTGTGGTTTATACTGCAACTATGCAGATCTTTCTAGTCTAATCAACAATCTGAACAAGACCAAAACGCTCAAACACATGATCAGGATGACTCGTAACTTAGTGCTAGCACAGCTATCTACGGCCATTTTCACTCACAAGGCTTGGGTCAACCTGTGGTAAGGTTTTCAGTTCTGCATGAAATGCACTGTAACAGTAAATGCATAATTTGATTGTAATACACGGAAAATATCCGTGAATATGAAAGGATTATGCAGACATAATGTTTGTAATTTATTTAATCAGACATGACTAAAAGAGAATTTGCTGCCTAAATACACAGCTTATAAACATACATACATATTACATATAGATATGCATATTATCGATATAATATATATATATATGATATACATATTATATACAATATATAATATAAATATTACATATATACAATATATAATATGCCTATTATATATATTTACTACGATCACTTCTACCACTTTACAATAGCTATTTGCTGCTACAATTGTTATTATCATCACTCGCTCCTCCCACCATTACTACCACATCACAATTACCATTACCGTATCAGTCCACAATTATACTTACTTCTCCCTCCACCAGCAAGATTAATACCACAGCATAAATACTAATAAGTATTACAAATAGGAGTTTCTACCATTTACATATGCGCAATCGCCAAAAACAAGCAAATAACCGGCTTTAAAATAATAACAAAACAGCCTTAAAATTTTTTAAATAATAACAATTTTTACCTACCATAGTCTTACACAAGACCCATCATACGTATATACGTATGTACGAGAAAACATTATTCAGCGAACAAAATAGAATAATGGTCTGTGCAACAGACTCAAAATTATTCGCTACACAATCCAACATTGAATATAGCGACCAAATGCGTATGTGTGTACGCAACGAAACATGGATGCGCATATATGCCAAGTCCCACACTGTTCACATATGTTTATGTTTGTGTGAGCTCCAGTGAGTGAGCGTGCCTGGGTACGTCAATGAGTGTATGTGCGTGTATGTATGTTTACGTAAGTGTGGCATTCCGACGACAATTTTTCCTCCTATTTCCATAAAATCATCGATATACACAATCATATATAAATCCAAAATTTAAAAATTAATCAGTTTGTTTGACGATCGCAAAACCCAGGGTCACAAACTCACATCAATCCAACTAAATATGTTAGCTTTATCTCTGATATTGAGCGCTTTCCAATAAATACCGCGCATATATGATTTATAAATATTATATGTAAAAACTGCATATATATATATATAGAGAGAGAGAGAGAGACAGAGAGAGCATGATGAGGATGATGTGACTGCAGGTGAGCACAAATGAGAAGAAACGATGAGAATTTTAAAATTTAATTTAAAATTATTTTTTTTATATAAGTTTTGGTTATTAAATTTTTAAGCGTCTCTGTCATTCGCGTAGTCATATCAGCGTCACATGAAAACTGTTTCCTCTTTTACCTAAAATTGTACTTGTTATAAAAAACAGCATATATCGCTGTTATGATCTAGCTTATATATATATATATATATATATATATATATATATATATATATATATAAGATAAAATGCTAGGTTTTTTAGGGGCTTCTTAGTCAGGATGGGAAGTTTTCACAACCATATATATGTGTGTGTATGCATGTATATTTTTACTCGTTTATACTCTTACTTAAAACTATGCTCTAACATGTAAAACCAGTGTGCATTACGTCTTGAAGCTCTAGAATTGCTCTCATTATAAACTTACAAGAGATAAGCAGACGTAAATCTAAGAGAACAATGACATTTCTTCTAATTTGTGACAGAGATAAACGAAAAAAAACAAAAACAACGTGCATCAAGCCTAAATAAATATGCACATTTGGGTGGTATTTTATTTACATTTCTCAATATATTCCTTACACATCATCTAGCACTTGAAATATACGCCCTGAACGAACATCTGTGTCAATACTTAGCTTTAAGTACACTGATGCACGCATTCGTGTGCCCGGCTCGAAAATAATTTACACGCGATTAAATAGAACTACTTGAGGAAAGACGATAAAGGAAAATGTTGTTACTTTAGTTTTAAGGTTTATGATGTGGTTGATCATCTTTCATCGATCCAATCTAATCTTAAGCACTTATGATAAAATTATGACATAAAAGAATAAATAGAACATTTGGATCATTTACTAAGTTCAATCTAGTATGGCGTAAGATCAACATAGAAGAGAATTGAAAATCGGGCTCTTTATTTGTTCTGGGATATTTTATTGAATGAATCTGAATTCCTTTTAAATTCAATAAGCGTTTTTATTATTAATTTCGTTTCGCTTTCGAATTGAATTTGTATTATATATTGATTAAATTGGATCTGATTCCAGGTCTTTGCTATTGTTATCATAAAGTAAGGAAGGCCGATGAGTGCAGTGACTGAAATGTGGTCATGACTCTGGTTAGAAAGAATCAAATTTTCGTCTCATTTTTATTTACTGGATATGTGTTTAGTGTTGAATCTTCTCTTCTTGTTCTTGTAACGGGATTCACCCGAGGTGGGTTGAGCCGGCTCCAATAGTTTCATGGGAATTTGGAATTCACAAGCGGTCCCCAGCCCGCATGTATAGCACATGAGATTTGATTATAGTGGTGAAGATTTCGTGCAGGACCATCCACACTTTCTGAAGGGCCGATTACAGAGACCTGGTGCACTACGTGCTACAAGGTCCTCAAACGATCCGCCGCAGGTTTTTGAATTCAGAGTTTTCCTTCTCCTAGACCAGTTACCATTCAAGGCTATAGAACCCAGTCTGTCCTGCTGTTTACCCATAGCTGGAGGGAGAAGAAGAGGATTCACACCTTTCCCAAGGGTATTAGCACGTGAATGTAATGGATTCGACTGGATTCCTCAATCCAAGCCGCTATCCATTACTCCACCGTGCCTCTAGTGTTGAATACATCATAAAAATAGAAATAGAAAATTGATCTTTTTCAGCTGGTCACATAAAAACTGTTTTTATGCACGAATATAAATTCCATGCATACGAAATTGGGGTGACCAAGTAAATGGCTAAAGAAATAACAAAACAGTTGTTGCAGATATATATTAAACAGTAAGTACAACAGAAGAGTATTACACGACTAGTGAGTGTGTGTCGGTTGACCCAGAGTTCCATCTATTCGACTGTTATATTTAACAGCCCCCAACGAGAGGTGTATGTGGCACAAGGCTGAGTTTACCGTGGGTTCTCCGAGCCTGTAGACTCGGTCAAAAATATTCCCTTAGAACCCCCATAAACGGGTTCAGGGCCTGTCTTCCTCCCTGGACGAAACTTTTGATCACCTAAGGAGGTCACCCAGTGAGAATCTATCTCACGACATTGAAAATAATATACGAGACTAGCTTGTAAACTGTTCCTCTATGATATTACGAAGTTTAGTTTAATCTGACCCAACACTGAATATAGTGGGGGGGTGAAGAATGGGGGATTGGAATATTGCGCTTCGTCAATCATCCAGGCAGGGATGTCTTTTTGCTTCAAAATCAACATTCGAAATCCAGACTTTTTAGCTTGGTTCAAATACAGCTCAGTGACGCCAATGGAAAATTCACAGGTTATTTACTCAACTTTCTTTAGTCTGACACAAGGTTACAGCAGAATGGCACCCAATAAGTATATAACACGATGTACTAGAGAATTAGTTTGCAAGATGATCTTGCGTATCTTGTTGCGTATTTGAGTAGTAATCATTCTTTAATACATGTTTTAATTATAGTGGAAGATGTAGAGGACCGTGTCGGCGATGTTGAGTAGAAATAGATGAATACAAAACTCTATGCGACTGTTCCCCACAAGGCCTTCTCTCCTACTAATCTTATAGTAGGCGGAAGAGTACAACATAGACTCTTTAGAAGGAGGACACCGCAACAAAAATAAAAAAAAAGTTTTCATAATAGTTGTTATGAAATACTTTTTAGTGAAACATGCATAAAATACAGAATTTGTAAACAATATCATATAGCATGAAATGATCAAACTAAAAGCCCTGAAATTCTATATTAAATATAATGTGCAGGATTGAACAAGCAGACATGCTTTTAATTAAGAAATTTACACTTTATTAAGGATTATTAAAAAAATAAATAATTGCACGAGTCTTCTGCTCGCTTTCTGTAATTGCGTTAATCTTTGGAAAGCGTTCTGGAATCTTAATTTAGGATGCAAAACATATGCAATTAATAGAAAGCAGAGGTATACTATGAGCTGTAGATGAATGTTTGGAAGAGAAAATCTACAAATAAAAACCGTAATATGTATCCATAACCTGCATTAAATAAAATATCTTTAACCATAGGAGACGGCATTTTAAAATGCGTATAAAATAACTAAAATACATATTAAATATTTATATATTTGTTTCCTGTGTTTTTAATTTGAAATGTAATGTTCCAAAAGTAATAGGATGCTGACTGACAATACTTAGTTCTTGATAATGAAAGAGATGGCCGAAAATACTCCAACAAAAATATGAAATTTGAACAGTTTATCCACAATTCCCATCTTGGAGTGCAATAAATATATATAAAAATTCGGATTTCGGCCTGTGTGTGGATGTATAGAATATTGTTCAATGTGTTCTCCTGTCATTCCTGCAACAGGAAGCCATTCCAGCAGTTTGCTGCCCACACAAGTTGCTTACCTGGCCGGAACAAACTCATGACTGGTTTCCTATTGGAAATGTATGGGATATGATGGAACGATACCTGACTCCTACACTTATCCAATCTACAACCCTTGTTGTATTTCGTGAGCGTGGGAAAGGGCGTGGAATAATATATCGCAGCATCTGTAGGACTGAATGCATGCCTGCGTTAATACCCAAAGGTGATATACACTGCATTATGGAGGACTATTGTTGATACACGCCATCTTTCGGAATTTAGGCATGTATTAATCTGTAAATGCGATACTAACCGAGTTATATTACCTGTATGTTTAATCTTGAGTAAATCAGAAAGTTGGAATTTTATTTTCCCCCAGTGAAGAAGATTTTGTCAATTTTATATCAAATTTCATGTTAGAAAGTGAAAAGAACATGAAGATTATTCTATTTTGGCGCCATATGTTTGCGTTGTAAATATCGAAATGTGTTAGATAAATGAACATAATAATTTGAAGTATCGGGTATGAAATTTTAAGAAACCGGTCTCATGAATTCATACATTGTTGTTGATGACATATATATAGGACTAATGTTTTAGTGAACTTTTCCTTTTGCCATATTTTTCTAAGTACTGTACGTTGATATATAAGATTATACAAAATTATATATCGTTATGTCATACATATATATATATATATATATATGCAATATATATATATATATATATGCTATATATATATATATATATATATATATATATATATATATGCTATATATATCTATGCTATATATATATATATATATATATATATATATATATGCTATATATATGCTAGGCATATATATATATATATATATATATATATATATGCTACATATGCCATATATATATACATATATATTCTATATATATACATATATATGTTCTACATATACATATATATGCTACTATATATATGCTCTATATATACATATATAGGCGATGTATATATGTATATATATATATGTTACATATATATGCCATGTATATGCCATATATATGTTACATATATATGCCATATATATATATATATATATATATACGTACCATATATATGCCATATATATATACATACCATATGTATGCTACATATATATGCCATATATATATATATATATATATATATATATACATACCATATATGTTACATATATATACAATATATATATATATATACATACCATATATGTTACATATATATACAATATATATATATATATATACATACCATATATGTTACATATATATACAATATATATATATATATATATACATACCATATATGTTACATATATATACAATATATATATATATATATATATATATATATACATACCATATATGTTACATATATATACAATATATATATATATATATATATACATACCATATATGTTACATATATATACAATATATATATATATATATATATATACATACCATATATGTTACATATATATACAATATATATATATATATATATACATACCATATATGTTACATATATATACAATATATATATATATATATACATACCATATATGTTACATATATATACAATATATATATATGTACATACCATATATGTTACATATATATACAATATATATATATATATACATACCATATATGTTACATATATATACAATATATATATATATATACATACCATATATATGCTACATATATATGCCATATATATATATATATACCATATATATGCTACATATGTATGCTACATATATATGCCATATATATATATATATATATATATATATATATATGTATATACATAAATACGCTACATATATATACATATAGATGCTACATCATTAATCATTATCTTGAGAAGATTTTGGTTGTTTTAGAAGTGAACAATAGATATTATATATATTTTTTTTTAATATTGTATTAATTTTTTACGCATTGAAATGAATAAATGGGATTTATTTCTATTAAATTTTCTGTTTACTATACATATTTAGTTGTTATGCATGTGTACATTGAATTATATGAAAAGTATGTTTATTGTTATATATATAATATATATAGCTTACTTGTAGCACACACAAATACACACACACATTATATAAAGTCATCCACAGTTTCGCTGCTATTCAGTATAGCTAGACATCCGGTTGCTTGTAGCTAGGATCGAAACCCGACTGAATTGTTGTCAGTCGGCGCAGGCAGGGATGAAGGTTGATGAATTTTTTTATCGTATTTATTTTTAGATAAACACACACAGTGACCGACAGTGACTCAATTCGCTTTTGCCGAAGAGTCTCGCTATATCAGCTATAATAGTCACTGTTTACAAACCCACATTAATTTTTCAGGAGCCAATATAAAGTCATCCACAGACAGACTGTTTCGCTGTTTCACAGCTCTTCAGTGTGGCTAGACTCTAGCTAGGATCAAAACCCGACTGAATTGGTGTCAGTCGGAGATTCTACCACTAAGCCGTCGGCGCATGGAAGGTGAATTTTTTTTTTTAGCGAATTTATTTTTAGATAAATACACACAGTGACCGACAGTGACTCAATTCGCTTTTGCCGAAGAGTCTCGCTATATATATATATATATATATATATATATATATATATATATATATATATATAAGCTATAATATTTAATGACTTAATCACGTTTAGAAATATGATGACAGTGCCCCCATAACAAATAGAAATAGGAACATCATTTGGTAACCCCCGCCTCATTTAACCAATTAGTACTAAGTTAAGCCAGAATTTCCTCCATTTGACGGATAAACGTTCCCTCTTAGTAAAGATTTTAACAGAAACACAATAAAAGTAAGTTATAGCTGCATCAATAATCCTGAAGATTATAAAGTTACACAATAATACAATTTTAAATCAATTATATAATCTTGTTCATAATTCAAGTTCCAAGATAAATATTAATGATATTGGCCAATATATTTGTAGGAATTCTGACCAATGCTCGTTGCTAAACAAATGTTTAACTAAATCTTTTGTTTATCTTAGTACTATCTCTACAATTGAGAATCCGACAGTTGAAAAATTCTGTATTGGTTGTACTAAGAATTCTTTTAAGACCAGGTGGTATCAACTTATCTTGTTCTTCACCGATACTACTTACAGAAATAATACATCACTTTCTACGTGTTTTTGAAGTTTAAAAGACGAAAATAAGACTCCTTTGGTGAAATGGAAAATTTTAAAAACGCAAGGATATGTAGAACTTTATATGAACCCTTTTTTCTATGTTTACATGAAAAACTCGAAATCATCAGAGTTTTTGATAAAAATTCATTGTTAAATCAAAGAAGTGAATTAACAGTAAATTGTAAGAGAGAAGGACCGGTGCAGCGCAACCGACGGGGTGGGGGTGCGTGCAATTTTTGTTCATAGCCCGGGTGTACGCGCTCGGATCCACACCTTAAAAACTGAAAAAATGCAAATGACTCTTTATTTATCATCTCAGTTGCGTCTCTGTCTTTGGACAGAATACACTCAGAGGCGACTCCGTCAAAGGACAGAGTCGCAACTGAGGAAAATTATACTGAGTGGTTCCCAGCCTTAGGGAACAGCTGCCCATAGCCGCGCCCTCTCATTGCACCAGAGAGAGAGATCGATTTTTTTCTAACTCCTCGAATGTATAACTAATTCTAATTTCTATTTTCCAATCTTTACACTATATTAATTTTATCTTATAAATTGTCTCCTGTTCTGTCACCCATGAAATAAAAATAATTGTTTGTACGGAAAATAAAGATCTACGTACATCAAATCGTCTTTAAATTAAATAGCAGCAAAAGAATTATCGTTGAACTTTAAAAAGGTATGCTTAAACATTAATTCAATACTTAAATGCAGCGATCAATTTTGAGTTCTTCTGTAGTTTATTGAAACCTATCGTATCTACTCTCCATATCTATTGTAATGATGGCCAGACCAAGAGTCATTCACAGGAGCTTAAGCTAGCTGCAATTTTAGATACAAAAGAAAAATAAAAGTTACTTTCTGGTTAGATCTCGTGTTGTTTATAATATTTATCTTCCCTGGTTTTCTTTCAAATTAAATTTATCTAGGAATTACCGTTATGAATCCGTATTAATTTATATTCTCTCAAGTTAGGCCATGATAATTTTTAGTCATTTATTTCTGTTACATTCTTTGTGTAGTCTGATAAGGAACTTCGATGTCAGGAGTTCCCAGCTAGGTATTTATGTTAATGACACAACTATTTTCTCCTGTCTTAATAGTTCGATATAGGTTCGATAAAGTAAAACTGGCAGTTGCTCTACAAAATGACAGCCAATCAGTTTTTGATTGGGATAAGAAATGGATTGTAAATTTTAATGTCTCCAAAGTGAAACGACTATATTTAATCACAGAGAACCATTTTGGCCGTGGCTGATGCTAGCTTCCAGGAGAGCAAATCACCGCACCTTCTTGGTCTCATGTTTTTCAATGACATGAAATGGAATGATCATATTGAATCAATTGCTCGGTCTTCTGTGCTAAACAATTTGAATTGGCATATTCCATCTTTATGAATATATTATTCGTCCGTGCATTAAGTATTGCTGACAAATATAGTCCAGTATTCCTGTTATATATCTTGAAATCATCGATAATATCCAAAGAAGGGTCTGTAATATTATCGGTCCTGTCTTGACACCTCGACTTCAGTCAGTTTCCCATCGCCGTTACGCGTTTCTTTTTTAATAAATATATTCATGGAAATTGTTCTAATTAACTAACCTCCCTGGTACCTCGACCGCATGAATTTAAACATACTACTAGATTGGCAAATATGGATCACTGTTTTATTGTTGAAATAGATAAATATATCTATAAGTTCTATTCTAATAGATTCTTTTCTCGTATTTCTCGCCTGTGAAACACTCTTCTGATTTATTGCTTCCCTGTCATTTATGGCTGGGGATTTAAGTGAAAGGCATGCTATGCCATCTGATTTACGCATAATTGGAAAAAAATCACCTTTCAATAAGACAACGATCGAAAACACTATTCTAATTTATGTCAAAAAAAAAAAAAAAAAGAACAAAATTTTGGAAATTATCACTTGACCTCTATCCCAATGAATTAGTATGGGATGAAATGAATAGGAGAGTTCGAAGAGAATACCCAAAGAGTGAGAGTAAGCTTTTTTGTTGCTTGAAGAATGTTTGGGAAGGTCTGCCATTTACATTTTTTTAAAAACCAGTCGGAAAGAATGACAAGAATTTATGAATCAGTAATTAAGGAAGGTGGCGGTTTTATTGACGAAAACAAAATATAATGCTCTTGTATGATTTATTTGTTTTTTTCAGTTAAATGCGTTCTGAACAAGTATAGTTTCTTATACTTATAAGATTTCTATTATTAATAATAATATATATATATATATATATATATATACGCACACACAAGTCCAGGTGTTGCGTGTGGTTCAGGTGTACAAACAACCTCAATGTAGAAAGGTTTCGATTAAAAGAAATTATATTTACACCGGTGTCTGTCCATACACTATTGTACAAACCAAACATTTTTATCGTGACATTATGAATAAAAGATCTAATTAGTTTACCGGAGGAGCTACGACACTATGATCATAAGGACATTGCAGTTTCTTTCTGAATTAATAGCACATCGCAATACGCACAAATATGTAGGTACAACCAGACAGAAACAAGTTTTTGCCTTGAAAAGCCGGTTTTCTTTGGAATGCAGTCCAGATTCGTTCATAAGCGCCTCTTGAAGGCTTTTTAACCTATACGTGTGAAAATGTTTGCAAATAAATCATAAGACAAAACTATTTAATCTTTCTTCCCTTGTCATCTTTGGAAACATGAAAAAGAACTAGGATGAGCAGAGAAATTTATTCCTTGCAAATATCACGTAATCGGCCCGAAAGAGATGCCTGGGTCATGTCCACTTCTGCAAATCAATAGAAGGTGTCATTATTAATAAAACCGCATATGATCACCATACAGTATTTGCGAATATAGACATTTCATTATTTTATACTTAGTTATCTTCGCCTTTTTGAAAGCTAATAATTAAAAGTAAGAAAAATTTAATTGCTGCGCTTGTTAGGCTCATTAAACAAGTTAATTTAACAGCAATATATATATACACATACATCTTATATATATATATATATATATATATATAATAAAATAAAGACGAATGGAAAACTTAACTTCAGCGGATGCGTTTTGTCCTCCGATAGACTTTATCAAGGTAAATGTAAGGATTTTCTCTTGCAACAAGTATTTATAAACAAAAGTAAAAATATCGTTAATTTTACAAAATTTTTAAATTCAATAACGCCCATAAATATTCATCAGACTTACTGAAAAGTCTAGATAAATCATAAAGGTTGCTAAGTGACGTAATTTAATGGCTAAAAAATAAAAGTGAATAATTTTAAAAAAAAAATAATGTTATAAATATTTATATTATTTTAGTTTGGGATTAACTTATGTATTATATATTGTAAATAATAGAAGGTTATAAATTTAATCGTTTTTCTTAAAATTTTTTACATTTTATAGTCAGGTAAGTTTACTTGGGAAAGAAGTAATTCTTTCAAGAACGGGGATATTTGCAAAAATCTCAGGCGTAGATTTATATTTTGATAAGATTCGATAGCGGCACTGCCAAGAATTTTCTAAGTAAATTATTTTTTCTTTTAATAAATATGGCATTCTTTAGATTGAAGTTGAACAGGTTAAGATTGTAGTGATCAGGGAAGCATCACCTTAGGAGTCGTTTCCCCAAAGCAGCGGTTCGGGGGAAGAAGCTGCTCGAATGGAACTTACATCTCACATCTCAATGGAATACGAAGGGAACGTGGGTGGCTCGCTACAATGTGCGAGGTATGACTGGTTTTAGTCATGAAAGTTAGAACTGGTGGAACTAAGGAATGTAGTTTGTCTGAACACGTTCCATGAAAATAGCGATAGAGCAGCGAGTGGCTTGTGACGTTTTGTCTGTGGGGAAGGGGTCGAAAATAATTTATCACCGACAAGGACGCGGAGACACTTTTGAACTAGAAAGTGAAGACCGACTGGGCAGCTTATGCTCAAATATGGCACCAGTACTCCATTTTCGGCCTGATTTGGCTCTTGTAATGGTAGAACATAGTAGGAGGAATCAGGTACTTATATATATGTGTGTGTGTGTGTGTGTAAACATTCTGATCTAAATAAAATATATCTGTATATACATTATAAATAAAATAACAGACAAGAGGAAAACGTTTTATGACCACACGTTTCGTTCATTAGGGAATGATAAACTGTAATTACCTTAACGTAAATATCACTTTAGTTCGATGAACTCCTAAAACGCTTTACACGAAAAAGATTTACCACTTTATTTTTTCCTAACATTGTTCTGGTATATAAACATTTATATACTTTTTTCTTACACTATAAAGTATATGAATATAAACAGGTTTTATTAAATTCATTCGACACGTTCTGGCTGCTTATTTTTTTTATCGTATTTAGCCAATTTTCCAATAAGATGTTTTATATTAGGCTCGAAATAGCGGATATACTGACCAAAGTTAATGGTTCGCTACATCTTGGTACTTGTATCGAGAGCTGAACTTTTCAAACAGTCGACAGTAACGTCATGTGTAACAGTTAAATGGGACCAGACCGCATTAAAAAGAATATATCAATTATTCTGCGTTTTTTAATATGCATATTAAACATTTTGCACACGCTTCAAGATACTGTCTCTCTCCCCACCCATATATATATATATATATATATATATTGGGAGACAATCTCCGACTGATGCCAAATCAGTCGGGTTTCGATCCTGGCTTGAAGCAATCAGATGTTTAGGCACACTGATGAGCTGTGAAAAAGCGAAACAGCCTGTGTGTGGATGGTAATATATACGCACCCGAAAAACTTAACTTCGGCTGTGCAATCTTGGAAGATAAGTGCAAATTTGTAAACAATTACAACTACTAATAATATTACAAGGCTCTTCCCTGAATTAAGCACTGTCGGTCATCGGCGTGTTTATTCACAGAGTAAGTACGTAAAAGTTTGCCTTTCTTTCAACCGTGCGCCGGGTTTCGATCCGGGCTTGAAGCAATTAGATGTTTAGCCACTGTGAAACAGTTTGTCTGTGGATGAATATATATATATGTGTGTGTGTGTGTGTACATATAAGAAATAATGAATTTTTATTAATATTTTATTTATTACTTACATATTAGCAATACAGGACCGAACAGTGTGGAAGGGGATTGTCAATAGAGTTCTAACCAACCATAGGGAGGTCGAAGGATGATGATGAGGAAACTTTAGAAGGAACTTAAACGGGAAACAAGAAATAAAACTCTGCTTCTGTTCAAAAGTCCAGTTAGGATTGTGACTATGCCAGCTTCACAAACACAATTTTCATGTACTCAGGAAGGATTGTAGAATTTCATTCATGTATCTGTCTCCAATATGTGGGTGAGGGGCTGGAGGAAGGGAGGGGAGGTAAATCAATTCATGAAATAATTTTTCTATTAGAAAAATATCAAAACATTGTAAACCACAATATTATGGGGTGCCACTAACGTATCCGGGCATTTTGTATCAGTCTAGAGCAGTGTTTCTATACCAGTGTTCCTCAGAACTCTAGGGTACCGAAAGATGTCGCTAGAGGTTCCGCGAGAAACATTGGTAAATAGACAAATGCATTTTTTTTTTTTAGCAATTTTACAAGACACGTACGGTTCATTGTTGGAAAATCCTTGGCTTTAACCTCTTATATTATTTAAAACTTATAATAATTATAGGGAATATATTTAGCGATGTCTACATGGTGTCAGTGTGAAACCATCTTCGGTGGTTAGTAGACAGGGACCTATACGTGCCGTAAATGTTTATCATTGAGTGACTCGCTCGAGCACAGGACGCAATCAGCGTTGTCCAAATATTGTTTACCACGTGAATTACAATAAAAATATAAAAGAGATAGATATTGATAATGGTATATAATAATTTTTATGCAGAGGTTCCCTGAGACAAAAACTATTTCAAGGTTGGCACAAGGGTAAAAAACTTGAGAAACGCCGGGTCTAGAGTAGTGTTTCTCAACCCTTTTTACTTCAGGGCGAACTTGTAAAAAAAACTAAAACTCTTAGACACACTTTAAATTTCAATAAGGGAAAATTAGTCATAACATTTGAAAATACGATATTTTTTTTTATAGAGGCCGATAATGACTGATTTAAACCCATTGGGGAAGGTAAAAAGAAAACATAATCCACTTCTATTAAAGATTAATGAATTAAACATCTAGTTTACAATATAAAATTTCAAAGACTTCGCTTATATATGGAAGCCATGTGCTTGGTGTCTCTAGCTTTTTACAAATAAAGACTTTTAAAATATAAAAATAATTAATAAATTACTCTTCTGTGAACTTCGGGCGTACGTGGCTACCTTTCAGAGTGCATCAATTGACCCGGGCGCACCGGTTGAGAAAAGCTTATCTAGAGACAGGAGCATGTTCGGTTATTATCCAAGGTAATAGCCAAAGTTTTTCAGTACAGATATATTCTTATGCCTGCAAGTAGTCATGTGCTCGTCTCATGTTTAGAATTTTCTCATCACCCTTATTCTGTGATATCATCTTCTGTATATAATTATTTTTTCACACAGGCAGAAATTACACTTATCGCCTTTCCCGCTAAATGTCCTTTTTCCACTTAATATTTCTTACCCGAACATAGGGCCCAGTTTACCTGCTTCTTTCATTCTTCAGAAATATACATGTAAAGTAGTGGCGCTTTGAATTGTTTGATATATATATATATATATATATATATATATATATATATATATATATATATATATATATATATATATAATCAGGTCATTCATCCGCCTGTTTGTTAATTTAACCACTGAAAATTGATATGTTTCTGTTATTACCATTTATCATCTTACGTTGCTGTATGGTAGATTTTGATTTGTAAGTATGAGTAATGACCACAAAGTACACTAGATTTTCTTTTATTTATTCCTTATCCGACTCAAGTAGAACTTGTCCTATTTGCTAGAAAGAAAAACAATATACATCGGGATCTGTTGCATATTTATGATGACAGACAATGACAATGAATTTCAATAGCAAAATAAGTAGCAACATTCCAGATATATTGTAAAAAGACAAGTATCCGTTTGTTTCTACTTGTCGTACATAAAAATAACAGTTTTATTGTCTTCATTTTATGCCTCATGACACGTGTTACATTACAAAGTGTCGGAACTGTCTTTTCCTACTTGGATAGTTGGAATGTTTTGAGATAATGCTAGCGACAATCTTTTCATTGTGGCATCTGATCAGCAAATATGAAACCTCCACAGTTAAAAGACCAGAAAGTGGGATGCACAATGATCAATTAAAACAATTGTCAACACCAGTAAACAGAACATAAGTGAGTTTAAAGAGTTCGTGTTAAACAAAATCTTAGCTTTGTAACTAATATAAAGCGAGTGCCATTCTTAGGCATGAAAGCCTCAATTAGAAAACTGCTATAAAGATAGAAAGTGAGGCAAGTACTAGAGAATGCCAAGACTCCGAAACCAAACATCGCAAGAGACAATGGTAATTCAGATGATGGACAATACGGGTACTTAAAGGAATTTACAAGTATAGTAGAAGATGGTAACTACTATAGAAGTATCCAAAAATTATAAAAAGTAATTTGTAGATCTTGAACAAGAAAAGCAATAACGAATATCAACAACTGAACGAACATAGCATATGGAGTACGGTTTTCCCCAAATTCAAAAAGAACGTATTCCACTAAAGCCAATTATTAGCTTTATTTAGATTTATTTACATTTAGTATTACAGTATTGGATGTGTGTTGGGGTGTAATGGATATTAACACAGAATGAGTAATTGGAAAGCCGAGTTTGAATTCCAGTCGAGTTCGTTACATTGACTCACGCACAAATACTATAGAGAAAGGTATTAATTCATCTCTTCTCTTCCAGTTATGGATTGGCTAGCAGGAAAGACTGGTTCCTATCGACTTGGTTGGCAGCCAGTCTACTACAGAAAGAAACGGCAACCTACCGCGGAAAATCTCCTGCATAGCCAGTCATGAAACGAAAGAGACATGGTTGCCCAAGCGTGCATCACGTATGGCATTTAACTGACTGACTGATTGCAATATTATGGAGGTCGGCTACGGTGTCTGGGTAAAACATGAGCTAGACCCAATAAATATTTTGAGCTATTTGGGAAGAAATGTGCAAGTACAGTAACTACTTAATAGGGATCCCAAACCAAAAGACGGAAAGGAAGCTTTTGTAGGTCTTGAATAAGAAAAGGATCACTGAATATCAACAGCTGAACGAACATGACACATGCGGAAAAACCGGGCCTTATGTGCAACCAGACAGTCCACTATATACTCAATCTCCATTTCTCGTAAAAAATACTTAGCAGAACTTTGTGGAAGTAATAAAAAAAACCTTTCACTCAATGCAGTTTTGATCTTGTGAGTCTTTTGTGAACAAATGAATCTCAGTCGTTTGAGATAAAATGGAATCTTACCAGAAACTTGGCGAACATACAAGTATCCCAATAAATAACGGAAATTTGGAGATGTGGACATATACTTTGATGTTTAAACCAGCATCCTATTCTTGGTTGTCATACATGATATGTTTTAATCAATATTTAATACACTAGTCAATAGGGTCCAGGATAATCTAATTTTGTAATTCTGGAGCCTTAGACCTAATGACTCTAGTCAGATGTATGAGTGTCCTAACTCATGCAGTTGAATTTCTTTTGAGTGTTCTTTCTTTCTTGATAAAATATATCAAATTCCCTGACAGTTCTGAGTTGTAGCTAAAATGTGGTCTGATAGTACGGAAAAGTCAGATATTTCGATTTAGTGGAATAAACGGACAAGCGACACAAAACGGGATAAGATTGATGAGTACTAACTTGTCAGAAATATCACTTAAGCATGAGACAATTGAATGAGGACAATCTACTCATATGGATTGAATAAAGTTTTCGGTTCGAAATTCCAGAAATGTAACACAGTACGAAGACAGACACCTGAAAAAAGCCGGAGATTACAACGGCTGAAACGTTGTGAGTATAACGAACATGATCATACTAGCCAGATGCCACCGCCGTAACATGACTTCCATCTATCCCTTCTATAATTATTTTCGTAGAAATTTTGCTGATGAGCTATCCTCCTTGTTACCTCGACTGCAGAAATTCAAGCGTACTTCTAGAATGGCAACTAGGTCTCATTGTATTACTGTTGAAATAACTAGATGTAACCCTAAGTTCTATTCTAATAGTTTCTTTTCTCGCACTTCTCCCCTGTGGAAATTTCTTCCGGTTTCTTGCTTCATATCCCCCTACACCTCCCAAATTTAAATTCAACACCAAATCGTCATCTTCTGCCTTCCTGAAGTCTAATCTTTTATTGTCCTTTCTACTCACTAAAGTCTTTTCATTCTCTTTCACTTCCTGTAACTCTTTGCATCTTAGTGGCATTAACACCTTGCTTGGGGGTGAAATGATTAAAAAATACTTTAAATTGGTTTCTGAAAAATATCAACAAGAAGAGTGTATAGTTATGGGATCATCGTTGTCGCCAATGATGGTTGATATATACGTAAATTACTTTAAGGGCATGCCTTTAAGAACGACACTACATATTATTTACTCGGAAGAGATGAGCTGGCCCAGCCAGAACTAGCAATCGGGGTAAAAAGAAATATAATCTAATCTGTTCCAGGAGATCATCCCCACAGGCAACACTTCTCAGCCCTTTTTATTCAAACCGCCCTATTTAAAACTCAAGCGTAGGCTACGAAAATAGTTACAGTAATTCAGATCTAACCTATGTTTATTTCATTCAAGACATAATACGCCGCCATCATCTTTTTTACATACGTTCTATATCTTTTTATTAATATTCGATATTTTAGGTGTAAGTTAATATTTAATTTGGGATTCGTTTTTTTCACAATAATTTCAGTTGATTTTAATCTCAAATTTCAGATCGCCACTTGATGACTGTTAGTTATTTTATTAAAAAGAATACATCTCCGTCTAAAGAAATACAAATGATTGATAACTCCTAATAAAATGAAATGTAATATTTCTTAAATATTAATTAAGCTTTTATTACTGTACTCATGCTAAATATATAATTAATTTTTATACTTATATCCCTTAATAGAGAAAAAAACGATTATCTGATGCTTTTTAACATTTCAAACTCAGTCCATGTTCTCTTATGTTGACATATCTTTCTTAGATTATAGGCATATTTTTTCATAGATTTTTCAAGACAACTTGCGAGTTCATTTACCATTCAGTATACTCTAGGCCAAGATAACATATACCAGCCTTTATAATTTCTTTCAAGAACTCATTGACTATCAAACATAAAAGTATTTACAATCTTTCCCACGTCACGATTCCCAAACAAGAAGTCATTCTAGATTAATGGAGACCATTCATTGATCATCCGTATGGCATGATTTACAAAGCAATTTCCGTTTTTAAGCAACAAAAATGTTCACTGTTCTTGCAAAATACTCGATATTTAATTTCTCAGAAAATAAAAGCAAGGAATTTTTTTAAATTTAAAGAAAAACGTAAGTAAGGAAGTGAGGTATTTTTTCAATATTAAAGTCAACAGGTACACTTTTTAAACTTATATTCGTGAAATAGAGAAAATATTAAATCCGTCTATATAGAAAGAGTATAAATATTTATACACTGATTATTTTTGCTTGATACTCACTTTAATTTACTGTATTTGATGGCATATTATCTCCCCCCACCCATTTCTTCCCCCTCTCACAAAAATATTGACTTGAAAAATATCTCCTGGATCTTATATACCAGATTGAGATATCTGGTAGTCTAATGTTTACACAGAAGCCGTAAACAGTTTTCAATTCAACATACTTAAGGATAAAACAGATTTTTTCGATAGATAATTTTATTCTTCAACATAAGTTCCCCAGGCCGTCCTTATGAAAGTTCGTCTTCAAGCGAATTTTTCCCCCTTGACGGCACTCATCATCCCAACCTTGACTTTTACGCTAGAAAAAAACATTCCTCATTGTAGACATTTTGCGATTTCAACTTTCCTGCGGTGCAATCTGTTCTAGAGTTAAAAATTCAATCATAGTGCGATGCTTTAATTTCTGATTTGCATCGATTATCGATAATTGCTTCTGTAATGTAAACCCCCAAGAAAATATCAAGAACAATGAAAATGTTTAAATGATGTGGAAATAATATATATGAGCAATACATTATAATAAAGCAATCAAATAAAACAATAATTTAGGATCAGTAAAGGGGATCATATTCAGGCTTAAAACATTTGAAACGTTTAACCTACTTCCATGGATAAGTGATCTTACGTTGTTCTCAATACGAGCCACTATTCGATCAAGAAATGAATCATTCGAATTTCGTAGATGCAGCATCGAACACTCTTCAAAACTCTTTAACTTTCGCTGAGCTCATAAGGATCCATTTATTTAGTTTTTTCCCCTTACTAATTTCCTTAAGATGGTCCAATATTGTTGAAATGCTAAGACATTTCCCTGACATTTTGACATTGTTTTTGTTCGACTAGTGTTTTCTGGTGTTGATTGTGAATTGCTGATGGACGTTCTCTACTACCTTGCTTCAAGACTTGTATCCCGACTGCAGAACTTCAGAAACCAGTGCCATACTGTTCGGACAAAGTGGCTCATTCACCACATGCTCTGTTAAAGTTGACAGCAGTTGGAGAAGCATTATGACTAAGCTTGAACTCACACCAAAATGTAAATGCATCTCTTCTTTTTCATGTTTACGATGGAGGGTATATAATATTTTAAGTTAAATTCTGAAAGAGATTGATATAAAATTAAGAAAGTCGGCACTTTAATCATTAGGAATGAGTATTATACTTTTCAAGGAAGCACGGTGGAGTAATGGATAGCGGCTCGGATTGAGGAATCTGTGAGCCGAGTCCGCATTCCAGTCGAATCCATTACATTCACTTAGGTGCTAATACCCTTGGGAAAGGTATGAATCCTCTTCTTCTTCCCCCAGCTATGGGTAAATAGCAGGACAGCTCGGGATCTGTAGCCTTGGAGAGTAACTGGTCTACCGCAGAAAGAAATGGCAACCTACCGCGGGAAAAAATCTGCCTCGTCACAGTCATGTATCAAAAGGTATATGATCGCCTAAGCGTGTATCCAGTCGGGCACATAACTAACTGATTATACTTTTATGCAACTATTATATTAATATATTAGAAAAGAGAAAATTTATTCTAAAATCAGACATTATTTTCCGAACAATTTAATATGTCATCAAATATCGTACATTAGAAAGAGGGTGAGAGTCAGTCAAATAACTCGTAAATAGATTGAGTTTTTTTTCTAGTGGAATGATTGTCTTAAATAAAGTTAAATAAACACAAAGCCCTTACCATCGGATGATTTGAACATAGCAAGAATAAAAGTTACTCCGAGTAACAAGATAATCGTGATAACACACACACACACACACACACACACACACACACACACACAGAGCTCTTTTTAAAGCAACAGTTTTCAAATCACTGCTTACCCAGTAGCGATTTTTTCACGGCGCCCTAAGTCAGAAAATATTGAACAGTCGTACTTACTCCAGCTAAAACGAGAGACCTCCTTGCAATGTCACAGACGCATTGTATTGTTGGCGGATATGTGACATTGTGTAATGTTGCAATAAACTATTTTCATGGCCCAAAACTGACCTCTCACCTCCTCACCAACGTTGTCACAAGTAATGTTGTAAAGTGCTGTATATAAAAATTTCTCACTAGTCAAATAATAACAGAATTCTTTTTCTTTACTTAACAATATGTCTATAAGGTATAACGTTTCTTTTCTTAGATTTTAAATTGATAATCGCTAATTTAGATGATGAACATGCGTTTTAATATCTTTCTGGAATTTATTATCCATTTTCTGTTAATGTT
>OZ010581.1:40957180-40989680 GCA_963932145.1 Acanthosepion lycidas | reverse complement strand
GGTTGAATTTTTCATGGAAGTAATCAACGATCAGTTGTGAGGTGCTGTAATGCTTTGGGTTATTAATGTAAGCAATAAAATTATAGACAACTTCAAAGTTTTTGATGCCGTCAAGATGAATCGAAAAATTGTTCTTGGGCACAACATCAATAAGCTTTAAGGTAAAGAGTATATTCATCCAAGACAAAGCGCCTTCCCATTCTGCAAAGCTATTTTCCACCTTGCCAAAAAAAAAAAAAAAAAAAGAAAAAAAAAGGTTCAAACACACCAAATTAATGGAATATTCTCCAGCCTATCCAGATATTTACCCAACAGAAAACTCGTAGTTCATCATTAACAGACATGTGAGTGCGGATGGAAAGAAATGTTCAACCAAAGGAGGTTTCTGGAAAGCAATTAGATCTGCTGTATGTAATGTTAATTTGTCTACAGATTCAATTTTAACAAAATCAATGGAGAGAAAACTGATGATAGTTATAAAATAAAATAATTTGTTATTTATTGCATTAATTTGTGTAATAAAACCTGACATATCCAAACAAGTTATAAATACTTTTAATGAAGATAGATATTATAAGTTAAAAACTCATCCTTTATATCCCTCATATGAGTACATCTTAGAAACATAGGCTGGTTAATACTAACTTTATTGTGAAACAGTAACTTTCATAATAAAATCTAACGTTAAAGTAAGCTTAATCTCGTCTCGTACCAGTCTACATTTGGGGAGCACACAGGAAGACTTTAACTAACTTGTTAACAGTTACTGCAGCAAGCATCCAGATTCTTAATAACTGAATGTAATAAAATGTAGTAAATGAAATTGTAGCTTAGTCATGCGCAAAACTACAATTGTAGAGTTTCCTAGTAAAAATCGAAGCTACAGGACTGGTTTGCTAGCCATTACTCTAAGGTAAAGATTTAGGTATCTAATACTTCTTTCATTTTGTGCCAAGTTCTTTCAGGGCGTGAGTATGTTTTACTGTGATGCGTTTTGTCATTTTGGACTTTTCCCCACTTTGTCATAGATTTTCCCAAAATAACCGAATATATAAAATAAACACTGGATATTCATTTAACGTAGCCTAGTTTAGCGTGGATGTACAAATGAATCACCTAGTGAGGATCGAACTAAGTTTTGTCTCAGTGGTCTGCAATATTAGCTTGCTAGCCATCACTCTATCGCAGGTGCCCAAATAAATAATTACTGTGTGCTTCAATATCAAAGAATGTAAACGAACTTGTATTTACCAGTTCAGTCTGCATTACGAGTTGTGTTTCTCTAAGAACGTTTATACCAACACTTCTAATGTGAAGAATCTACGAAGCCATCGGCCAGTATATCTGTGTATACGCGTGGTCGGGTGCGCTTACTATTTTTTAATACACTGCTAAAAGCTGAAAAACTTGTTTCTCCGGCTTGATCATGAAGTAAAGGTATAATTTAGTGGGGTGGGAGATGTATGATCTTTTCGAAACTGACACACACCGGTCAGTGAAGACATGTCATTGAATTGTTCACCAAATATGGTCATAAAGTACCTCCGTAGACATTCCTTCTCTCCAAGTATACATGATTATGAATTTAATTATACACGATGTTCACAAACGTGTGTCCGTTTTATTCCTGGGTATCCGTTTTGTTGACTGAAATTAAAAAGAAGTCCACGTACTTGTATTTTTTCGGGTTAGGGTTAGGCAGAAATTGTGGAGCATTTTAACATTTCTCATGATTTTAATTTTATTGTTGAATTTTACTATAGAGCTATTTAATAGCTACATCCTTATATAGGACCTAGTAGGGAGATGACTCAACTTTTTTGCCGGAATTGAGAACTAAACAAGAATAAATTTGTCTTTCTCGCCTCAATCTCTGACAATGTTAATAACCTGAGCTATGTCATTTGTCTTTAAAATCATCAATATCATTAATTTTCCAAGTAAATCAAAAAAATTAATTTTGTTTTTGCTTTTAGTCTTATATGCGGTAAAAAGTATATAGGTCTAATTTCAGAAAATAAGTACAAGCGAAAAGCAAAAAAAAAAAAAAAAAAAAATTTTAAATCAAAACAAATCACTCTTACAGTAGGATAATATATCTTAAAAAATAAATTAATTTTATGATAGAACCAGGAATATTTAAAGCTTAATATCTGAATTAAGCCCCCTTAATTTTATTTAGTAGTGCTGTGTCTGATTAAGAGAAATAATGAATATCTATACAGGGGTGCAAAAGTAGATATACAGTTATAAAAAAAAAACTAGCGCACAAAACGTATTGTATTTATTATACAAAGCTATCAATAATAACATATTTAGTATATACCTACTTTTGCAGTCCCCTGTATATATATATATATATATATATATATATATATATATATATATATATATATATATATATATATATATATATAACACAATTTCTTAAATTTGTGATAGTATTCAAAATCATTAGCATCATTATTATTGTTTACTTGTCGCTTCTGTCTTATTTGTGTTAATTGTTTACACTTTGGGGTAGTAAAAAATGTAATAGTTTTGTCTAAAGTTCTTAGATGAAACAATCATTAACATTTGAGTAGTAGTTCCTCTACCTTATTTGTTGCCTTTTATCGCAATGCTCAGACTGTTTTTACGCTTATTCTACGACCATTAAATAAGCTTCATAAATCGAGAACAAAGGAAATACTTCCGGAGAGATCTGAATTCTTATTCCTTGTACTTTTAACAAAGAATGTTAAGAAATGACCCGAAAATTATGATAAAAAGCAGAGTAAATAAAATGAAAGCGAAATAACTCGAAAATTAATAATTCATGTCCGATGTTACTTACTTAGCAGTCATAGAATACAAGTAAAAATGAGCTTAATTTTGTGTTAAAAGATGGCTAGTCAGAAGTTAATGACACTGCTTTATGTAAGAAATTCAAAGACTTTAAGACAACTACATGTAATCATTTGGAAGGCATCTTTCGCTATCCCAATGCGTCTTCAAATTTCAGTGTCACACTTTGTCTTCTGTTAAAGCCCTTACCGAGTATTTAAATTGTTGTACCTGTTTGATTTCTGTACCTCCAATTTGTAATTTGCACGTTCAACCATTCCTTATGGAAACAAAAAAGGACACATATACTTAACATAAGGAAGATTCAATTGAAGTTTCCAGGGCAAATAACGAAGAAAGAGGGCTTGAAAAATTTGATACTCACAGGACAGATTGAAAACGGAGGGGGGGCAGAGGAGAACACCGTATAACCGACCTTATGAGCTTGAGTAAATGGATGACCGAACAGGTTTAGGAGAAAAAAAAGATGACATTTATTAAGAGCTACAAAGGACAGGAAATTGTGGAGAGCCATTATCGCCAACGTCCTGAATGGACACGGCACATAGAAGAATACGTGTAATCATTAAAGTTGTTTGACGTCTTAATCAACATTTTTTGTCACATTCTTAATGTAGTAACGAGCATTTCTGATTTTGCTGATTGATTCTTTCTACATTCTAAATCAAATTAGCGGATGGTGTGTAAAGCGTGAGGATAGCATGACTGGTTATTCATAGTATTTTCCCAGCGCAATGGGATTTATTTGATGACGCCCATCTCCTCTCTAAGGAACATATAAAAGGTTATCTTAGTTTAGATCCATGCCTTTCCCAAGAGCATTAATGTCAAGTGAACAGAAATCATCTCAGAATATGAATGCGGTTATTTTTTGTGCTGTTATCTGTTAAGCCAACTCAGCACTTTTTATATATTATGTTTTGTAGTTTTTTATATTTTCCCGTGTCCGTTTTTTGAACTTTTGTACTTATAAGATAGAAAATTTCCTATATCTATTATCTTTCGTTGAAGCTTGGAGAATATGAGTTTCAAGATTAAGGCAATTCTTCATTCTCTCTTACCAAGACAAATTCACAAACTATAAAAGCGGATTGAAATACGCCATAATTCTGTTTAGTTAGAACTCTATAGATAGCGGTCCGGACTGAAGGAATCGGAGAGCCGAGTTCGAATTCCAGTCGAGTTCATTACATTCACTTACGTGCAGATACCCTTGGGAAAGATATGAATTCTCATCTTTCTCAGCTATGGGCATATAGCAGGACAGACTGGGTCCTAAAGCCATGGCTGGCAACTGTTCTAGAAGGACAACTGACTTCAAAATCTGAATGGTCGGCCACTAAAACGCCTCGCCACACTCGCCCTCCTCGTCAGACCAAGCCACACAAACCCGCAATTAGATATAGTCTTGAAGACATAGTCAATCAGGAAGGGGCTCCTCCAACTGGAATAATAAGGTCCTGGATTTAGATCAGAACTCTACGCAGAAAAACCGTATTTTTCAAATTATGGTTATTTACTACGCCAAGCTGGCTATAGTATCTAATATCAAAACTTAGTACCACTCTAGTAGAAATATTTGATTTAAACAGTCAGTATAGTCAGGTGTCTTCGTTTGTCAACTTCTACACAACATTCCATGCTTTAAACAAGATAAATGAATTCATTCTTTGTGTTGTTGTAACTTTCTGGCCAATTTATTCTTCAGTTTCCTTCACATTTATAATTTATAAGGAATATATTGACGGAAAAGTTGCGGAAGCAATATCAACAGCAAAAAGAATTCATTCATTTGTCCGAATAAAACTTGGAATATTAATGACTTTTAAGTTTTAGACTCTGTATTCGTACTATATATCTACTAATATATGTTTGAATACCTGCGCTCTGAAGTACGTTTGAATCCTTGCACGGTATCGGACTTAATGACTCAACTTTCACGTGGAGGTTGAACCGTCGTCATAACCCAGCTCGACTCGGATTATAGCTGTTATTTATAGCATACTTTTAGTTAGCATCAATAAATCGTTTATTCTTACGTTCTTCTTTTCCGTCATATGACTAAAACACTAAATTAGGGACCTCCACTTTTTCGGCATAAATTTTCGACACCTAAGATTAAAATGATTTTTTTAAAACGAAAAACATTCTTGAAGATTTAATTTTAGCTTTAATTGAAAGTTTAATAATTAAATTTATTATTTCCATTAAGTAAACATTCTGGTGTATTGTGATTTTCTGATAGAAACTATATACATTGGAATGTCAAATTTAATTTTGATTTCTTAAGTTTTCTTAAAAGCAACCATTTTCTTAATTTTAAGAAAGTTGTAAACAAACAAAAATTTATCGATTTTAAAAATATTTAAAAAATTTCTGACACGTTATTTTAGTAAAATTAGAAAATTTAAAGTTAATCTGATTTGAAAGAAATATTACTTATAGCATAAAAAAGTAATATACAACCAATTATTAATGATTGGTACTGTTCATTTGATCAATCGTTTGATGAACTGTTGATTGACAAAGCGATGACAGCTACTACGGATGATCATAATTGAAAATTATTAGAAATCTGAGTGAGCGCTTTTGTTTTTTTTTAGTTTTACTGTTATGTTTATTTATTAGAATAAAGGTGACCTTTTCATAATAATGGCAATTTCAGTATACCATACATGGAAATAAGGAACGTATTAAATAAAAAAAAATACAAAATAATAAATTATTTGAAAAATAAAATAGCGCGACTACGTTTATTAATCTTTTCTGTTTTGGATTCGTAAATTTCGTTTCCGCTTAATTACTATATCACATCCAGGAAATAGCCCAATACAGAATTTCACACGATTTTAAAATATTATAATTTATTATAATTAAAATTAAAAAAAAAAAAAATTAAAAAATTGTTGTAAAAATTCATTATTCATCAGAAAAATTTAATTTCTTCAGACAATAATGTCCTTAATATTAGTTATTTACAGAAGCAATTAAAAGCTTTTCTAATTAACTAATAATGCCATAGTTTTATTGGATTCATTATTTTTCAATTCAGAGTAGATTTTCAGTTAGCTCAAATTTGAAAAAAAAAGTAGGTGATTATACAATCTCCAAAGATTCCTACTTTTATCAAAAAAAAATTTCAGGAAATAGAAAGGGTTTTGTGCGAAATTTCATGAAATTAAGTAAGTGGAGGTGGGGGTAACCTATTTAAAAAAATATATATTTTTTACCAAAATTTTCTAAAAATAATATTTCAAAAATAATTTCATTCATTTGTGAATAAGTCCTGAAAATTTCATTAAAATCGGACAATTACTTTATTTTCACAAGAATTTCTAAGTCAATGCGTTTTCAACGGAAAAAAAGCGCAAAAAAAAGTGATATTTTTATACCCCCCGCGATGACGTAAACAAAAGAAGACTTCAACCAAAATTTCGAACGTGTTAGAAAGCATTAAAAAAATTCAAAAATAATTAAAAAATACTTTGGTCTTTCATCATAATAATAACATAAGCATTTTGACGATAAAACTTTATTTTCGTTAAATTTGTGGCCTTTTTCATTACGCTGTGCTGTTTTCCCGCGAACAAAACGGAGGTACCTACACTAAATACAACAAAATTCCTATGAACAACGATTAAAAGGCTCATGAAAGTGGCACTAACGATAGAACTAGAGAAATTATGATATACTAGAAATACACGTGAAAATTTCACGGTTTTCCTATTTTCATTTTCTGTTGAAACTTAATTCCTAAGTTGATTATTGAATAAGCTCATGGCGAATTCTACGACAATAATTTATCCGTAGAAATTCTCCTATCGCATCGTTAAATATTTGAGCTTAACAACTTCAACAAAATATTGCAATAACAATCATAAATATGATTCGTATTTATATGCATAATTAAAATATATGTGTTATTTGTTAGCAAAATAATCTTACAGATAATAACATTGTATTAAGTTTCATTCTTACTGGGTTATTTGTAGCTTTGTGCTGGACGAATCTAAGCTTGGTAAATATTTAGACATCACGATGTTTCATTTACTATTAATTCGTAAGTGTAAAATCTGATCTTCACTAGGCGCAACACGACTGATATCTGCTTTCACACTAAGTTAAATTTAGTAAAGGGCACCTAAATGTAAAATAATAGTAAGACAAAGTCCTACTTTGTGATAGATTCGATTGTCACTGGCTGTTCCACAATTGTATCCTTGTACCAGACCCAGACTAAGCCAAGTAATTATAATTAAAATATATACAGTAAAACCCAATCTTATCTGGGGCTTGTGTTTCAACATTCTTGAAACTGTGGATAAAACTGAAGACTACATAAACTATGTTTTTCTAACATATCTATAATAAATTTATAAAGTAGATAGTTAAAAACAACAACAACGAAATAGAATAATTATAGCAAGATATTGTAAATCAAGTTATGCAATGAATAGAAGATTCGTTCTTATTGTAGATCTTAGCAACCTGAGCCTATGTTTTTTCCTTAGTAAGTCGAGAACGTTCATCTCTTTATTTAACAGAAGCGCTTTGAGGCGTCTCTGTGGCAGATCCGAACTACCAGCATTAATAAGCTTGTGCTTTCGGACTATTAATAAGTAACATTATTTATTTTTGATCACGGGTAAGTGAAATTATGGAAAGTGAAGCCTCAGATAAGTGGGGATAAATTACTTTGGGGGTTGTTCCAAAAAAGCAAAGTAAACTGAAGAGCACGATTTTAAAATAAATTCATAAACAGATGTCAGTGGCACTTATAAAGTTCTTGATAGAAATACATTTTAAAATGTGTATTAATATTTCGGAGAAGTATATAGCTGTTCTGAATATAGATGTAAGTCAATACGTAAGCCTCTAACCAGTCAAGTAGTTTACCAACTTGAACATCTATCAAAGGATGTCTTTATTGGATAAATCAAAACACCCCAAAATATACGCCAAACATTCATTATATTTACGTTCTTAGGAGATCAAGTATTCGCTTTCTGTTTAAATTCGTTCACTAAATCCCTTTTAACGTTATATCTCAGTAGGGCCACTGATGGTTAGATAAACTATCGAGTTGTTTTGAAAAGTTGAACACCCAAAGAGAGAAATATCTTCAGGTGGTAAATGATAATACTTTTCTTCTGCATTATCTAAATACTATAATCACATTCTAATTTTATCTATCTATCTATCTATCTATCTATCTATCTATCTATCTATCTATCTATCTATCTATCTATCTATATCTATCTATCTATCTATATCTATCTATCTATATCTATCTATCTATCTATCTATCTATATCTATCTATCTATATCTATCTATCTATCTATATCTATCTATCTATCTATATCTATCTATCTATCTATATCTATCTATCTATATCTATCTATCTATCTATCTCAAGTAAGGTAGATATTTATGGCTCAATATCAGAATAATCAAAATTGAAATAATTAGGTCCCTTGCTCATTTTCAGTTTTATATTTGTATTTACATTGATACCTACTTGATTAAAATAATAACTACTCCTTTCTTCCTAAAACGCTATAGTGGTGATGACCTTTTAAAAACTCAGAATTTTTTTTTTAAACATAGGTCTGTGGATTTTAATCTTTCGAATTCATTGCTGTCTGCAATACGTAACAGTATAAATTCTTACATATCTGAGCGCATGTATTTTAAATTTAGATACAACAATATCAGTGTGAATTGGAAAATTTAAAATAATACGTCGAGAGTCACCTGTCTCAGGCAATGATCCCAACAAGAAAATCCCATTAGATTTCATTTTATCTTGGCTGATTTTAACCGTTTTAATTTATATTTGACTAATCTTACACTAAAAGTGATAAATGATACGCATTTTCAAATATCTGTTTAGCTCAATAAAAGATGCTGTAATTTCGCTTTACCGGAAAAGAAGTCAACTAATTTTCCTTAATCAAAAGGAGGGAAAAAGAGAAACGAGATAAACATTTATCGCACCAAAGTTTAAAGAATTTAAAAAATGTTAGATGTCCAAGGAACCATAAAAATATCAAAGAAGTGCAACCATTGAAGTAAACAGTAATAAAATGCTTTGTTATATATATATATATATATATATACGAATCCGACAGAATGATAAGATAAAGAACAAATAGGCGACGTTTATCAATCTAACATGTTTCACTTCATGAAAATTTAATCAGAGAATAAAGTATAGAGAAAGAAAGAAAAATACCAGAAATTTTTCTCTCTCTCTCATATATATATATATATATATAATAGTAAGAGGTATGGTGTTTGCTAATATATGCTATATTTTATGTAAGCACTCAAATTTCGAATGTTTCTTTTTTGTAACTGATGGAAGCCTTTAACTCGCACACAGAAAAATTATTCCCTTGTGGAGAGATGTGTAGGTGGTGTAATGAGTGAAACATCGGAAGGCCAAGTTCAAATTACACTCACTTAGGTGCAACTAACTTTGAGAAGGAGATGAAACGATTTTCTCCCTGCAATTCTTCGTTAAATAGTAGAACTTGTATCTGGTGTAATCTTTGTTACTTTCAAAGATTTTTTAATGCAATATTCATTCGCAAAAAAAAAAAAAAAAAAAAATTCTTAAATTTCAAAATATGTTTCGTCTTTAAATAACCCACAAAATGTTGAAGCAGTAAAAATACCCCAAAACAAAAACGAATCGAACTCATATTTGTTATATAACTAGTTTTCTAATATGGATTTATCTTTAACAGTAAAAACTGTCGATTATAACCGTTCGGTGTAAGACAACAACTCATTTATTATTAATGTTTCATTTATATATAATATAATATAATATAATATAATATAATATGCTCTACACCAATATTCCATGTTATAATTTATTACATTGAAATCATAATCACGAAATCGAAAAATATAACTCCGAGTTATATTTTCCGATTTCTTTTTGAATTGGTAGGTCTGATTAATTGGATTGTGATTACGATTTCAATGTAATAAATTATAACATGGAATATTGGTGTAGAGCGTTTTATATTATATTCTTACTCTGTCCTGGACATTAAGTTCTACCTGGATTCTATCCTCTTGGGAATATATATATATATATATATATGTATATATATATATATATATATAAAACAAACTTTTAAGTGACTGTAAAACTGAAATTTCTCAGTTAAACATTTGTTTCACGTGATCCCACTATTCAGAGACCAAGGAATCATTATATTCTCATTATAAATAGCTGTGATTCAAGTCTTGACTTCTCACCCGGCGTAAACGGGTACTTCAGTTACAAGATATATAGTGCTAAAGTAATTTTACTCCTTTTCCTTGAATTCAGACGCATTGGCGTGCAATATCTGTCTTTAAAATTATTTCCTTTAACTCATCAACAAATGTGCTTTGTTCTGGCAGCTATGTGCAATTTTTTATTCATGTTAACATCTGCACACCAGTGCCTTAAAAAGTGTTGCGAACTAATACACAAAATAAAAATTAACGGTAAGAATACAAATGTACATATTACAACTTGATATAGCCTCATAAAAAACTGTTTTCTCAGTATTGCTTTCAGTTTCTTGCTACATCCAGTTGATATTGTTGATGATAGATGCCTATTATTATTTCTAGCTTATCGTAACTGCCAAGTTAAGAGAACGAAACAGCGCGAAGATTTCGTTTTCTTCAAAACAAATATCATCTTAAGTTTCTATGTATCAGCAAGAACTGTTTTTTATACTAACCCTACATTACTCACTCCCGCTACGTGGCGCCTATATCAGAAAGTATTTTCTAGATGATCAGATAAGCTTTCGTGTCGTGTCACAGAGAATTACAGAAAATTTAGAGGAAGAGGTGTCTCGTGTTTCTTACCACCACCAGTAGATTTTCACTTCGCTAAATCACCAAGACATTTGGAATTTTCGAATACAATCGTTCGAGATGATATTCTGTACACATTCTAATATGACAACAATTTTTTAAAAGCACAACGAAGAAAGGGTTGCTTTATGACCGTTGGAGAATAAAAAAAAAAAAAAATCACCACAACTCCATTTATTGAATTTCAATCGCCTGATTCAATGAGAGTTTGTCGCTAAACACGAAATAATTATTTACTTCTTACCAACGAAAATAATTCATTAATGAAATGATTACATTTATGTTTTCCAAGACTCACTATATAAACTTAATTATAAAAATAATGCAAGAAAATATTATTCTCTGCACAATAACCGGAGATTTTATTTTACTCTTGCTTGTGAGATGTCAAAAGCTTATCTGATGATCCTATGTATATTAGAAAACGCAAAATCTTATTCGAAAGTACATTATTTAACTGTAGGAAACTAATTAAGCGAGAATAGTGATAGAAGAATGTATCGAGCCAAACGTTTGTCTACTAAAAACAAATTTGAAAACCTTTAGATTCATTCTTCTTTTATTTGCCATGTTTTTCTTGACTTAGACGATCGAGTTAATTTACATCTTGTCTTCTGTTGCTCTTTCTTTACCATCATCTTTGGCCATGCTTTGCCACCTATTTACTCAAACTTGTTAAATAGGTTACTCGCTTTCTTCCCGCTTTTTTTTTTTTGCCTTCAGGATATCCTGCGAATGCTAAATTCTCCAAGCCTCATTTCTTCATTATGCATCCAAGAAATTCAGCTGTATCTTTCTGACTGTAAGTATAAGTTTCTTTGTAATTCTTGTTTCCTTTAAAACTACCTCGTTGTTCACATGTTCTATCTATGGTATTCTCAGCATTCGTTACAACCTCATCTCTGTCGCTTCTTCTCTCTTTTTCATTTGAGAAGATTGTCCAGCACTCACTGCCAGATAGGTGATTAGATATTACATCCTAGTTCAATGTTCTATTTTTTTGTTTCTAGACATGTTTGCCTATTTTGTAATACTTATTTTTAATTCCATTCTTTAGCGTAAAAAGGAAATGACTTTTAATAGCCGTCTGTTGGCGAGTAAGGTTTCTAAAACTATTTTTCACTCAATACAAGACTAAAGAGTCACTCAAGGTAGATGGTTACTGAATAAATTTGTTGCAAGTACAGAAGAGGGGGAAGTAAGAAGTGCATATATTGAGAATATGTAGAATAGCCAACCTCTTTAAATCTTGTCAACTGTTGCAGTGACCGGGGAAGTATCTTTTCGGGAGGCTGTTCTACAAAGTAAAAGTTTATGGGAAAAAGTTGTTTCAGTGGGACTTCTTTATTTATGGAATACAAAGAGAATGAGGATGAATTGATCTTGTGTATGTGGCAAGGCGTATCCTTGCTGTAAACGTCTGAACTGGTGGAACTAAGAAATGCAGTTCGCCTGCAATTTGCCATGAAGAGTAGTGAGATGCTAGCAATTTTTTGTTTGTGGATAAGGGATCGTGGTGGGGGGATAATTCCTCACCCACAAGGCCGCGTAAACGTATTTTTAACTCTGTCAAGGCAGGAAAGTGAAGATTTGTCAGCTCCAGTCCAAATATGACAGCAATATCCCATTTTTCATCTGAGCTGATTCCTTTAAAGATAAAGCATTACAACGAGAGGACTCTCCGGCACTTTCTGTGGTGGTGTAAGTGACTGGCCATTTTCGCAGCATCTTTAACGATTGATCGTATATATGTGTTTCACTCGAGATCTGGAGGAAACTTAAGTTCCAATCAATATTCAAAGCAATGAGCCCCATTGAAAGTACACACGTTCATCGTGACTTGAGAAAACTCAGTTATGCAGACGTACAAAATAATTTTCACCAACGACTGTACTGCAAATATGTTTTCACTCCGTTTCGTATCCTGAAAGCATATGGGTAATTATGGCCCTCCGCAACATCTTGCTTTTTGTTGAATTAAGCAATTATTGCTCCTTTACGACCTCTCTTGGTCTTTGTGGAATTTTTATGCCGTCCATTTACTCAAAATCATCTGCTTTCCCCAGTTTCTCTTGTCTTCAGTATATCCTGTGAGTATCAAATTTCTCATGCCTTCTTTATTATGCATCTAAGAAATTGCAGCTGTATCATTCTAGTTGCAAATATCAGTTTTCTTCCATCGGGTTGGAACAAAAATCCGTAGTGTTTTCCACTAGTTGGCATTTTAATCTGTGATTTTAACCGCGAACGTTCATGCAGGCTTGCAGCCATTGATCATAACCAACTTGAAACGATAATTAAAAATAATCGTCATCATGTGATTGGGATTATTACGGGACATCGCAGAGATACTCCACATAGCGCATAAGAATGTTTTAAGGAATTTTAAACACTTGGATACATAATGTTTGGGCATCACACGAAAAAACAAAAAATAATAGACCGTATTTCCATTTGCGATTCTCTGCTCCATCGTGGAAAACAGGTTATTTTTTAAAAGAACGATCACAAGGAATGAAAAATGGATTGTTTCTAACAATGTGAAGCGAAAATGTTCCTGAAGAAAATTAAATGAGCCACCATTAATCCCTCCAAAAGCCAGTCCGCATCTGTGTTACGCAAACTCACTTGACGAATTCAGCTAAGTATTGTTACTGATTGGACTGATTAAAGGTAGCACTCAAGGAAATATAACCGTAATCCGCCATTCGGAAGGTTGGTGACTTCTATCAAAGAAACTTCAGGTTTCTTTGCAGATTCGACGGAATTTGTTACAGCTTGACTGGGTTGACCTACTACACACATCATAATCTACTACCCTTGAATATTCGGATCGGAAGTTCTTCAATGCTCTGGAAACTTGTAAAAAGCACTTAGTCGAGTTCAACATCCAGAAAGATATTAATTTCTGGGAAGATGAAATCATGAACTGTTTCAAAGATGGCGAAAGGTAGTTGAAAGAATAACACATAACTGTTTGAATAAATCTACGTAGATGTATAACTATAGTATCTTTAAAATTAACTTAAAAACGCTGCGAACATTTGTTCCAACTTAAAAGATCCATTATTTCTTAAAATTTCCATATTCTCCAAATTATTTGGTAGAAAAACATTTATGTCTCTAAGTTATGTATTCATTTGCGAATAAATTTTCTTGCATTCAAAGATTTGTTAGGTTTATTTAAAGTGATTATTTTTATGTTCAATATTGAGTAACATATTTAATGCTTTGTTCTAGTACCTGCTGTCTTTGATACAACGTCATAATTTCATCTTCCCACAATTTTCTATTTTTCACAGCAAAGCATTATTCGATATGTATTTGCTAAGCTTCAGGTAACTGGTTTCTTTTACATTTAGAGAATTCTGTAAAGACTGGCATAAATGATGATTTGGAGGTAAAATAACTAAGAATTGTTGACCAGGAATCAAAGAAAGAAGCAGACTCGTGTTATCCTGATTGAGTAAAATGTCCTTTTTCTGAACTACGGACGCTTTTTGTTGATTTTTGATTTAATGGAGTGTAGTATTTTTATTTATTTATTTTTTTTTAATTATTTTTTTTTTCTTTAGAAACTTTGATAAAATTATTGGTTCTTCATATCGCTTTTACCATATTCTTCGTTTTAAAGTATTAAATAATTTTTCAAACTTTGTTTCAAAATAAGAATCTGTTATGTGTAAAGCACAAATCAAACTGACTAAAAGAAACAAGCTGATGCAAATGATGTTTGACGCTTGATTTATATAAAATGATTGGCCACCTCACGCGTTGTATTATGATTATTCACAAGTAGTATGTTCATTCAATCAATATCTGCCGCAACAGACTTTCCAACCGTATAACGTCACTCGGCAAGAAAACGGTGTGCGACTTTGCGAAAAAAAGTTGAATGCTTCCATCATCCTAAGTACATATTACCAAATAGTTTTTTTGTATTTCAATCGAATTATTTTTCTGAAGATGAAAGCAAAGAATAAAAGGACAAAGGTTTAGTATTATTCTAATATATATATATATATATATATATATATATATATATATATGTGTGTGTGTATGTATATTATGTGTGTGTATGTATATTATGTGTGTGTGTATGTATATTATATATGTGTGTGTATGTATAAAATATATATATGTGTGTGTGTGTGTATGTATAATATATATGTGTGTTTATGTATGAGATATATATGTGTGTGTGTATGTATAATATATATATATATATATTTATGTGTGTGTGTGTGTGTATGTATAAAATGTGTGTGTATGTATATAAAAAAATATATATCTATATGTGTGTGTGTATGTATATAAAATATATATGTGTGTATGTATATTATATATATATATATATATATATATATATGAATGTATATGTGTGAATGTATATAATATATACAATATATATAATGTATACAATATATGTATGTATGTATACATCTGCGTGTATACAATATATATATGTATGTATACGTGTGCGTATATACAATATATATATATGTATGTATACGTGTGCGTGTATACAATATATATATATGTATGTATACGTGTGCGTGTATATAATATATATATATGTATGTATACGTGTGTGTGTATACAATATATATATATATGTATGTATACGTGTGCGTGTATACAATATATATATGTATGTATACGTGTGCGTGTATACAATATATATATATATGCATGTATAGGTGTGCGTGAATACAATATATGAGATGTGTGCGTGTATACAATTATATATATATGTATACGTGTATAAAATATATATATTAACAAACAAAAATATTATCTTTATTGATTTACTCATTGAATGACTACTTTACCATAGTCATTAAGCTGCATTATTTCATATATATTATATGTATGTATAAAATATATGTGTATATAATGTTATATATATATATATATATATATATATATATATATATATATATATATAATTATTTATTTTTAAAGAAAAAAAAATTTATAACATAAATATGTTATAAAATCACTACAAAAATAGCCATTTTGTTTCAACACCTTCGGTGTCTTATCAAGTGATGACGTTGAATGTAAAATAAATGGTTTTAAAAGTTTCAAATTAATTAATATTCTACGCAAGGGAAAAACGTTGTTACAAAGGCTAGATGGACCAATCAGAACACAAGTACAGGAAAATTCAAAAAGCTCGATAACGAAGTCATGTTATAATATCTATTCAGATGTCTAGTATTAAAAAATAATTTATTCCAACGAATAATTACTAAATTATATGATAAAATTTAATATTAAAATTTAAAACTGCTAATTACAAAATCAAAATTTAACATTTATTCGCTATCAAGTTTACAACTATAAAATTACTGAGGAGAAAAGAAGAAATATATATGTTATTCAATTTATTTTTTCATTGAAGTTACTTTAGCATATATTTAATATCCGGTCTTTTTACAATGTATACATTTTAATCCTCATGGTGTGTAAATGGGGTCCCAAACTCACGCGTAAAACAAACGCAGTCAGATTCTAAAACATAAGCACCAAGACATATACACACACAAAAAAGGGGATAAGACAGAGAACATCTCCACCATCTGTCATGAAAAAAAAAAGGGGGGGTGGGAGAAGGGAAACCAACACACACGTACATACATACATAATTAAAAGTGGATGCACTTTCCATACACATAGATACATATAAATACATGCACACACATCCACAGACATTGACCCAGACAGTTGGATACCCCAACCGATAAATATTTAAGACAGAAAATGTCATTGCATGAATGTTAACAACCTATTGAAATCTAACTTAAGCGAGTAAATATACAAAGATAAAAATGATCAAAATTAATATTATTTAATATATTAAAATATAATGTATGTAAAAAAAAAACAAAAAAAAACCGGACCTTAAATTCAACATCCATCGGTAGCTACGATGTCCACCTCATATACATATAAGTATATACACACACACACACACACACACACACACACACACACACACATAGACATACATACACACCGAAATATCTACACATACATACATAAACATATACATACGTATACATTTCCATGGTATCAAGTACACATACACATACATACACATATACATATATGTACCCACAAATATACACACAAATATGTGTACACATATTTACAAATAAATATATATATACACAGCAATACACAAAAATAAACATATATACACACATATATCCTAACTCATGTGGCCGTAATGACATACCCAAGTTTCCCTGCCTACACGTACACATAAACAATTTCATATATAGTAGGTGTCAACATACATATATACAACTGCAAATCTACATAAGTAAACACACACACACATATATACATATATATACATATACATACATACAAACATATACACACACATATATATATACATATATATATATATATATACATATATATACACATACATACATGCATACACACATACAGAAATATACATACACATGAATATCTACATAAAAATACTTATCTATAGTAATAAATACACCATATATACGCACATACACATAAATGCAAGGACATTTGACCAAAAACATATATAAATATACAGACATACATACACATACATATGCATAGATATACTTCGATATACATGCAAACACAAAAATACACGTATCCTAACATACATGTATAAAAAAAACAAAAAAAAAAAACGATCCATATCAACATAAATATACGTAAATAAAATTAGGTACACAATATAACAATACACAAACAAACAAATACGCACATATATATATATATATACATACACATACACCTACATATATTCACATATATACATATATATATATATATATATACGTACATATACACATATATATATATATACATATATATATATATATATATATATATATATATATATATATATATATACCCACACATACATGCACACATACACATACATGCACACATATATACACATACACATACATACACATACACCTACACACACACATATATATATACACATACACACATACATATATATACACAACTACATAAACATGCAGACACTTACATATATACACACATAAAGAAATATATATACATGCATATAAGGATACATACTCACATATATATACACACACATACCCACATCTACAAATACATATTCATACATACCAATATTTTTAACCTCTTTTCTTCTCCTCCTTTTCACCTTCTTACTTTATATATATATATATATATATATATATATATATATGTATATATATATACACACACACACATATATATATACATACATACACGCACATACACACATATATCTATAAACACACAAACAAATACACACACATACATATATACATATATATATATACAAAACTTAGCAACATATTAATACATTAAAATACAAACATACACATTTCGCAGTACAAACACACATAACTACACATAAATATATACATATATATACATACACATACAGAAAAATGAGTAACATTATGTAGTTATACCATACATATTCATATCGTCAGATTGACCATCAGGTAATAAAAGTTATAATCTATTCAACTTACAGCTACGTATCATTATCATTTAAAGTATACGACCCCTATAATAAGTTAAATTTATAACGGTGTTTACAATTAACCGTTAGTTCATATCTCTGATTTAAGAGATTAGCCTTGTTTTTAAATCTAATAATTTCAAACTTTTCGTTAAGACACAGGTAAGACGGAGAATATAGGGATTTACATGTCCGGGCTTTCTTAATCAATGTCCAATTAACCGTAGGTGTTTTGTTCTTTTCTTTTAGGTTCCAAAAGTACTTGGACAATGAAGTCATGTACCTATAGTCACAGTTATTGAAAGAATGCATATGCCCCCGCCAGCGTTCTTTGAATGTATTCATTGTGCTACCAATGTAAAACTTCTTTATATTTGGTTTCTCAATAGTTGAGATAGTACTAAGATAGACTACAGAACGTATTCCACAGTTATTTTGTAGTGGACAATTATTAGGATACCTACAATTACATGAATTATTATTTGTGTCATTATATTTAGTATTACTGTCAGTAACCTTTTGAGTAATCGAGCTTTTTGAATCCCTATACTTGTTAAAGACTATGTTGTTATGTTTTTTAATGATTTTCTCTAGGTTATCTGCACAACTATAGCTTAATTTAAGTGTATTAGGATACTATTAATTTAAGTGTATTAGGATACTATAGCTTAATTTAAGTGTATTAGGATTAATGTATATATATATTTATTTGTAAATATGTGTACACATATTTGTGTGTATATTTGTGGGTACATATATGTATATGTGTATGTATGTGTATGTGTACTTGATACCATGGAAATGTATACGTATGTATATGTTTATGTATGTATGTGTAGATATTTCGGTGTGTATGTATGTATATTTATGTATATGTGTGAGTATGTGTGTATGTGTATATGTATGTGTATATGTATATATATGTATATATGTGTGTATATGTATGTATATATGTGTATATATACATATGTTTGTATGCGTATATATGTGTGTGTGTGTGTGTGTATACTTATATGTATATGAGGTGGACATCGTAGCTACCGATGGGTGTTGAATTTAAGGTCCGGTTTTTTTTTTGTTTTTTTTTTTTACATACACTATATTTTAATATATTAAATAATATTAATTTTGATCATTTTTATCTTTGTATATTTACTCGCTTAAGTTAGATTTCAATAGGTTGTTAACATTCATGCAATGACATTTTCTGTCTTAAATATTTATCGGTTGGGGTATCCAACTGTCTGGGTCAATGTCTGTGGATGTGTGTGCATGTATTTATATGTATCTATGTGTATGGAAAGTGCATCCACTTTTAATTATGTATGTATGTACGTGTGTGTTGGTTTCCCTTCTCCCATTCCCCCCCTTTTTTTTTCATGACAGATGGTGGAGATGTTCTCTGTCTTATCCCCTTTTTTATGTGTGTATATGTCTTGGTGCTTATGTTTTAGAATCTGACTGCGTTTGTTTTACGCGTGAGTTTGGGACCCCATTTACACACCATGAGGATTAAAATGTATACATTGTAAAAAGACCGGATATTAAATATAGCTAAAGTAACTTCAATGAAAAAATAAATTGAATAACATATATATTTCTTCTTTTCTCCTCAGTAATTTTATAGTTGTAAACTTGATAGCGAATAAATGTTAAATTTTGATTTTGTAATTAGCAGTTTTAAATTTTAATATTAAATTTTATCATATAATTTAGTAATTATTCGTTGGAATAAATTATTTTTTAATACTAGACATCTGAATAGATATTATAACATGACTTCGTTATCGAGCTTTTTGAATTTTCCTGTACTTGTGTTCTGATTGGTCCATCTAGCCTTTGTAACAACGTTTTCCCCTTGCGTAGAATATTAATTAATTTGAAACTTTTAAAACCATTTATTTTACATTCAACGTCATCACTTGATAAGACACCGAAGGTGTTGAAACAAAATGGCTATTTTGTAGTGATTTTGTAACATATTTATGTTATAAAATTTTTTTTTCTTTAAAAATAAATAATTATATCTGCTCTACTTTGTATTGAGCACTCTTTTAAGAATAGTAATTGTTGGTTATTGGAATTCATTCCATATACACCAATCATATACTTGTGTATATATATATATATATATATATATATATATATATATATGTTTGGCTAGTAAAAACAAGGACAAACAAAGGGTACCAATAATATCAGTATGATAAATATTAATCAATATTAACCATTTAACAGAAGTGAAGTTTGGAGAGAAAGTTTTTATCTTCGGAATTTTCGAACACGCCTCTGTCCGCCACCAACGGTCCGAGGTACAGAGAAATGGGAATTATTCACCGACGAATATTTTTGTAGATGGTGTATTATTAGCAAAAACCAGATGTCTGTCTGATTCCTCGATGTGCGATTTATTTTGATCTGTGTAAAAGTGTTAGGCTGGTCTATTGTTACTAGTGTGCGTCGCGCTGGGGGTAGTGGGAATGGAAACATTGATGAAGATACTTATAGGTTTGGTAGGGGGAAAAGACGCACCCGTCGTTGTCGATGCCATGACCAAATTGGTTGAAGTGTACAGCGACCGGGAAATTGTTGTTGTTCCTGATGTTGTTTCTTTTGTGGTTATTGAACCGTAGACAGAATTCTGTTACAGTTTCTCTCACTTGATTCCCCTTCTCGCATTTATGACAGAAAAGAAAAATATACGAGATTGGAACTATCACACCTTAGAGCTGGCGGTCTGAATACCACGTGAGTGCCGGGGTGTAAATGTTGTGAGTGATGATGTGTTAGCAGACCAGGCACCATGTTTGTTGCAGATGAGGTGATGCGTTGCAGATGCTGGATGATGTTAAAAGTTTGAAGAGATTGGGGTGAGGGCTGTCTCCTCGCGTGTATTGAGTTATCACTACATAATTATTACTAATGGTATTGTCTAGTTTTCAATGTTGGAAATCTTCAGCTAAGGTGTTGGTAAGTTTGTGGATGTTGTAATTAAAATGAAAGACCATGGGGATTTTGGAATTATTCTTTTTAGTTTCATAGTTGAGGAAAGTGTCTCTGTTATGTTTGCAAGCTTTGATGATAAATTCTTTGATAATTGTTAGTGGGTAATTCCCATTAAGAAAATGATTGCAAAGTTGTTCTATGTTTCTCTTGTAATTGTCCTTATGTGCACAAATGTGTTTAATGCACAAACATTGGCTGTAGCTTATAAATATTTTTAGGTTGCTGTGGTGGCAACTATTGAAATTAAGGTAGCAATGACCATCAGTAGGTTTGGTGTATAGTTTAGTGGAAATGTGGTTATTATTGAGGCGTACTAGTGTGTCCGGAAACGGAATGAAAGTGGTAGAATATTCCATAGTAAATTTGATGGTGTGGTGGAAATCATTAAGGTGTTTCTAAGGTCTAGGAGATTGTTCTCTCTGTGTGTATATATATATGAAGATAATGTCATCTATGTACCTGTGGTAGTGTAGGGGTGCCAGGAGGTATGTACTAAACATATCTTCTTCAAGGGCATCCATTTTCGTTCCCATTGCTGTGATTCTAACTTAAAGAAAATGAAGCTCGTTGAAATGGAAGTTGTTGTGCATGAGTATAAAATATATAATGTTCGAAATATCTCGTATAAGATGCTCGTGGGAGCCTCTGGTGTTTAAAATTTTTTGCAGGCTAGTATTTTCTCTTCGTGTGGGATTTGAGTATATAAGGATGAGAGCAGTCATGTTAAAATATATGTACAAGCATGCATACGCGTATGTGTGTGAAGAAGTCTTATTCCGTTTGACAACATAGTCGACCTACCTGAAAGATGACAAGAACACCCCCCAACACTCACCTTGTTGAAAAAAAAGCTTTACTATTACCAGGCCCAACATCGAAATAAGATTACAATTGAATTGCGTATGTATGCGAGCTCGAACATATGGATACATATTTGCACCTGGTCCCGAATTGTTTATATATGTATGTATATGTCTTTGTGCGAACCATAATGTCTACACCCGTATGTATGTATGTCCCTGTGCGTATGAGAGTCATCTCAAGACGGAGACAGAGGAGAATCCCCCCTCATCAACATTAAACATAATCAAATAAAAACTGACATAAATAGTCTTAAATTTTAAAGAATAAATCATTTTGTCTGAGGATCGCACAAGCGTGAAACCGACATATATCCATTCAATTAAATATGTTACCTCTATCATTGATATTGAGCGCTTTTCAATAAGCACCGCATTCACACACACACACACACACACACACACACACACATATATATATATATATATATATATTAAAATATTGTTCTTCCTGTACAAGGCCTAAGATCCGCTCAAGGTTTTGAGTTACAGTGTAAGAGGTAAAGGGTACATTTTACGAGGCTATGTAGGGAAGATAACAGTTAACCCTAGTCTTGAAATTAAGATTGTAGTGATTAGGGAAGCATCCTCTTGGAAGCCAGTTCTACAAAGTAGCTGTTCGTTAGATGAATCTGTTCAGCTGGAGCTTAATGCTCACCAATGAAATACAATGCGAATGAGGGTGACTTGCTACAGTGTGTGTGGCATGGCGGGTCTTAGCCGTGAATGTTAGAAATGAACAGTTTTCCTAGAGATAGCGATAGAGTATGAATGGTAGCCTAAAATTAATCATTTATGGGATTTTTGATGAAAATATTAAATTAAATATACCATTTATCCCCTGCCTTACAATATCCAGCAGTGCGACTTCTTACAATGTAAAGCGTTGAAACTGTCTGTACGTGGTGTGTGGCCGCCATAGAAAAAATGAAAAGACATCACTAATTAATAGTAAGGGGCGACACGAATGGCCAGGCTATATGACGGTTCTGTGTATGATACAGGTTCGATTCCTGTCGGTGTACTCATATTTTCTATGCAATTTCTCAGATATTCAGGCCGGTAAATGTTGTTAATATTGTTTATTATAAACAGAGCATTTACTTATATATTTATATCTATAAAAATAGCGTACAAACTAATATATATATTTGAACGACACAAATTTGAAGCCAGGGCAGATTGAGATTGCCAATTATTTTTTTTTTAAATCGTTTCACCCCAAACGAAGCAATAAAGCCACTAAGACACAAGGGATTATAGAGTTTTAGAGAGTATGATAAAACACTATTAAGGATAGAGGGCATTAACAAAAAACAAACAAAATTAAGAAGACAGAAGATAACATTTGCATTTAAATTTTTCAGAATCAAATTTAACTAGAAAACAAGAATCCGGAAGAGAGTTCCAGAAGCGAAAAGTACGAGAGAAGGAACTATCAGCATAGAACTTATGGTTGCATTTAGCTAATTCTATTGTAAAATGAAAAGATCTTGACGCCAATCTAGTACTGCACTTAAATTCATAAAGTCGGAGTACCATAGGGGAAAGTAATATTTATTTTAATACAAAAATGTGGCACAAGTCTAAAAGTGGGGACAAGGGAAGGCTGGTTTTCACTCTGCTTTATCTTAATCTTAGCTAGCGACGATAAATGACTCAGAAATACCACAGTATTCTTTACACCAAAACAACACATTCTTACTTACCATTTTCACGATAGCCAACATAATACCTCAAAGTCTTTATGTAGCCCTGACTAGTTCCCATATGTGCAATTTATCGGATGGGGGATAAAATAACAACATTTAAAAATGAAACTATAATGAATATTTACAATGAATACAATTTATATACAAGAAACTAAACAAAATAATGGTAGTACCATAGACGAAAGTTTATCAGAACAATTACCATGTACGTATTTACAGAAAAGGTACAGGGAAGTTACATGACGCCGGTGAGAAAGTGACTGATGTCCAGATGACAGATTAGGACAAATAACATTCCAGATTCTTCTTTGGATTTTATCAAGAATCTGTAAATATATAGCAAGATAACCAAACTAGATGTGGCAGCAGTATTCAAAGAAAGGGTACATTTTAGACTTATAAATATGTAAGATAGATTCTGGCGAGAAATAATTGTCTATCACGACACACAGAACTGACTTTCCTAGCAGAAGATCTAGCAATTGATTCGATATAATTTTTCCACTTCATGTCAGTCGAAAACGTTGGTCCGAAAAGGTGCAATCCTGGAGGTGAGCATCAGCCATGATGATGGAAGGTAAAATGTTCTCTCAGTGGTTGTATTCTTTTTTATCGTAGAGATTTTACATTTAAATTATCTATATATCACGAATAGCATAATCACATCAATATCCATGCCATATGAAAGGTTATCTGCCTGTTGTTAGGCTTGAACCTGAACCAACTTTTAAAAAGAATCTTTTCTTTTTTACAATGATGTTCATCCTGTACTAATCCCGAGGGCCACTCGTGGTAGACAGTTACAGAATAAGAGGTACAACTTATGCGGATATATGTGGAAGATAACAGTTAAACCTCGTCTTGAAGAGGTTGAGAATGTAATGATCGGGGAAGCAACCTCTTGGGAGTCGGTTCCATAAGGCGGTGGTTCGAGGGAAGAAACTGCTTGAGTAGAACTTACAACTTACCAAGGGAATAAGGGTGATTCGTTACAATGTGCGCAGTGAGAGGCTTGCGACGTCTCGTCTATGGAAAAGGGGTTGTACGATGGAAAATAATTCGTCGCCTACAAGGACGCGAAGACGCTTTTGGGCTCTATTTGATTCTTAATTTATTTCAGCTGATGAGTAACCTCCGCCTGCTGAGCGATGATGATAATGGTTTTCCAGGATGCTAAAAATTATGGAATATATTAGGATTTACGGTACCTTTTTTGGTGATATACTTTTCCAAGAAAGAAACAAAAACTAACATTTTTTTTTTTCAAAAAAAAAAAAAAAAAGAAAAAATAGTGTGGTGGCAACAAAAACAAGATTGCATATAAAGAGAAAGAAGAAAAAGTTTATTAAAAAATAAATAATTTAAGGTATAGAAAGAAATAATGTATCAAAAGATTATTTTCTTTCGTTTCTCTCAAATAGCAAACAAAATGTCATTTATTTGTCTCTTCTGCCTTAATAGTAGGCATATGCGTTATTCCTTTGATAAAGACTGTTTTTATCAGTTGAAACTGACTCATCCTCATGTTTGCTAGTATATACTGTGGATTAGGAGTAGGGTCGAATTGTCCTCTTGTTGGGAATGGCACCGTGGTAGACACAAAATAAACAAGCAAAATTACTCAGAGGCAGCCAAAAATGGCGCAGTGAGAACAAAAAGATGACAACGTGAACACAATGTCGGGTATAAAATCTAACAATAGATTTTCATTTACAGCTTTTTTTTTATTTCTATCTTTCTGCCAACATCAGACTACCAGATTCTTGAATGCATGGCATTTATAAGGTCATGTCTAAATAGGGATTGTGTAAAACGATTGGATTACAGTGTACTAATGCATTAGCCAAAAAAAAAAAAAAAAAAATAGGCAAAAAATATCGGGAAGCAATGCTTAGCACACTAATCTTAGCGACCATTACCACTGTAAAGAATTTGAACGTCTGCCTGAATACGCATTGTCTTTTATTGTACTAATTTAAACTGTGCGAATATCAGTATTGGAGCTGCTTTGTGGGTCACACAATTGCGCATCTCACACCAGCGTTGGTGTTAGAATTTAGTTACAAACCAGGACTCTGGTTTCAGTGCAGACATAGCCTAGACACTTAAAAGATTACTACAGTCCAATATTCCCGACTAGATTTTGTTTTATGCTGTACTAACTTGGGCTTAGTAAATATCAAGGGATATTGATAATTGTCATAATATAAATTATCTTGCCGAAATTATGAAAAACTTGGCCTGGGTGAACCATTTGATAACGGCGTTTCTCATGCAGCGATAAAACAATCATTCCGTACTTTTGCTGTTAACTTCCTCGGTTTCATATTTTATTATTGTTATCAATAAAGGAAGGTCGTAAAAATGTCTAAAGAAAAACAGGACTATAATCGTGTTAAGATATATTCAGTAATATTTAGAAAAGTTAAAAATAGAATCAATTTTTTTTGTTCTCTCATTTTTATTTTTATTACCCCCAAATCTCAGTCGGTCAATTCTTCGGACTTCCTCAGGTGTACAGACTGTATGGAAGAATAGTATATTAGTGGATATTTACATCCTGTCTCCTGTAGTTCATTAGTTTCGTAGTAGCACCAAATGCATTTTATGTCGGTATATATGTCTAAAGTAGCTGGAAAAAAAAATAAATAAAATAAAAAAACATTACGGCATCATGAAAAAATGCTCCAAATTTAATAAAAAAAAAATTATCAAAATGTTCGTTATTATTAAGAGGAAAGATCAAAGTATATTTTTAATTATTTTATTAAATTGTTTAATCCTTTTTAGTGCGCACGAAATTTTGGTTAAATATCTTGTATTTTATTTATTTATTATTTTTTACGTCAGTGGTCAACGTAATATTTACGATTAGAATTTTAGTGGTTTTTTCCAGGTGAAAAACATTGATTTGGAAATTCTTGCAAAAATCAAGATTGTAATGATACATTCAGGGCTTATTTCAAATGAATGAAAATTTTGGTAAAAAAATATTTTTATATATTATATATATATTTATATGTTATTATATATTTATATATATTATATATAATATAATTTTATATATTATTATATATTTTTATATATTATATATATATTTATATATGTCATTTTTATATATGTTTTCGAAATTTAATTAATGAGTGATCATTAATTAAATTTCGAAAATTTCAATTTCAATCTCAAAATTCTTTTTATTAGTCAAAAGCAGGACTTCTTGGGAAATGTAAATCATCATTTATTTTCAAACTAATGTACATTTCCCGAAAATCTGTTCCGAATCGTAAAATAAAAAATGCAATAAAATATGATTATAATATAATTAGAAAAGCTTTTAATTACTTTTATAAATAAGATTTATTAAGGACTCTATTGTCTTAAGAAAAAATACTTTTTCGATGAATAATGAATTTTTACAAGAATTGTGTTCATTTTTTAGAATTTTAATTATGATAATTTCTAATATATAAATCTTTTAAACTTCTGTGTTACTTTCAGCCGGTTAGGGGATATTATTAAGTGAAAACTATATTTACTAATCAAAAATTGAAAAGCTTAATACAGAAAATTTTACACCAAGTTTTTAAAAATAATTTTTAATTTTTTTTATGCATATAGAATATTACGTAACGAGCCCCTGTTTGAAATTATGGTCGATCATAGACGAAATAATCAGAAAATAACATGACTATCGTAAATTTAAAGTCAACATTCCTAAAATTCGATTACAAAGAATACTTTCCAACATTTTTAAGATTACTGAGTACTTAAAAATTATATAAAAGGGCGCTCACCCGCTATTTACTTAGATAAGGTTTCAACAAATAAAACGGCCGTAGAACAACAAAGGGGCTGACACATTTATCATCACTTATTAAGTGATCGACGAGTGACAAGATCGTAATCACCGCAACCGTTTGTTTTAAAAATCAGGGCTGAGATTCCAATCAATATCATTTCTATTTAAGTTACACCAGATTATTTTGATTACTGGAAATAGTAAATTTAATCATTTAACTTTCAATTAAAGCTAAAATGAAAGCTTCAAGAATGCTTTTTTATTTTTTTAAAATTCATTTGAAACATTTGGTATCAAAACTGAATGGATTTACTTAGTCTAAAGTATGATAGAGCCGATCCCTCTTTATACTGGCTTTTGAATTCCTAGACTGGTAGCCATCTCAAGACAACAGCCCAGTCAGCGATGCTATTTAACCTACAGCTAGGGGAGAAGTGTGAGGTAATTTTTGATGTTTTGAAATTGTAGGTTATTTTATTTTCAGCATATTTTTGTATATATATATATATATATATGCTGGCCGGTTTTCGTCAAGTATTACAATAAATGTAAAAGCGTTTTACTGTTACTGCTATTTTACTTTTTACAAAGATGTTTACCCTGTACAAGGCCAGAGTGTCACTCATGTTAGAGGGTTAAAGAGACATGGTTATTGCAGGTATGTGACGAAGATAACGGTTGGAGATAAAGTAGATATGGGAGAGTAGTATGTATAAATGTTCACAAATACACTTCTCTCTGTATGTCATCATGGTATTTTTGCCACGTATACGTGGCAATGTAACAAAGCATATTTTCCCTTAGTACTAAGCGGAAACAAACAGCTTAAAGTGAAATTTGAACACACTTTACCGATTTTGCTTATTGTACACAGATCATTACATAGGCATCAGGAAAAGCAAAAGATTCTCCAGTGAATTTTAATGAAAAGAACTAACATTTTTATAATATTTTTTATTGTTAATACAGGTTGAGTATTCTTTATTAGAAATTCCAAAACCGAAAGTTTTTCAGGTGCTGACATAACTTGCTACAAATGGAAAATTCCAGAAAGCACTCGGAAGATTTCTAGCTGATGTTACGCTGTTTTAAATGACTTCATCTGCTTATAGTGGTGGTTCCGCAACCCAGCTACGTAGCCTACATTCGCGCCAGTTTTTTTTGTTAGCGATCATCACTGCGACACCTTTTTTTCGTGGATTACTTACCTGGTGTTTCGTGCTCATTAAGGATATTATGTCAAAATGTCAAAAAGTCCTGCATTTATATATTTTTGTAAGTAGTGATCGGGTTTTTGTACACGTAGAGAGGACACTTTCAGGTGAAATTTTAATTCCACTACTTAAAAATCTGTGTGAGCATTACATAACTAGCGTCATTACCTGTATCTGTATGTACACAAAATTTATTAAATTTTATATAAAACAACTTTCAAGCTATATGTATAACCTGTGTTATGAAATGTAAACGGAGATTGTGATTATGCTTGGATTCAATTCGCACGCTGCCCAGATGCTATATACAAATTAAATAGTCTGTATTCCAAAATCCAAAATATTTGAAAACTGAAGCACTTCCGGTTCCAAGAATTTCGATTAAATGATTCTCCCCTGTACTATGAATTATTTAAAAAAAATATGGCGAGATTTCAGGAGATTAAGAATGAAAACCATGTGATTGGATATAAGCTTCTATAACCGACAGTCTTCGTAGACAAATCTGTGACGCAGATGTCCTGTAGAGGCAGAATTCTCGTATGAAAACGATGCCAGCTTGAATTTCGCTGGTGGCTTATTATTTATTTCCGTTAATATATAAATCTTTGCTTACAATGTAACAATACAAGGGTAACACGAAAAAGTTTTGGTTACGTTCCGAAAATATAAATGAAGTAAAATATAAAAGAAAATTCGAAATTAATTTACACATTTCCAGAGACCAATCGGAGAATATCACACACACTATAACCAACAGTTTATAAGATCAGCAAGTACTTTGAACATTGATCGATCTGTCCTATGTGAATGCTTTCATAATGGTGAAGACAAAGGAACTCTCTCAAGAATGTCGCGAGATGATAATTGTCCAACATAGAATGGAATGTGGTATAGAAATGTCGTGAACAAGCTAAAGATAACCAACAGCGCTATTCGAACCATCCTTCCAAAATAGAAGGATCATGAAGTGACTGACGATATGACTCGAAAAGCACCTTTTCGTTAAGAGTAGCTGGATCAGTTTGTTGGAAAGTAATGACCAAGCCAATCATAAGCCGAAAACGTCAGAAGGATCTGCAGGCGGCTGGCGCAGAAGTCAGCAAGAATACAATTATTCGGATACCCCCACCCACCGAGTAAGACTGTATTCTTGGACACCTAAAAAGACCACTCTGTTGAAGCCCAGGTACGTGAAAACTCGACTACTGTGTGCTCATCATCATTTCGAGAAGCCATTCATTCCGAGATAAATTATGTTTTAACGAGGCAAAAAAAGAATTCTTTGGAAAAGTTCCAGATACGTTTGAAGAAAGAAAGACATTTAATATTACTACCAAAATACCACCTGGACAGATAAAAACAGTAACGGAAATAAAATTTGGAGTTCCTTTCTCTTCAGAGTTAAGAAAGCACTAGATATCATCGAATAAATATTGGACGGTGCTATACATCGTGAATACTGGAGAACAAGCAACCATCTGAGAATATTTTCAAACAGAAATGTATGTTAACAAAGATGGCGACATTTCAAGAGATATAGTGTTAGATATAACCGACAGTCTTCGTAGACTAATCTGTGACGCAGATGTCACATAGAGGGAGGATTCTTGTAGGAAAACGATGTTAGCTTGAATTTTGGATTTTTCAGAAAGATAAGGATCTCAAATAAATTGCAGCGAAAATGAAAAAAATGGTTCCAGACCAAGAAAATAAGAGGGTTACAGTGGTTTTGGCAATTGACTGACATAAATCTTATAGTAAATTTGTGAATTGAGCTTAAAATTCGAATGCATCGGAGGACTTCCCAAAACTTGGGAGATCTTAAGTTAACTTTTCAAGAGGAGTGGGATAAAATTGCTATTCCTTTCAGCAAGAAGTTGTCTGAAAATTATGCAAAATATCTGATAGCCATCATGTCAAATAATGGATGTATCATTAAAAACTGGAAGCTCGTGTTCAAGATGTGTGCAAGTATTGTCTTTGTAAATGTAGATGTGCAAGTAAACATTTTTATGTCTCTTTATACATAGCCTATCCTAAATATTTACTATATTCAACTCCAGTTATAGGTTACTAGTAGAAATCGAAATTATTTTTATAGGAGTCCCTTGTGTTCAGTATTTTTGCCATTCACACACCCACACTCACACGAGTTTCATTCGAAGAAAATTCTCTATTTGCCCAGATGTGTGTTGTTCGGTCTAAGTTCTATACACATAATTCTACGTATGGTAGTTAAGTAAATATTCACACATGTAATCACACACAAAGGCACGCGCGCACTGATGGAGTGACGAGGCATTTCCCAGTGCCCTTCCTTCTTATGTTTAGACAAGTTCAGGAATACTACAACATCTTCATACATTATTTGCTTTCCCAAAAGGATTTGTTGGCGCCGTCAAGCAGCGAGATGAATGATATCAAGTCGTGAAGATTAGTAGAATTGGTTGTTTTTCACAACTAATTAGCAAACAAATTGATAAATTCACGTTTTGACAACAGTATGTGGCAATTACTATGAGTGTGTCGTGTGCAACAAAAATATTCACAAACTAAACAGGAAGTCATTAATTTAAAAAATACACCGAATTTTAAAGAACAAGACTGATCCCAGTGTAGGGATATATTTGCCAAGCTTAACTCATTTCTGCAAAGAACCACAAACTATAAAGTAACCAGTGAGTATTAACATAACGTAACTAGTAAACTGCAAAATAAGCTTAGGGGTCATCATGTGAGTAAAAATGTTATCCGAATTGCTCATGTAAATATTTAATAAACTTAGTCTGCCACAAAGGCTCACTAGTAGGGAACCCAGTAACAATTGAATTTAGGACGTTATAAAGTATCTGTGAGACTAGTTATTTAAAAAAAAATAATTTCACCCCCAACAAGGCAATAATAACACTAAGACGCAAGGGGGTAACATTAAGGAGAGAGCAATGAAAGTACAGGAATTAAAAATACAAAAGATAATGATTGCTTATATATATATATATATATATATATATATATATATATATATATATATATATATACGTGTGTGTGTGTGTGCATATACATATATGTGTGTATATATATACATAGAGATATATGTGTGTTATATACACATATGTGTATGAGTGTATATATATATATGTATATATATATATGAGTGTAAATATATATATATGTATATATATGTATATATATATATATATATGTGTATGAGTGTAAATATATATATATATATATATATATATATATATATGTATATATATATATATATGTGTACGAGTGTATATATATATATGTGTTATATGTGTATATATGTCAGTATATATATGTGTGTGTATATATACATATATTTATGTGAGTGTATATACATATATCCGTATGTGTGTGTATATATATATATATACGTATGAGTGAGTGTGTATATATATATATATATACGTATGAGTGTGTGTATATATATATATATATATATATGAGTGTATATATATATATATATACGTAAGTGTGTGTATATATATATATATACTTATGTGTGTGCATATATATATACTTATGTGTGCATATATATATACTTATGTGTGTGTGTGTATATATATATATACGTATGTATGTGTATATA
>OZ010581.1:40849680-40949680 GCA_963932145.1 Acanthosepion lycidas | reverse complement strand
TATTTTATAAATTTTTACTTTTAGAAAAACTTGGAAAAAAATATTTATGTTGCATTTGTTACCCTCCACATTAAAAACATAAAATTATGAGAAATTAAATTTCATCCTTAACATTTAGTTAAAAGCAAAACTCTTCGGAGAATTTAAATCATCAATTTTTATTTTGCAAAACTGCAAAACTCTTTACCGAAAATCTTCTCTGAATCGTAAAATAAAAAATGCAATAAAACTAAGACATTCTTTAATTAGAAAAGCATTTAATTATTTTTATAAGATATATTAAGGACACTGTTGGCTTAAGAAAAAACCCGAAGAATGAATTTTTACAAGAATTAAATTTATTTTTAATTTTAATTATTTATAAAGCTGAAAAATCTTTTAAAATCCTGTATGAAATTCACCCTTTTAGATGATAATTTTAAGTAAAAACTATATTTACTAGTAATAAATAGAAGTGCTTAGTACAAATCATCAAACACCAATGTTTAAAAAAGAATTTTGAATTATTTTTTTTATTTTTTTGTTACATGTGTATAAACGTGCCGATTTTTTGTAGATCCGGTCGATCAGAAAAAAATAAAAGCGATAACTATATTAAATTTAAAACCAAAGTCTCTACAATTCAATAAAACATTAGATTACGGAGAATATTTCCGTAAATTTTTAAGATTACTGAGTATATAAAAATTATATAAAAAGGCGCTTACGTCATTTTCTTCAATTGTGTTTTACAGATAAAGTCCTCATCGAACAACATTAGATCTTTTATCATGCTGTCAGGACGTCAACACCTTAAATAAACAGCTAATGTCGGGTTAAAAAATGCATTTCTGCGATATTTTAAATTTAAAGTAAATATTTGTTTCAAATCCACTTAATTATACTTTAAATCACCTAATATTCCTCAAATAAAGTTTCAGAAAAGTATATTTTAATTTTAGACTTTTTAATAAAGAGAATTACAACACAATAAACGCGGGCTAAAATGGCGCTAAAATAAACGTTTTTAACAAAAGCAAAAACTCCTTCCAGTCAATTAAAATTTGTTTTGAAATAGAGAAAAGTATTTTGTCTATTGGAAATATTACATTTATCAAACGTAGTCTATTAGCTTGAAATTACAACTAAAATAAAAGCTTCAAGAAAGATTTTTCATTTTAAAAATTCATTTTAAACCTTATATATGGCAAATCTGTGGAGGTATCTTACATATATATATATATATATATATATATATATATATATATATATATATATATATATATATTATAAATTAACTGATTTAAAATATGGTTTCTTCGCTACACAGGAATTACCATGTTTCAAAAACCGAAGCTAAAAACTTCAAATTTAATTATATAATTAAATTAAAAGCATTAGTTCTGTTTCATCTTCAAGCGAATTTTGGAATAACTTATTTTTAAATTTACTGAGTTTTAAACGCAGATGCAATTCATATTTTTTTTTCCAAGGATACAGAGAAATCCAGTCATTTAGACAGGGGTGGTAGCGTGCGTATTTTTATTAACTATCAATTATTGTATCAATTATCAGTTACGTTCGAAAAAGAGGTTAAGTCTAGAGATGGTATGGCGTGCATTTTTCAACGAATTTTAACATCCGTTCCACGTATGTTGTCTAGTTATTTTATTAACGACAAAAAGGTTTTCGGCATTTTTTTCCGTTAAATTCGTACTTGTATACTTAAAGATTGTTTCTAAAAGGGGTGTTTGGGTTAGGATAGGTTATATTGGACTACAGTTATAAAATATTATTTTTACTATTATATTAATAGAATATATTTCTATTTAAATCAAATAAATGTAATAGAATTACTAATTATTTAAAACTTAAATGTAACAAAATTACTAATTATTTAAAACTTATTATTACATATCAAATATAAGTATGTATATTACCAGCTCCCAATTTTTAATTTTATTTTTAAATATTATTTAAGGAAAATTTTTGACGATATCGGCAAGGAATAGCTATTTCATTTCTTTGATTCAGTAAATTTTTATTTTGTATAAACTGAGTAATATATAGTTTCTCATGTATGTACAAAGGTCATGTGTCATTTTATGACCTACATATTCTAGTTTTTCTTATTAATTTCCATTATACTGTAGATGTTTTATTATATATATATATATATATATATATATAACCACAAAAAGAAGCTAACCATTTACCGAGAAACGATAATAGGTTTCTAAATTTCTTTTTTCTATATATAAGTTTTCGATTCACTATTTCATGGTAAATTTTACTTGCTCTTCTTTTTGTTTTAATGTAATTGCTTGTATCACATATTAATATATACTTATTAAAATGCCAGTTTTTAAAGTTATAACAAATTATTTAAATAATTAGCATTATAATAGTAGTAATCAGGACGATAATGATAACGATAAAGTCCAACTTATTTCAATATATTTCTGGTCCCTAAAATATAGGTGTTAACTAGTGTGAAAACCTGCTCCATTGTGACATTGTTTTCTTCCTTCAAATAGATTACGAAACTGATGTTTTCGATTTTTATGTCCTGTTTTCAAAATGTAATGTTTGTAAAATGTAATAAAATAAAGGCTATGATAAATAAATTTTCCATTTTGGGAGTTGGAGACTAAAGACTGCGTGGATAAAATTCCGCTATAACACATTTTCGTTAGATAAGAAAATATGTCACACGAATGTCGAGACAACTGGGATTATTTAAGAGATCATATCATGTGCAATCTCGGTTAAGCTGTCCGAACAAAGACATCGCGCATAACTGTTGTAAACGCGATTTGCCGATTACTTATACTATCTTCACATGAACGATGGATTAAGATAGTTAATGATAAACCGGTAAATATCTGTTTTGTAGATATTACAGAACTTCCTGAAAAATAACTTTTCAGTTCTATCCTACAGATCAACCGCAGTCGGGTCATTATGAACTTTACGGTGATTTCATTGACTGGATAATGTGCTTTGCCAGGGATACATACAGTTTTAAATTCAGAGTTTTCTTTCCTTATCCTAGACTAGTTGCTGACCACGACTAGAGAGTCTTGCTTGTTCTATTAGGTTGGTGCAAAAATAATGACGTAATAATGTCGTTTTTTGACGTATTTTTTTAACGTCAATAAACGACATCATTACGTCATTATTTTTGCACCAACCTAATATTTAACCCGTAGTTAGGAGTAGAAGAGATGGATTCATACCCTTCACAAAAGTATTGGTGACCGTGGTGACGAGTGCTATTTATCCAGGTTTTCCTTCTTCCAAACTGATTGCCAACCAAAGCTGAAGAGGCCAGTCTACCTTACTATTAGCTGGGGATGAATCCATAGCTTTTCTGTTAGCCCTATGTAAAATCATTTTATCAAAGTTGCGTAATAGCCTTTTGTCATTTTAGAAGCGTTGTTTAGTTTGGGCCCAAGACTACAAGAATGAGGCACCCAGTTAACTTTTCACTCGTGTACATGTAGTAACATCTTACCTAAGGATTGTATATACAAGTTTATAAGTAGAACTGATAGTTTCTACCTTATTACTTGCTGGCTGATTAATTATTTTGTTGAGTTTTTTAAAAATATCAATACTGTTCAATAAAGTCTGAAGACTATCTTTCAACAAGATATGAACACATTTGTTCTGATCAGTATTTGGTCCAGACATATTTATGGTTCATTTTCTATAGTCAAGACATTTGAAAATATAAAAATGAAACAGACGTGTACCTCTCTCACTCTCCCTATCCCCTCTCTCCCCTACCTCCCTCTATCTCCCCTACCTCCATCCTTCTCTTAAAGTCGGATAGACTATATACCCAAAATATTAAAAAAAATTAAATTTAAAATTCTCATCTTCCTCCCTTTTTGGTACGCATGTGTAGTGACATCAACGTAAAGATTATTTTAGTCTGATGAAGTTCTAAAAAACGAAACGCATCACACGAAAACTTTTTCCACTTTATCAAAGTTTTTCCATAAAATTGTTCTTGATATATAAAATTTATATATCGTTTTCCCATATGTGTGTGTGCGCGCGCGCGCGCGTGTGTATGTGTGTGTGTGTGAGAGAGAGAGAGAGAGAGATTAGAAATGAACTGCAAAACGGAAGGGTTATAGTATTCCAAAACATTATTTCATTTTGTTCAACGTTAAGGGTTATGGCATGTTTTCGTCAAGCAAATAAAAATTTGAAAATGGACAAGCCGTTATTTAATACAGTAGATAATACAATCTTTCTGTATATATATATATGATTTACTACTTTAATTTCAAAATTATAATTATCAACTTTGAAAATTCCACAAGTTCCACATAAAAAAATAGTAATAATTGTTGGATGTCGTCAGCTCAGCTATATCACTAGATAACTAAATTTACCCAACATCCGACCATCCCCGAATTCGACACTACCATATCTGACAAATGGTGCGTACGTCATTATACAACGGGGAGCGTTCATTCGAGCCAACCGAAATGTCAAAAACAACAAGCAAATATTCATAGAGAAATAAGTATTCCACTGACTGACACAGCCTTTCAAGACGTTAAAAACATTGTCCTGTGATTAGACACTTACTATCCTACTATTTGATTGCTAGCAGTAACTACTACTGATCACAATGTTGTTACAACCCGATTCCTAATGTTCCACCGTTGCTAGGAACACGTTTCTCATCAGGTTACTTTGTGGGTGAGCGGAGTGATTCTACAAAAGATATATTTTACAGGAAGTACATCTGTTCGGCCTCTCTTATAGGCTCCTCTATCTAGCGCATATTTGTCGTTTCTTCACATTCTAAGCAATGTTTGAATAGACTTTTTTCTTTGCCAAATGCTTTTATCCACCTGTCCGTTTATTTTTCGTTATTATTGTAGGATTACTATATTGGTTTATACACTGAAGTTATACATTTCAGGTCTACATATTTCTCCAGCATTAGGTATGTTGATTATACACTGGTCGTAAGATCTACCTGAAAATAGAAAAATATATTGTTTTATTTTGATAGAAAACTCATCATTTTAAGAGTTGCTCGGATTATAGCTCTCATTCTTTTTGTTGTTTTTTTGCTACCACAAGGTTTTGTTCTATGAATTTTCTTGTGTGTAATGCCACAGATTTTCTAGACAAGGCATATATGAAGCAAACTAGAGACTATTAGATTCTGTTAGCTAAAATAAACGGAAAGAAAATCAAGGGCGACTTCACATCCAAATAATACAGACAATCGATGCAATATCATAGGATGCTACATATATTTATATCCTTTCCAAGATACGCAAAATATTTTATTAAAAGCTTTGGTAAATGTCATGGCCGAACATATCACTTGCGGAATTTCTTGGTTGATCTGTTAAAACCTATTTCGATCAATACACTAAAGCATATCAAGAACTGTCCAATTTGAGGGAATGATTAAGGCGAATATTCTGTCAATACAAATGATGAGCTTGAATATAGTGAACTTATTCAATAAAATATGATCAAAGAGGATTTGTCTCATTGCGCGAAACAGGAGAATTAATTTCCTTAAGGATGGCATCTAGATTTCGGTGAACGACAAATTGATAATGTTAATGTTTGTTTTTTTTTTTTATATTCAAACATTGCATTTCTGACTAGAGCCTGATCGGAAACACAGGAGTCATGTTTCCCCCTTGTATTTACTAACATCTACATTGAATTTTGGGATGAATGGATCTTCGTTGAAACATTCAATCTGGTTTAGATACGAAGATGATACATTTATACTCAAGCCCTTGCCAGGAAGATGTACAATTTCAGAACTAAATTAGACTATTGCGAAAGAAGCTTAATAATAAAGTTCCGTTGCTTTTATTAGGCATGTTTGTAATATGCAATGAACATGGGTTTAACTCTTGTTTATATAGGAAAGCCACACACGCAGATATACTTCGACATCGGGCAAAATTTATTAGCATTGATTTCGTTAACAGGAAGAGTGGATGTAAAAGATATCATCCAAAAGAACAACTATCCATTCTATACAATATTTCGAGTCGTGATTAGGACAAACTTCAGACAAACCAATAATGTGGTTACAGTAAGGCTACCAAAGGAAGTTACCGAATTAATTTAAAGGATTTCTAAGCATTACTTAAGTGTGGTTTTCAAAATCACAATCTCCTTAATAAAACTATCTTTGAAAAGAGAAGTAGAGGACAAATGACTGAATAAGATCCCATGTAAATGTGGGGTAAATATAATAAAGAAAGCAGATGACACTGGGAAATTCACACTTAATATAATGATTCCATGTGAAGTAGACAAATCGCATATGCAGGACGTACCTGAAACGTGAAGGGATTAGCAATCACTTTTGGGTAAAGTCTATAATAAGAAAAGAATTGTGAGAAAACTGAAAGAAGCGGAGTACATTAGCCTTAGTGAAGGAATTTATGCCAACTCAGTATTTTCGACACGAGAAAGATTTCTTTGCTTTGGAAATAATTGGAGAATGAAAACTTACAGAAATATGGACTCGCTCGTGATATACGCATTGTGTTTAGGTTTGGCATAATGAGTTAGTCCGATTAATATATTTTTCACTATTTTTTTTCTGTTTTGTCACCATTTGTTTTTGCTTGTTTTTACCGTATGATTAGTCATTCTTTCATTTCTATACAGATTGTACATCCGAGGAAAGCCGTAGAATCGCTCGGTTGAAATGTTATAACAACAAAAACAATAAAAGAATTAATTCATTAGTTTTAAAAATTATTAGGATGGAGAGAAACAACACCGATTTCACCTGAAGTAAACTTTCTTTAGAGTTACTCTTATATTAAAATTATCATGTGATAACTTTATTGAATGGATATTAACTGCTAATCATGTCGTGAAAATAAATAGTTATGTCGAAAATCCCATCCTTAACTAATATTTGGCTAAGATTTATAAATATTCACGAGGAGAAAGCTTTTCTTTGTATAGGTCATGTTCACAAAAATCTTAATAGTTTGACCTTATAAACGGTATGAAATGCCAGTTCTTTACGAAAGACACAAAGGAATTGAATATGCAAATTTAGTGTTGACGATGTAGTGAATTTACTAAGTCTTTTATTTTCGCCCCCGACTGACTTTGGAATGGAAATAACACCCTTTAAAGCATCTGGTTTTTCTGTTCGCTCTGCTTCCTTGACTGCCGACCGTCACAGTAACATGGGTGACTTATTCCGAGTAGCTTGTGATTTTCTCGTAAATGCGAGTGTATGTAGAGTTAGTTTTTTTTTTTCTCCCATCCTATAATGACTTATCTCTGACCAGTTTCCCACCAAATTACCAGCTGTGTAATTATTTCACGCTTCTTTATATATAAATTCAACAACTTTATTTTTTCTTGTTTTGTATGTTTCTCCATTTTAAGCTTGTCGTGTGCCTGCTTGATATCAACTTCATTTAGTGCAGTACAAAACCAAGTTAGGCGGAGAAATTAGGGATAGGAAAACTGTGCCAATCTCTCGAGGAGGGGAACACAACTGTTTTGAAAATCAACATTTTGCTATGTCTCAAATACCGATCAAAAACGACGGTTGAAAATTCAAAATTGTTGACGAGGTATGATTAGTAAATTATTTTGTTTTGTTCCTTACTCATAAATGTTTATATTAAGGAAATTGTCGTATATTTAACTAGACTGGACGCTTTTGTGAAGGATGTTTTGGTTATTTTTTTCACATTGATAATTACTTCCTTCTTTTCTTTCTTTCTTTACACTCTCTCTTCTTTCTTCCTTGACTTCTTCTGTTCTCTTTTCTGTTCTTCTTTCTTTTCTTTTCTTTTCTTTTTTCTTCATTCCTTCTTATCTATTCTTCCTTCTTTTCTTTTGAACGTGTTCAATTTTTTCTGACATTTTACTCTTACATAACATAATCTTTCTTCCCTTCTTTCCTTCCTTCCCGTCCTTGGAAACGAGTGGCCATTATATATATATATATATATATATATATATATATATATATATATATATATATATATATATAAGTAAAAAGAAAGAACAGTAAGATATATAATCCGGTGTTCTTATAGATATTTTTATTTTTACAAAATAGTGCTCAATGTAAATTTACAGAGCATATATATATATAATAAATTAATTGATCTAAAATATGCTTTTTTTTCGCTACACAGTTCTAACCATGTTTCAAAAATTCGGGGCTTTTAGCTTCCATTTTTGAAACATGGTTAGAACTGTGTAGCAAAAAAAAACATATTTTAGATCAATTAATTTATTATATATATATATATATATATATATATATATATATATATATATATATATATATAAATAATTGAACAGTCAGATTTATAATCGCGAGTTCTTTAGCAATTATTTTTATTTAAAAAATAGTTCTCGATACAAAGTAGAGTATAATATTATAATTATTTAAAAAAAAATATGTCTCCATCGCCACACATAAATTACTATATTTTGAAACTGACGCTCTAATCTTAAAATTTAACTTTAATTTTAATTTTTTTTTAACTAACTTTAATTTGACTTAAAATTTGGAGCTCGCTTCCATTGTCAAGCGATGCTAAGAATAATTTACGAAAAAAAAAAATGGATGTGCTCTATTTTGAAGTTAAGTTTTTGGTGTAAAGAGAATTCCCATTTTTTTTTATTAAGGTGTTGCGTGTAGAAAGCAAGTGTATCTTTTGTGTGGCAAATTTAAAGTCGGTTTAGTTTGGGTGGGGGGGTTATGATTTCTGTTTAGCTACATTGACTTTCTTTCAAGCTTGTCTAGTTATTATTGTCTGGTTTATTTCATCTTATTAAGGTTTATGGTACAATATATTTGCTATTTATTTATTCATTTTCTTTTTAAAACTACATCGAAATTTTCTTAAAGAGATATTCAAATATGAATAAGTCATATTTTTATACTTATACTTTTTGTTATACATATCTAAAATACTATATTTATTTAATTTACTAATAGACATGTACATTTAATATGGTACTGTAAAATTAATATATTAGAATTTAATTACGCATATATAAATTATTTAGGATCAAATAATAGATATAGATAAGTAAATTATATTTTATAATTAATTATTTTTAAGGAGTATATCAGACAATGTCTACAAAAACTGCTATTTCATTTCTTTGATTTAATAAGTTTTTATTTTTCAGAAACGCAATAATATACAATTTTTCATGTAGGCATAAAGGACATGGATCATCCAAAGATATACAAGTTCTTGTTTTCTTTATTAGTTTCCATTTTACTGTTAGCGTTTTATTTGTTTCTCTTAATTGCCAATAATATTTGGATAGGGATGTTTGGTCACGATACTTAATATTATTGAAGAGAGACAAATGCTGTCTCCATCTTAATTTAAATTCATTTTTTGTACATCCTATATAGATTTTTACAACACTAGGATTCTCAATGGATGAGATAGTGCATTGGTAAACTACAGATTCTGTGCGGCATTCATTATTCAAAGGACAATTTTCAGGATTTCTACAGTTACATAATTTTTCTTTATTATTGTTTATTCTTATTTCAGGATATCTATTTCTTTGATTCTGGCATAAGTATTTATTCAATATTTTATTATTATGTTTATTTATAATCCATTCTAAATTTTCAGTACAGCTGTAACTTAATTTCAGGGTATTTTTATTAAAAGTTTTGCTAAGTTTACTATTTCTAGGAAAATGTTTTTCAATTAAAGCCAGAATTTTTTGTCCTAACTTGCTATTAACCATTTGGTTGAACGGGGGCGTGTACCAAATGATTTTTCTATTCCTATGTTTTTAGGTAAACTTCCTCGATATAACATTATATCTAATGAATAATATATACCTACTTTATAAAAAACCTAATCGAGTCAAATCATCCTTAAAAAAAACAAAAAAAAACGTAAGTATAAATTCTTCTAATGAAAAAGATATGCTATGAACACAGTAATTTTTATAATAAAGCTCTAAAGAATAGTGGCTATAAATACCCTAACATCACCTCTATAAAAAATGATGAGAAACCAGGGAAAAAATTCGAAAGTACTCGGGAAAATAAGAAAAAATAAAAACGAACTTAAGCCATTTTACTGATTATATAAAACATCTATTTTGGAAATTTGGAGAAGTTAATAAAAACTGAATAGACAGAACTTTTCGATATTCAACAGAACATGTTTGAAACATATGTATACATATGTTGGGCATTTCGACGCGTCGTAATGGTTTACAAGCTCGTTTCGCTAGAACAATTACAACTGAGAAGTGAGTCCTTCACTGGATGCTCCATACTTTGGGCCATGTGCCCCATCTAAGCTACGCTTAGTAAATCGCTATATTCACATATGTTACCAGCACTACAACGCTACTTTCTATATCGTCGCTATCGAGAATAAGGCACTTTTCTAGGGTCTGTGTCTATATATACCTTCTCCGGAGGACGCTGGCTCAAGTGACCGGAGCCATCTATTGTGGAATGCTGCTTCCCAGAGAAATTTTTGAAGAACAAACAGATGTTAATCTGAAGGAGTCAGGACTATGCAGTGGATGGACTGAGAGATCCCAAGTATATCGCTATAGACACCTTTTCAGGCTTTTTGTTCGTAGGGTGGCGTTATTGTGGAGCTGTACTGCAGTTTTGCGCAAGTATTATGGTCTAGCTCGGCAAAAAAGCTCCCCTCAGTGTGTCCAGTGTTTCATGGTATCTTACAGAGTTCACTGTTCGACCATGCAGTATAAAGTCCACGAGTAGCTCACTTTTTGCATCCTAGAACGCAATTGTCATCAATTTTTTCCCTTGCTGCTAAACTTTGAATTTGGTGACAACTGAAGAATTCAGATTATGGAATCAATATTGGCGTCTTCAGATTATCATCTGTCTGGGCCTTTCTCTGGGAAGCGGTTCTACACAGATGCCGCTGTTATTGCAGAGGTGCAAAAATAGCTTCAGTTGCTTGACATTACGTTCTTCGAAGAGGATATATCTGTGCCCGCGTACCTATGGGACATGTGCATCAATCTCAATAGTAACTACATAGTAATGGTAATATTAGCCGTTTCCTTATGAGGAAACATTTGACATTCATAGATCTGGCAATCAGTTCTACTGTCGGTTGGAATTAATAAACTCTTTCTCTTTAAACAATTTTTCAGGGAAATAGGCCTCTCAAGTCTAGTAGCTGTTATCACTCTTTCCAGTATTGATGAGGGTCTCCTCTAACCTTTTCACTTGAATTAGTTTGGAAGGTCAACATCTTGATTATACCATTGTTTTCTCTTCGAGTTACATGTCATATTCATTTTAGTTGTTTCTGTTTTTGAATGCCCTCAAGTAATGTGGTTTCTCATTTAGTACATTTTCTTGTTTGTGATTCTGTAGCGCCAGTCTACAAGGTTCAAAGAAGGATACTTTTCTTTAAGATCCACAGGCTTCATTCGCTGGAAGTCATTTTTAACCATTGATTTGAGAAAATCGTTGTATACAGCAAACAGTTTAAATGTTTTTGAACGGGGTTGGTAACATGCATAACATCCATATTAAAGTTTCGATTTGACTCGTCTAAGATGATGACTATAATTTTCAGGCTAATGTTTTAGTTTCGTAGCATTTTGTGGTGTTGAGCAAAATTACCTCTATCTTAGCCTATTTTGTGTTCAATTTCCTTATCTCCTATACTAAATTTATTATAACTGATCCATACACCGAGGTTTTTCAACTGTTTAGTATTTACTAAACCTACATCCTGATGTTTTTATAATGGATCCAAGGTTTGCATAGTAATAAACATATTGGATTAGTAAATGTTTGTACCTTAATTTTAAGACTGTTTCGTAATATCATTTTTCAAATTTTGTTAAGCTGAAGAATGATATTAGAATTCATTTTGATTCCATTCAAGAAACTATTTTTAAGGCTCATTAAACGACAAGCCTATTAGATACTTGACCGAGACTGGGTAACGCAACTTCTAAGTCAACCCCTTTCACTTATACTTCCTATGTGAAGTTCTCGTGCCGACTGGCATCTGAGAAGACAATAACAGTTGTTTATTGTTGGATGATATAATGTTTGTATAACATTTCAGTGCAAACTATTATCGAACATGTTTTTATGATTACGTAACACGTTTGAAATTATTTCTGGCTGCTTTGAAAAGAGGTCAATGCATTTCAACAAAACTTTCATGTTTATGTGCGTCTGAAAATTTGTTAGTATGCCCAGAGCTTTACATGTTTGAATATAACAATTTGTGTATATTTATTTTCAATATACATATTCCTCTGATTACCCAGAAAAGTTAGATTACAAAAACTGTTAACGCACACACACACACACACACACACACATATATATATATATATATATATATATATATATATATATATATATATATATAAAGAAAGAACAGTAAGATATATAATCCGGTGTTCTTATAGATATTTTTATTTTTACAAAAGTTACTCCAAGATTCGCTTGAGGATGAAATGGAACTAATGTCTTTAATTTAATTACAAAATTAAATTCGTAGCTTTCAGCTTCCATTTTTGAAACATGGTTAGAACTGTGTAGCGAAAAAAAACATTTTAAATAAATCAATTTATAATATATATATATATATATATAAAATTGTGTATATGTGCAGCAGTCCCTCTTTTATACATGTTTCATTGAAGATGACTGATAAGGCACTGGGATTAAGCAATTTTATTATATTTTTCTTTCTTTCGTGCAAGTGATTACTTTTCTGAGCATAAAGTGTATAAACTGCCCAAATGATCTGTCAATCTGAGCGGAATTTGGCTAATCATTATAAATGATGTTTTTGCTTAACTGAATTTGTAATTTTTTTTTTATTTCGCAATGGGAAAGTTTTAATTTCTGCACATTGTGGCCGTGTTCATAATTGATATTACTGAGAGTCGCTTTCTTCTTATTGTTAACGTTTCTATTATTTTTAACTGTTTTCTGCATGTTGATGAGACTATTATGGTTACAAATATGATGCAGACAGAGGTCGTTATCATCTACATAGAGGACGTATATTTTAGGATTTGTAACATTTTCATGTTCTTTGTTTTCATACAAATACGTTATTTTGTAACTTTTTCAAAAAATTTATATCCCAGCTTAAAAGCCGCCCTATAGGGCGCCATTTAAGCTAGCTCATGCGGAGGGTTCTTGATTGGGCCTCCATCACAATAGGTAGGGAGTAGATGTGCGATAGGCAACAATAAGCTAAAAAAGAACTCAAAACTGATTGCTGCATTTAAGTATTGCATTAATATTCAAACTTACCTTTTAAAAGTTCAACAATAATTCTTTCGCTGACACTTAATTTAAAGACACTTTGATGTACGTAGGTCCTTATTCACGTATAAACGACTATTTTTATTTCATGGATGAATTTTGCTGGATTTCTCAATTAATTTCGATTATTCCTAAATTTATTTCCAAGTTATAAAATTGTTATCGTACAAAAAAATTCGTCCCAAAAAATCGCGTAAAAAATCGCCAATTACATCATTAGCAAATTGAAAACTAAAGCTTTCTGAAATATTTTGAATTTTTTACACTTCTTGCGTTTATGGTAAAAATCGAATTTTCGTTTTGGTGGGGACCTTTTTCAAAAACTAAAACAAATCAATGACTTTTTCATCAGTTTTGAACAAAAGTTGATCGATTTGACACAGGAACATAGGGTTACAAAAAAGTCACAACCCTAATGTGTCAAGTATCAAGTAAAAATTATTGTAAATTTTCTTAGTGTGTAGGTATTTGCGTATGCAGTAACTTTAAATGTGCGTCATTCTGTGTTCAAATGCACTCGCATACACATACGCGCTCGCGCACACACCCATATTTGGGTAAAGTAATTAATCCAAACATTAATGATAAAAATTCATTTATTTGATTTTTAAATATAATCTTCTTGGTTGCTTGTCAAATGGAGGCACTTAATTCTGTATTTATTTCATAGATAGAACATTATACAGTGAAAATTTCATAATCAAAATGTAAGTAATATCTATGTCAGAGTAGAGTCATACTGACCACATCTTCCCCTATATATATATATATATATATATATACACATATATATATATATATATATATATATATTGTTTCCACATTTTTTGTTCATTGATATTAATTTGTGAAAATGGATATTTCTTGTAAAATTTAAATTGATTTTTTTATATGTTTATAAACATATATCAAAACGATCTTCAGTTCGACATAAAAACTGTTCCTAATGAATGAGAATGCTTTATTTCATGGTTTTTTGTATATTTAGTTTTCAAAAGAATAGCCGTAATAATAATTGCAGTGTGTGTGTGTTTTTTCCAGAAAACGATTGTTTTTAATGCCTTATAGACATAAAATGCAGTCTCGTATGTCTCTACGTTTATTTGTTAACTTAATATATATTTTAACCCCAATAAATCCCTTTCAATTGCAGATTGAAGTGAAAAATAATATACTCAGAATTAACTGAACCAAAATTCTGTGTATATTCGAAACTAAATTAAATTCTCAGATCGCGTTTCATGCTCTAAAAGCCACAAACCTCACCATATGCAGTTATATTACGTTGGCGCAAAAGTAATGACGGTTTTTGACGTTAAAAATACGTCAAAAACCGTCATTTTTGCACCAACATAATATTTTTCTCGGATAGGGACCATTTCTTTATTAAATATATTTCGCCTCAATAGAATTTGTAAATTATTATTTACATTGTCTACATCATGCCTTTTTCTTATTATTTTGAAGACCTTATAAAGAAAACTTTTTTTTTTTTAGAAATTTTTGATTGACAAAATTCATGATTTGATATTAATATATAATAATAATTTCTTGCGTATTTTCTTTCATACAAATTATTTTTGTACCTTCTCCATATTGTGTTAAATTTTTGAAGAGGGGGTTAATTTTATTTCTTAAAATATTTTTATACAGGGTGCATGATGTGGGTGCCAAAGTTGGGCCCACAGAAGTAAAACACAGAACACGGATTAGATGTGAGAAAGATATATTAACAACAGGTTACAGAGATAGTGTAAGCAGAGCTTACTATAAGTTAGTGTCCAACACTGGTAGTCGTACGAGACTCTCACTGTCTCGCTCTGTGTCACTCTCTATCACTCTCCTGTAGAGTGCTATGTCGCCTACTTAATATAGGCCTGGAAGAGTCTATTGTGTAGGTAGTTTCCGGTCTCACAATAGTGCAACAGAAATACTTTCCACAAAATGGTATGTCATTAGTGACAATGGTGTCTACATCTAGCTTATGTCTTACCATTATGTGGGAGGTATTTCTACAGGTATCATGTATAACATTAGACACTTTCTTTGTCTTGAAAAGTAATAAACTTTGATCTTTCAACTTATAAATAAAAAGATAAATTTGTATTTGTACCTACTTGTATGTTTCTAAAATTAAAAAAAAATATACTGAGTGACCCCTTTCTGCCTTCCATCAGCATGGCTGATGCTAACCTCCAGGAGAGTGATATGTTGCGCCTTCGCAGGTTAACATTCTCGGTCGAAATGAAGTGGAAAGACAATATTGAATTCATTGCTAGATCTGCTGTTAAGAAAGTTGGTTCATTGTGTCGTGCTAGACATTTTATCTCTCCAGAAACTATCTTACATATCTATAAGTTGACCATTCGTCCATCCTTAGAATATTGCTGTCACATATGGCTCAATGCTCCTTTTATATATTTGGAGATTCTTGATAAAATTCAAATAAAGAATCAGCAATATTATTGGTCCTGACTTGACATCTCGTCTTCAGTCATTTTCCCACCGCCATAAGATAGCTTCCCTGTACCTTTTCTATAAATTAATTGTTCGGATGAGCTCTTCACTGTGTTACCAAAACTTTATGAATTTAAGCGCAGTACTAGATTGGCAACAAAGTCTCATCAATTTACAGTTGAATTGGTTAGATGTAACCTCAAGTTCTATGCTAACACTTTCTTTTCTCGCACTTCTCGCTTGTGGAACTCTCTTCCGGCTTCTTGCTTTCCAGCCAACTTAAATCTTCAAAAAGTTAAATGCAATATCAATCGTTTCCTACTATCTTCTGTTGTTTTGGCTTCTGTTTCTGTTTTCTAATTCTTTCCCACTCGATAACCCCTTGTGTCTTAGTGGCTTTACTGCTTTGCATGGGGTGAATTTGATTTAAAAAAATGAATTCAAGATTTTCCAAGTGAGATTAAATGGGACATAGCGTTTGTTCGTCATGAACTTTTAAAGCTTCCATGAGTGTTCCCAATCTGTACAGGTATATTATAATCATTTAAGTATCCGCACAGATTAATTTAAATATTAAATATTCGGTCTTTGTGAAAATCAATACCTTTACTTATTCCTTTGCGAGTGATTTCTTTCACACTATATTTATTCAGTCGACAAAAAAGACCGTTGAAACCACAACATATTGTTCTATTCTTTCTTGATGAAAATTCTAAGTTTAGTTGGATTGGTTGTTATTTTTAGAATTAATGAAGATATGCAATTGTCCATGCTCCTCAAATGATAAGTTGGAGTTCCATATTGAATTTCGTTCTATTAGTGTTTTCAATGTGCTAAGATAAATATTACACCGGTAAACAACAAAAGTTGTTGCTTATCATTTAGTCTCTCCCTAGTGTTTTCTTTCTAGAAGTTTGTCATATTTATCCATTAACTTGTATTTTTGAGGTTTGAAAAGTAACGTACTGCTAAAAATGTGATCTCCAGATGTCTTTTTCGAGTCAACTCTAGATTTGCGTTTAGTCGTCTCTTTGATTTCGACTTGTAAACATTTCATTCCACGACCCTCGTAACACTATATCCATATTTATTTGCATAGCATAAAGATATACTATGTTTTCTGACAACCCGCAAAAGTAAAATAAACAAATAATTTCAGTGCCTTTACATGAAAGGTACAAGTATAAAGTATTACATAAATTTTATCCGAAGATTGGAACTAACAATAGATTCCAGATATTTTCTTTTAATCAGATTTCAACTGTGTATTTTATCTCTAGTTTTCAAAGAAAAAAAAAAAAAAAAAAAAAAAAAAAAACAGTGGGAAGTGGTGGGAACTTTTGTACCCATCTAAAATATACAAACGTGTAGATGTGTTCTTCCACGGAATCTCATAACTTGAATCATTGTCTTTCTTTCTTTCTCTTTTCGTATATATATATATATATATATATATATATATATATATATATATATATATATATATATATATATACCGAGTGATCAGCAAAATTGTCCAAATGATAGATTAAGCTTTGAACCGTTGTATCTTAGAAATGATTAAATACATCTTACTGGATATCTCTGAGATTTTTATAAAACTATTGGACTTATTATTCAAAGAGTATATTTAGCTCTAAGTTGAAATGATGATTCCTCCTCCTGTTGTGACCTCCTGACCCAGTTTTCTTCTCTACTATTCCCTCTTATTCACCGTTCTCTTGATGGTTCTTGAATGGACTTTGAAGATGGAAGCCAGAGAATTGAATGTTAGTACCATTACTGAAGGCATGGATTGTTCAGTTGGGAAGATATAGTGGGACTGACACAAAAGGATTTTACCCTGTTCTCTTTCTTGCGGAATAACTCAGTGTTTTTCTGTGATACTTACGACAAATGGTGTCAAGATGCTATAACGTCTTATCTGAAAACCTGGAAAAAAAGAAACTCAATTAGTTTAGAGGTTTTTTAGATATGAAACATTTTTGTGGAATGAACAATTATCTCATGATATCCTTTACACGATTTGGACAATTTTTCTGTTACAGCCGGTATATATATATATATATATATATATATATATATATATATATATATATATATGTAAAAGTTTGCCACTTAGCTGATTGTTTAAAAGAATTCTATTGCTTAAATAGGATATATATATATAACGAATCAAGTTCTTTCAGTCACTGGCGTGTTCATCTAAAAATAAATACGCTTAAATTCATTTTCATCACTGCTATGTGCCAACGGCTTACGGATAGATTCTCCGATTGACGCCAATTCAGCCAGGTTTCGATTCTTACTAGAGGCAACCAGACGTCTAGCCACACTGTTGAGCTGTGATACAGCGAAACAGTATATCTGTGGATGACAATATATGCTCCTGAAAAAATATTTCTGTTGAGCTCTCTGGGGAGAAACTGTGAGTTTATGAACAGTGATTATTACTGCTAATAATGCAATATTCTTCAATAAAACGAATGGAGTTCTCTGAGTAACTGACGTGTTTATCTAAAAATAAACACGCTGAAATTTACCCTCATCCCTGCTGACTGACGCCAATTCTGCTGGGTTTCAATCATAGCTTGAGGCAACCGGACGTCTAGTCACACTGAAATGATGTGATACAGCGAAACAGTCTGTCTGAAAATATATAATTATTTTTAATCCGATATTTGTATTACTTCAATGGTTATTTCTAGTGGACGCAAATGTTTGAAATGGTACATTTTTATTTTTTATACAGCATGTATTACGTCTATCTGCCTGCTTACTCGAGAAATCTTAAGGAAAATTTTCGAATACTGCAGGAGAGTACATTTTCTTTATTACGATTTTTCGAGTGCGCATGATGAGAGGCGCAATGCACTCTATTAAAAAATAAAAATGGATGTCTATTTCAAACACGGGTATCCACAAAAATAACTTTTGAAGTAATATATATATATATATATATAACACATTATACATATATTATAACACAGACAGACACACACACACACACAATATATATATATATATAACACACACACACACACACATATATATATATATATATATATATATATATATATATATATTATTTTTAGTGGATACCATATTTCAGTAGACGCGCCGTTTATTTTAAACAGCAGACATATTTTCGTCTATCGTTCTGAATATTGGAGAAGTTTTATTAACGAAAAATATGCGCCATGCGGCATGATTCAAATTTTCGTCCCGATTTGCAGGAGACACTGTCGTTAGAACCGACGTGCTTTAGACCGACTCGGTCACGAAGGGCGTCACTGATCGAGCAAGTCTGAAGAGTGCCTTCATGCAGAATTTCTTCTCGTTCCAGATTCTCGACAGTTCATATCTGCTCATAAATATACTGTTTAAAATAAACGGAGTGTCTACTAAAATATGGGTATACACTAAAAATAAAGTTTAAAGGGATAAAAATCTGTCGGATTAACAAATAAAAGATCCATTAATTCTTTTAAAAAATATGTGTATAATAAACTATATATATATATATATATATATATATATATATATTGTCATCCACAGAGATACTGTTTCGCTGTATCACAGCTCATCAGTGTGGCTAGACGTCCGGTTGCCTCTAGCTAAGATCGAAACCAGACTGAATTTGCATACAATCGGGGATTCTACCACTAAACCATTAGCGCATGGCAGGTATGAAGGTGAATTTAAGCGTATTTATTTTTAGATAACCACATAGTGACTCGGTTCGATTTACCGAAGAGTCTTGCATTATTAGCCGTAATGGTCACTGTTTACAAACCCACACTTCCTCCCCAGAGAGCTCAACCGAAATAAATTTTTCAGGAACCTAATTTAAATATGTCAAATTTTACTGATTTATATATAAGCATTCATTGTGTATGAATATCTATGGATATGTGTCATTGTCTATGTCATTGTGTGACCACTTGTTCAGATAATTTCCTGTTTGTCAATCAGAATATCTGAAATTGAAAGAGTATGATAATATGTTATGATTCAAGCAAAAATAACATTTGGTCGGTAGTCCGGTTTCTGATCGGAATAGGCCCATTTAGAGACAAATTCAGAAAAAAAAAAAGAAAAATGTAAAATTGCAAAAAAAAAAAAAGAAAAAAAAAAGAAAAAGTGATCCTTACGCAAACTTATTCAAGCAGGATACTTCGTTTTTCTCGGCACAGCGACACACCCTCCCACAAAAGAGCCAGTGATATTCTGTGTTTGCCACACATTTGGTCAAAATCTCATTCAAGAAATTATTCGCCTGTCCTAATCTATGTTTTCGACAATTTCTTTTTGTTTAACTTCTTTGTTGTATTAATTGTTTGATGATTCCATTTTTATTTATTCAATTTTTGTTTAAATTTCTGTGTTCCGGTGGAGTCTATCCACTTTAAAAAGGTGTATGTTAGAACTAAGTTAAAACTTTAAAACACGACCTCTTCCTAACCTCATGCCCTGATAAATGCTTACCAAATTTTACCTCTACTAGGCACGTCATACCATTCTCTAATCAATGTCCAGATTGATGCCAAACCTAATTCATCCTCTGACATACCGCTTCATATAACGATTTTTCGCTATGTGAAGGCAGACTGGGACAGCTTTCGATCCTACATGATGAAAGCTCCCCTCCCAAACTTCAAGCATGCTAACTCAAAAACTGCTGTCCTTGACTCTGACTGGAATGGAGAGTATTACACCCCACAAAAAAATTCCATCAAAAACCCTGGTTCGCCCCTGAATGCACTGTAGCCACAACTCCCCGAAACCATTACTTCAATATCTATCGCAAAGATCAATGTAGTTCAGTCCTCACTGAGTTCTAGAAAACGCCAAATGCAGCTACGCACGAGCAGTCCAGAACAAGGTTGAAAAGAAACAACTTGGATCCTGAGAATTCTGGAAGATCGCCAACCAAATAATGAACAGAGGTAAAGCGGCTTTGCCCACAATTATAATGGCCCTGAGGTCATATCCTCCTCGACAGATAAAGCGAACCTCTTCGACTCTATCTTTGCCTATAACTCAATGTTAGATGACAAAGACCATCATCTCCCCAAGTTCCCACGTCTCACCGAGTGCAATCTCAATAATATGACCATCTCAGCATGAATAGTCTCTAGACTTATCAAAGGCCTTGACCTTGAGAAAGCCACTGGTCCAGACAAAATTCTAGGGGTTGTCCTTAAGAACATCAACCCGGAATTACACCCAATCCTAGCAAAGTTATTCGACCACTGCTTGAAAGAGAAATCCTTCCCAAGCCTGTGGAAAGCGTCAAGCGTAAGCGCGGTTTTCAAGAACGCGGGTGTGCGATCTTCCCCCTCCCAGTACACACCCATCAGTCTCCTCAGGTATCATCGACAAGCTTTTTGAGGCCATAATGAACAACCTCTTCAGCGACGAGCAGTATGGGTTTCGGTCGGCTCGATCTACTGCCGACGTCCCAACTACCATCACTCACAGAATTAGTGAGGCTCCTGACGACAAACACACCTCGAGGAACATAGCACTAGATATCTCAAAGGCCTTCGACAAGGAAGGCTCTAAGTCTTACTACAAATCTCTCCAGTTATAGAATCACCGGAAGGGTCTTCTCGATCATAAAATCCTTCCTAACAAGTAGGTCCCTGAAGGTAGTTATCTCTGGAGCCCTAGAGATCAACGCAGGCATCCCCCAAAGTTTACTCCTCGGACCTCTTTTTGATCTACATGAATGATCTGCATATGGATATACTCAGATTATTTGTAAACACCTATGCTGATGATACGACTATATACGGACGCACCTCTGAAACTCTCGATGGCCACATTGATGACTGATCTCTCTTCCGATAGTGCACAAACTATCCAATGGGGAAAAAACTGGATGGCTACATTCAATGCCTCGTAGACCAAGCTATTACATTCCATCATCGCCGATCTGGCCCCGAACTACCATGAATTAGGATGAACGGGGGTCCTCTCGGGGAAGCACCGTGCCTTGAAAAACTGTTGGTCCTCAAGCTCACACCTGACCTAAGTGGAACTCGTACATATGATCCATTGCTAAGGATGCAGGTAAAATGGTCGGCTCTCTGTACCGCCCCAGTAAGTACCTGACTCCTCATGCTATCTTCCAACTTTACAAGAACCAGATCAGGCCAAAAATGGAGTTCTGCTGTCATATTTGGTCGGGTGCTTACCAGACCTACTTCCAGACTTGACAGAGTTCAAAAGCGTCTCCAAGCCCTTGTGGGTGACGAATTATTCTTTGCCCTTCAACCTCTCTCCCGCAGGCAGGATGTGGCAAGTCTTACGCTGCTCTACCGCTACTTCCACAGAAAGCGCTAGGAAGAATTACATTTCCTGGTCCCGCCGAAGCAAACCGTCACATCAAGAACACGCCATGCCACTTACATAGTAGCAAACCACCCACATTCCCTCCATATTCCAAGTAGATCCCAGTAGGCGAATCACTGCCCTATGGAACGACTCCCAACAGGATGTTTCCCTGATCACTACAATTTTAACTTCTTCAAAGCTAGGTTTAGCCGTTGTATTCCACTCCTATACACACAAATGGCGTCCAAACGCAATCCTCTACCACCAGTGCCCTCCACTGGGCCTTGTAAAGAGTGAACCTTGCTGTAATTTTTTTTAAAAATAGGCCCCTAGTCTCTAATTGTGACTGGAAAAAAATGATGGAAAGAAATCATAAGGTTTGGAAAAAGTCTGAAGAAATATCCGAACTTTGATTTTACTTAGGCAAAAAGTTATAGAGAAAATAAATAATTTAATTTGTTTAATAAGTCATACATTTATTTAATTTATAGTAATAAAATAAGTCACATTTACTTTCATATAATATTAGTATTAATTGCATTTATTTATAAGGATATACTTGATGTTGAGAATAAAAATCATATTTAATTAATTAATAAAATGTGTAATAGATTAATAAAGTAAATGTTAACTCATATCAATTACTTAATTAAAATATTGGTTCATTATTTAAAATTATATAATTGAAATTATTATTATTATTATTATTATTATTATTATTAAGATATTATTTATTTTCTCTCTCAGACTTTTCATATCTTCTTGTCTGTAATTATCAACTATTTTTAACACAATATCCTATTCACCCAATACAAGACTCAAGAACCACTCAAGGTAGAGGGTTACTGAATGAGATTGTTGTAAGGGCGTAAAGGGAGGAGAAAGAGGTGATTATTATGAAGATATCCATGGTAGATATCGGTTAGCTCTAGACTCGAATAGATTAAGATTATAGTGGTCGAGGAAAGCAACGTCTTGAGAGTTTGTTCCACAAAGCGGCGATTCTGTGAAAGAAGTTGAGTGGAACTTGATCCTTACCAAAGAAATATGAAGGGAATGGGAATGATTTGAGTCCTAGCTGTGAAGGTCTGAACTGGTGGAACTAATGGTTGTAGCTCGTCTAAATATTTTTTTTTTATTTATTTACAGCGATAGAGTAACGAGATTTGTTGCACTTGTTGAACTGCATTATTATTATTTATTTATTTATATAAATGTATTTATTGCTAGTATTTCTTTGATACTAATTTAAGCTGGTTTTAACCTCATAACTCATACCCTCTTTCTATGAATGTTATTAGACAACGTAGGCCGAAAATAAAAAAGAAAAGAAAAAAGAAATACTTCTACCGAGATTCGATCAAACATCACATTTTCTTGTTGGGTTGACTGATTTTACTATATGTCAATATTCATTGGTTTATTTAATATATTTTTTATTATATATATATATATATATATATATATATATATATATATATATATATATATATATGAGACTATAAGCATTTCCTTGGTTCGGCGATAGGTAAATAAAGGTCGTTCGTATGTAGGTCTGTATACATTTACTTGATATATAGACCCATTTGTGGAAGGGGGGAGTCTTACCCCTCTGCAGGGGATGCAGTCGACATATTCTAGGCCCCACCGACAAAACAATCTTTTCTCAGGAGACCTGGATTAACAACACAGATGTCTTACCAATCAGGCCACGATGACATACATTCATTCATTCACATCTAATCATATTACTCTTTCGTATTTTAACCGACCGCCTGATAACATTTTGTATTTATTTACACATACACACTATTATTATTATTATTATTATCATTATTATTATTATTATTAGTAGTAGTAGTAGTGAATATGGTTATAGTTAATTAATATCGTCTTGGAATGAGGAATTGAACCGAGTTCGAATTCCAGGATTCAGGTTACGCGCAAATATATCTGGGAAAGGTATGAATCCATCTCTTCACCCCGCAGCTCTGTGTTGAATATCAGGAAAGACTGGGTCCCACAGCCTCGTTGTAACCAGTCTACCACAGAAAGACAACCTCATGTGGGAAAATCTTCTGCCAAGTCAGTTATGAATCGAAAAAATATCATGTATGGCACTTAACTGACTTACTTATTAGTAGTAATGTTTTAATTTCTGAAATTAAGCACCTTTTTTTTTTCGACTTGTATTTCTTATTAATTTTGGTCGCTTTTAATAGCATCTCAAAGCATGTCAACAGTTTAGAAATATTAGTTGAAAGTTTAACAGTACTTGACAAGACTTGATCTTATGAATTTAGAAAATAATGATAATACAACAGCATTGTCATTATTAAGGTTTAAAGAGAAAGGACCTTGGTTTTTGTCTGCATTTTGTCAATGAGTTGAAAAGACGTTTTGCTACTTAGATCATTATGTTCATTTTGGTTGTTATACATTGTTTTGACTGTTGTACACTTTGACCTTCTCCAAGTGTCTGTCTTCGTACTCGATAACTTTTTTTTTTCGGTCCGATCCCTTTATTCAATCCGTTTTTGTCCTCATGGGATATTTCCTATTAGGTAATATTCACCAGTCATATTTACCGTCTCGTCGCTTGTCCGTTTCTTCCACTAAATCAGATTGTGTGATTTTTCAGAGTAATTTGAACTAAGATCTGAAGCAACAAATGTCGGTGAAAAGATTTTTAATTCATTAAGCCATGTTTTTTGTTAAGCATACTGTCTTCCCTGGTAGTTGGGTAGTTATTCTCTGGTTCTGGTAATACTGAAAATTTACATATTCAGGTTCAATAGAAAAAGCGGACAAGCTACACGGAGGTGAATAAGACTGGTCAGTATTAGCCGATATGAAATATCCCCTGACGTTGGAAGGCGGAACAAGAACAATCTTCCCTTGGGAGTTGACTGGGGTTTAGAATACGTCGACTGTGTTACTTACAGAGGAGTAAGACCACATAAAAATGTACCATCTACAGGTAATTCCTTATGTACTTAAATATAAACGATTAATATTTCTTTCCCCACCTCAGTAAATAGTCAACTTTGATCTTCAAAATTTTAAATGTAATGTCAATCATCATTTCTGTCTCCTTAATTCCTGTTCTTTTATTGGCCTCTCTCCTTCATAAGTTTTCCCTCAGATTCTTTTACAGTAACCCACTGTGGTTTTATCGCTTTGCTTGGGTTGAAATGATTAAAAAATGCTTATAGATTCAAATACAAATATCTAGTATTTATCTATTCCCGAATCAAGCAAATGCTTATAAATTCGATAATAATAATAATAATAATAATAATAATAATAATAATAATAATGAAGATAATTTCGTCATTACACAGCCCAACAATTGTTAATATGTAAAAGCAACCAACCCAAAGAATGAATAAACGGTTCGGATCGAAATTCCAAGACGATTTTCATTTACGAAGATAGAAACCTAAAGAAAGGTTGGAAGTTTTGTTGCGGGCCGGTGTATGCGTTGAGAGATAAACATGTGTGTCTCCTAAAATGCCCACAACAAACATGGCAGACTCGGCATGTGAGCCTACATAAATAAATGTAAAGAAACGACAAGAACCACTATATAAGTACAAACAAATGATAATGTCTTAACGATAAAGGGTTACAGGTGACAGATGCGTGTGTCAAATGAATGTGAAAACCGTTTGGGTTCAAAGTATGTGTAGTGAGTGAATGTGTACGTGTGTGCGTGTGTTGGCGGTTAGTTTATGTGTTTCCCAAAAGAGAACGCTTTCTCCGCGAGAGATTTACATGTTGACGTGTAAGCGGAAAAAGTGAGAAGAGAATGATAAAAAATTATCGCAGGGTATTTATAGTCCAGAAAGTAGCGGTTTCGAAAATTAGGATGAGGAAACCTGACAGGTTCAAACGTTAAAACTTTACATGCATAACAACCAAGACCTGACAGGTTCAGAGGTTAAAACTTTACGTGTGTAACAACCAAGACCTGACAGGTTCAAGGGTTAAAACTTTACGTGTATAACAACCAACATGTGTATGCTGATCCGAATAGCAATGTATAAAATGGTTATAATTTCTTCTCAGAATTTCTGTCAAAGTTCAGAGGAGATCCATATGAACATTATAGGAATTCATTGAGATTAGTATAGTCCGGCAGAAGGTCATTAACAGAGAGGTATGTCTAATTCATATGCTGCAAACAAGACACCTGAATGTTGTACACATAAATAATATATCATAAATAGTAGACAAATGCAGAAAGAGGAGAGAAAAGCATGGTAATAACGTTTATGCAATTCAAGGTATCCAACTCAATAAAAATTATGTTAATTGGTTTAATAATTCCCTATTAGAAAACTGCTATTTTTATCTATATTTTAAGAGTAAAGATTTACATCAAGTTTAATGTTACATTATTTCCGAATAAACGTCATTAACTAGAGGTAGAGACTTACTTTTAGGTAATTTGAAGCAAATGCTCACTTCACGTGTATAACCATCTAAATATGGAAAATTAGACATGATGCGGTATTTTCTGCCAGTGTCTGTCACTCTCCTGGTAAGCTTTGCATTTATGTTCAGCCGTCCCAGCATAACTTTACTCATACAGACACATATTGATAGAAATATATCATTCATATCGATCAGCAGTACTCTTGCCTCGTGAGAGAACTTTGCTAAACTTGGTAAATAAGTATGAAGAATTTTTACTGCATTAAAATGTTGTTTTATAATGAAAGATGAATTGAAGAAAAGATTAGAAAAAATATGGAAGTTCAATCAGACCACTGAATGTAAAACGTTAGCATGCATTAGAATTATCATGCCGTCTACTCACGAAAATTGTAAACGAATTTTAGTCTTTTCACAAAACTCGAAGAATAGATAAAAAATGAAATTTATTTTTCAGCTATATTTTCGATTTACTGACATTTCATTAAATTTGAATATATTCATAAAACGACTGTAACAAATTGAAAATACAGAGCATTCATTTTATTTCACATCAATAAATATAATTTAAAAAGTGCCTAATATAAACGATTTAAAAGCAAGCTTTTTATTTCGATTGTCGGAAAAACACATTTAGCAAATAAATTCAAAGGATAGCATATGGACATTAAAAAAAGTACACAAGGACATGAAAAAAATGTACAGAAGTACGTTTTATGGCACATACAATTATTGACATCGTTCTTTTCAATTACACGCACATTTTAAAGCATGATATTCACTAACTTTTTAACAAATTTAAAGTACATATAATAAAAAAATAAGTGATTTTTTTGTGGTGCAGTACCACTTTATTGACAGCGTTGGGTATTGTGCGAGAAAGAAAAATAGGGAACGAGCAAGAAATGAACCTCTCCTTTTCAAAACTATACCATAAAATATACTTATTAATACACCCTTGTGTATGTATGCATATATATATATATATATATATATATATATATATATATATATAGATATTGTCTAAGTATAATGAGGTCTGAAAAGTTTTTGAGCACTCCTGTCACAAGTAAAGTGATTCCGCCATTGAAAAAAATAACAACTAAGTCAGTCTAAAGACCAGAAAGATTATTTTAACTACATTACCAGGCTGCCAAGAATATGAAAACCGAGTACTGCATGATAGATCAGAGTCATATATATATATATATATATATATATATATATATATATATATATATATATATATATATATATATATATATATATATATAATTAAAAGTACCCTACCTCGATTATAAATATTTACTATATTTCCAATAAATTTCTCTGAATTCGAATATCTGAAACGGTACTTTTCACATTATTTTTCTCAATTAAGAATTAAAAAATGTGAATGGTGTTGCAAACTGTAATGTGTAGCATCAGATTCCTCGTGAAACGTTACATACATAGACATATTTTCGCTTGGTTAAGAAGTGGCATTTGGAAGAACAGGACGGACGCACAAACAAATAAACTTTCTCAAATGCATATATATTGATAAATGCAGGCACAAGTAGCTTGGGGTATTCTATTCTTTCACGGGCAGTTGCAGTGATAGAGAAGTATAATCTAAAAGTAATGACCTGAATATTCTTGCTTTAGCCTATTTGAACAAGCGATTGTATCTGAAACTAAGTTCAACAAAGAAAAGGAAACAATTGCCAGGCGTGTTAATAATGAGTCTTGAATAACTGAGATATCTGCAACTTACAGAATGAAATGTGGTTTCTTGCATGATTTACAACAATGTAACGAAACACTATGTTTCTATTTTTACGAGATTCTGATAAAATTTCCAAACAACAGATGTGGAAGGAGACATATAGGAAGTGTTACCGTTGAAGTCTTTTTGATGAAAACATCAAGCACTGTGGGTGTTTTACATCTTCGAAATGATAAACGGTTTGAACTCAATACACTGATGACGCTTTTTAAAAATACTTGGTTTACGTGATTGAAAAAAGGAGTTGGACAATAATTAGGGATAACAGACCACTTCTAATGAGTTTGATTCTCACAGTGTATCTCACTGTTTTTTGGGCTAAACTCTCATCAATGAAAAAGAATGATTAATTTTTTATGAATGGATTTTATTACCGTGGCTACTTTTATTCTACGAACATTAGGTAAGCAGAATGAATCGATAATATAGAATGAGTTTTCGATGAAATTTAAATCAACATTCTTTATCTCTGAGAGCCCAGCCAGGCAGGTGAACGTGAATATCCTAATATCACCATATATTTCTTTTCCTAATTGTAATAAGAGGAGGAGTTTTATGAATGTCTTAGAGTATTTTCATGAACAATTTTCGAATAATTTCTCTTTTCATCTCATCGTTTTATATTAAACGCGGTATGGATCAGAAATAAAAACCAACGTGGAATTTGTAGACTATAAAAATTTGCCAAATTAGAATCAGTTTGTAGTTGTATTTCATGAGTAATGGACATATATATTGCTCTGCGCACGTACACACACACACACACACACACATACACACACATACACACACACAGGTGCGTGTCTGTATTTAATTATAGTGGTTATTTTCAATTACTCAAGAAAATTACAATCAACTTGAGAATTGTTACGCATGTAAACATATTGATATATAATGTGACCTACAAAACGCGCCCCGTGACATAAAATTTAATGATAATAAATAATTATATATAAAAATCTATGATGAAATATGAGAGGAGAGGGAGATGAACCTAATAATAAACTAAAATATTAACACTAACCAAACTAAACATAACTGATGTTAGTAGGACCCGTTCAACCCTCAAATGAGAGACCGCTGTATTCTGCCCATTTGGACAAAATCAAGATGCTCTCTCGCTAAGGGAGTGGGAAAGGAGAAAAAATATACGAACCTGGGAAATATAAAAGCTGACCCAGTCGAGATGAAAAGGGGGCCGAAACAAACTGGGGAGGTAAGGAATCTCAACTTGCATCAACCAAAGAGGCAGCAGGGAACAGGCCAGGAACAACACTTACTAACATTAACTAGGTACACAAAAGCTTGTCTAACCTAACCAACGATGTGACGTAGGTTGACCAAGAAGAGAAAATCAAGGCTAGCCCCGTTCAAACGAACCAAGCTCGCCTCTTTCACCCACCTTTCGCTGAAGACTGTCGTATGCAAGCGTTTTCTATCAGTTCTAATCTTCATCTTGAGTTGATGCTCAAAGAATCGGATCAGATCCTGATGAGAAAGACGGCTGCCTTGCAAGACTTCCTCCTGTCGCGTCGTCCAAATCACCATTCGGGCCGTGGCCAGCAGCGTGAGAAACACCATTCGTTTCACCCCGGAATACGGGGGCGACACATTGTCACACGAGTATGCGCGATCAATGAGCACGAGCTTTTCGGGAGCGAGACGAGCCGTCAACTCGCCGACATGGTCCCATAAGGGGCGGACCCGGCGACAATGGTAGAAGGCGTTCGATCCCGTTTCTTCTAAACCAAGGTCACACCGTTCACAGTCTGGCAAATCCGCCAAGCCCCATATGAAGGTCTTGTCATTGAGATGCAGCCGATTCAGAGCCAATCACCAGGTAAGCGAAAACTCAGAGTTACTGAGGTAATCCGCCGCTGGCCCCCAAGACCAGAAAGAGCGAAACTCCTCCTCCGACAAGTCATGCCGCTCACGTAGAGGATCCTTCGCGACCCCCTCCACTAAATAACGATAAAAGACCTTCCTAGGCTGTGAAAGGTCACTGGACCGAGCAATGATCGTCAAAGCGTACCGAAACTCGCGAAGGAAATCCGATTGATGCCGCGGTTTACGATGGCGCTCAATCCGCGAGATGGGGACTGATAGTAAGGTAAGGGAACGAGTCCCTAACAATCCCCACCATAATTGAATCTCCTGTCAATGCGCAGCGATTTAACCTCGAGGCGAATTTGTGGCTCACCACGTGTGGCATTCCCCATGACACGGACGTCTCTGTCGACCTGATGCTTGCGTGCCCTCCACAAAACGGAGGATAGCGAGCGCTCGAGCGGTTTCCTATGGTCTTTACAGAGCAGAAGTACAGACAATCGATAAAGGACAATCGGGAAAACGTATGTAGCACACGGCAGCGACCTTTGCCCGTACTTCAGACCAATTTTTCTCCAGTTGGAGGTCGGGTCACTTATGTAAACATTATGACACACACACACATACATATATATATATATATATATGAGAGAGAGAGAGAGAGAAAGAGAGAGAGAGAGATGGTTCTGGTGTTAATATTTTGTTCTCTCACGTGGTACGACGTCATAGAACCATATCATGAATTTACGACCTGCGCCTGCTATTCCCCGACCGTTATCGTCGCATAGCAATCTTCTATATAAACATAACAGAATATAATCTTTGATGGTGAATATCTTTGTTTAAATGTCCATATAACCACTCTGAAGATGGCTCATGTGAGCCGAAAGCTTAGATAAAGAAACAGCTTAATAAAAATTATCCAAATGTTGGACAACTTTTGTTTATTTCAGCCCGAAATTAAAGCAACGATACGAAGTTTAGAATGGCTTATGATCAAACATAATAGACATTAACTGTCCATTAGATTTATCAATATATGTTTGAAAATATATATATATATATATATATATATATAATACGTGTCTATTCGTGTGTTTTATAAAGAATTGATGGATTTATTTTTAATTAAACATATTATTACTTCAAATGTAATTATATGGGTACTTTTACTTGAAATAGACACTTCGTTTTCATTTTAAACAGTGAGTATTAGGTTGGTGCAAAAATAATGTCGTTTTCTCACATATATGTGAGAAAACGACATTATTTTTGCACCAACCTAATATTTATCGGCCTACGCATTCGAGAAATCTCAAAAAAAAAAATGTACTCCTTCGTCCTCTGCGGTTTATCCTACAAATAATAACATTTAATATATATATATATATATATATATATATCGTTATTAATACATATTAATACATATATATATATATATATATATATATATATATATATATATCGTTATTAATACATATATATATATATATATATATCGTTATTAATACATATATATATATAGATATATATATCGTTATTAATACATATATATATATATATATATATATATATATATCGTTATTAATACATATATATATATATATATATCGTTATTAATACATATATATATATATATATATATATATCGTTATTAATACATATATATATATATATCGTTATTAATACATATATATATATCGTTATTAATACATATATATATATATATATATATCGTTATTAATACATATATATATATATATATATATATATATCGTTATTAATACATATATATATATATATATCGTTATTAATACATATATATATATATATATATATATATCGTTATTAATACATATATATATATATATATATCGTTATTAATACATATATATATATATATCGTTATTAATACATATATATATATATATATATATATCGTTATTAATACATATATATATATATATCGTTATTAATACATATATATATATATATATATATATATCGTTATTAATATATATATATATATATATCGTTATTAATACATATATATATATATATCGTTATTAATACATATATATATATATATATATCGTTATTAATACATATATATATATATATATCGTTATTAATACATATATATATATATATCGTTATTAATACATATATATATATATATATATCGTTATTAATACATATATATATATATACATATATATATATATATATATATATATCGTTATTAATATATATATATATATATATATATATATATATATATATATATATATATATATCGTTATTAATACTATTCAGGTGTAACTTTTGTTATAGATGTTATAATGACAGATACAAGTATTGTGATTTTAGCAAGACATCAAAAAATGGCCAATTTGTCATTGATTCGCCATTTTAATTAAAAATAATGTAACTCAGTTTAGAAATCTCTTTAAATATCTGTCCTGGTTTTTTGTTTGAAAGAAAATTAGTAAAATGAAAGATTAATTAACAGAATTTTTGAAAAAAAATCTTATTTACTTTACGCTTAAAATATAGCGAAAAACATTTTTGAACACAGCATGGTTTATTCCATCTATCAACTAGTTCATAGGTTATACAGCAACAGTTACTCCCGCGACACCAATTTAAAAAATTAACTGCCCCAAATTTAATTAAATACAAAATACCAAAAGTTCTATAAAACAGAAAATGATTTCGATTATGCTTAAAAATAATCATTTTTTTTAATTCATATATCCAATAAATAAAGAATATATTTTTATTCTATAGGCATTTATGAAACCTAGTAGAATGAATATATTTGTATTAATAGGAATAATAAGCAAAGGAGGTAATTCAGGATCGTTGATATTTTCTATTTGATTTTCCCTACAAAACATTATCTAGCATTTTTAAAAGGAAAAACTTAAATGAATAAGTGCTGCAGATTTCATTTAAATCTGATAATTCCTTGATTTTGATACATTTTTAAAACAAAGGGTAACTTTCTTTTTCTTTGATTTCGGAAAAAGTATGCATTTTGGCTGTATATGCACAGGCGCGTGTATTTAAATATGCAGAAAACGTTTAAAAATAATTGAAGCGTTAATAAGAAAAAGAAGAAACCAACTCTCAATAATATCAATTATGAAAATGGCCACAACTTGCTGACTGTGTTCAGAAATTAGAACATTCATATTGTTATATAAAAAAATCTGCATCTTCAGAAAAAGAAAACAAACATACATGATAATGACTGATAGATTAGTCGAAACGGCTCGGACCCAAAGATCGTTTGGATAGTTCTTAAACACTATATCCCCTAAAAAATCACTTGTACGAATGCATGAAAAATATAAAAGCTTAATCGCAGTGCCTTGTCAGTCGTCTTCAATGAAACCTGTATGAAAGAGAGATAACTGTCCAAATACACAGTTTCATATATAGCCGAGTGTTTAGAACGTTCGCTTTCTGACCATGAGACCCGGGTTCGAATCTCACAATGGTTGATTTGTTAGGAAAAAAACTTGGGTAGACTGTTTGAGTGTGCACGGTTTGATTGTGCTGGCCTTGTTCAAACTGTTGAATTGTGGTAGATAACACGCTCTCTCCCAAGGTATAGCATAGTTGCAGTATAAACCACAGCGAGCCATAGGGATTGGCTAACCGCTAGCTGCCCTAGTAGACAGGTATCCTCGAATACCAGTTATTATATATATATATATTACACACACACACACACACACATATATATATATATATATACACTCATTGCATCAATACACATGTGTACAAGTATTTATTTACATACATATATTTCAATATGACCTCAATCAAACATACTGCTCTCGTTTGAGATAATACTTTTAGCCTTCCATCGGCATGGCTGATGCTAACATCTAAGAAAATGATTCGCTGGCTAACGTTTTCCGGTAAAATGAATTGGAAAGATTACATTCAATCAATTTCTAAGTTCGCTGCTAGGAAAGTTGGTTTACTGTGTCGTGCTAGGCAATTTTTCTCGCCAGAATCTATCTTCATCCTTGTTTTGAATATTGCTGCCACATCTGTTCTGGTGATTCGGTTATGTATTTAGAGATTCTTGATAAAATCCAAAGAAACTGCAATATTATTGATCCTAACCTGGCATCTGGGTTTCAGTAACTTTCCCACCGTAACGTAATGTCGCTTCCCTGTACCTTTTGTATAAATACTTTCTTGATAATTATTCTGATAAACTTTCCTCTATGGTACCCAGACTTTATGAATTTAAGCGTAGTACTAGATTTATAGTTGAAATCACCAGATGTTACCGTAAGTTCTATGCGAACAGTTTCTTCACTCACAGTTTGTGCAACCTTCTTCCGGCTTTTTGCTTTCCAGTCAACTCCGATTTTCAAAAAATTATATGTATTTATATGTCTCTCACACTCTCGTGAGCCCCTTGCGTCTTAGTGGCTTTATTTCCTTGCCTGGGTCGAAATGCAAACATAGAAACGAATTCAGGCGTTTTTCTGACGTCGATCAATGATTACCATGTCGAGTAAGTTCTGTTTAGGATTCTTCGCTTGTTAAGAGATTATCTTCTTTCGTAATTTTTTTTTCTTTGTGGCGATTCTCTAAAAAGAGCATCGCTTCTTGTAGTATCAGCTATGGCAAAAAGGAGCCAGCCACTGAGCAGCTGACATGGCGCTTTAAGGTCTACAAAGAAACCTTCCTAACTGAATCCAACTGAAGAATTAGAGGATGCAGCACTGCATCTTTGGTGTTTCTGTCAATCACCAGACCTCCTTTTGCAACGACTGTGTAAAGATTTGTCTGTCTTGCGCGAACTTCAGCAATCCTGCTATGGGCGTGGAGCTTCCTCTAAAATTTACATTCGCGAGTCGAAGCTGTGATGATATATAATTAAAAGTAGGGCACGGGGCAGCGTGAGAGATAAATCTATGAACCTTAGGCACAATGATATGCAAAGATTTTAGAATCATTGTTCCAGAGTCATATGTTACATTAGAAAATAATAAAACTGATGACATTGTCAGCACTTTACTACAAAGAGAGTCGAATATGCTAATCTGCCCAATAAAAGTTGACATTTATCTCCGATTGGCATTGATTTAACAATCCAAAAGATCGTAAACATCTTTGCTTTGGAATTTACGCCCCCAAATAGGAATTCTAGACATTTGTTGTTGTTCGCGTGAAATGTAACTGATACCAGCGACATGGTACCAAATAAAGTTTGCAAGAATCAGAAACCAAAACTCACTCTCTGTGTGTATGTGTGAACCCTTAAAATGGCAGATGTTCAGAATGAATGTTTAGGTTTCAATTCAGTATTGAGAATTCGTTTACCAGAAAAACGGGCGGCAGATCAAGGACAAGGGATGGTAAAGGGTCAATAGCTACTTTGAACAGAAAAAGACAAGAAGTTGAGGAGAGCTCTGATGGTACGCACTCTCAAAGGACATGGCGCATAAGAGAAATTCTTTAGCGGGATGGCTTTTATCTAAACTTATCAATGTGCATTTAGAAATATTTCATTTCTTTTAGAGTTCATCTTAACAGGTAAATAATTCTATAAAAATCTATACGTGAATCATATTTTCGTATGATGCGTTTCGTCCTTCAGGATTTAATCGGACAAAAGTGATGTTTAAGTTGATGTGATTAAACATGCGCATGAATGAGAGGGTGTATTGATCTCTTTCTTTGGGATTCATTATTTATGGAGGGGAAGATAATTGTAATAACATAGATTAATAAGAGGGGTGGCTCGGCGTAGGATAACAGTTAACAAGTTTGTATAGTTTATAATTACTATTGAGTAGGGTGTTCGACCCGTACTTACGTCCATGTGCCAAAAACTATACTAAGTTTAATAAATAAAAAAAATTTCCGAAAGTATTTTGTATTATTTCTCATGTATATGCACTCATATATGTAAATTGGTAAATTCAGGACCTAATGATAAATAAACATTTATTTTATTCAAACAAATTTCAACATAATTTCCTTCCTTATTAATACACTTAACCAAACAATTTTCCATGAATCATAAAGATCGAACATTATATTGTGAAAATTCCAGATAATGTTTCAGTTAAGAACTGTGTCAGACTGCAAAATTATTGATCTACTCGTGTGCATCTCTTGATAATTGGCTTATTCAATAAACCTTTGTGAAAAAATGGGTATTTCTTTCTGTTAGAATGTTTAGGTAATTGATTTAATAACAAAAGACGTTTGGAAATGTTTTGTTGATATTTTGTAATGCTTCCAACATTATTAAAACGCATTTATTTCTCTTTTACTGGTCTGATGCGTTTTCAGTTCGATTTCCGGCTGCTGATTTCAAGTGTTGTACATCTTGCTCAATCGATAATTTAAAAAATATCCCGCCGAATTGCAAATGGAAGTCATCCAGTGAACAGTCGGATAATGCGTTGCAATATATTGCAAGGTCGTTTCGAATCATTAGACTTCAGGAAATTCTTTTATTCCTTTGTCGTCTACAAATGTTGGTAGTTTTATTTAAAGGGCAATCAATATAAAATTTCAGAATCAGTATTGTAATAATTACACGCCATCAAAATACGCCTAGCTATAAGTGTCTTGTCAGTTTGACTGATGCGTACACAAATGTTGAAAATATCTCATTCTATTAATATTCCTCATCCGAGTTTATGGATTTATGCCAAAATAATTTTTCATGTGCCTTCGTTTATCATTTTCTAAAAATATTTATTACAAATAGTATAAACTAGAAAGACCCGTGAAAATTTCCAGATTTTCCTATTTTCATTTACTGATGAATCTTAATTCTTAATTTAATGATTGAGTAAGCTCATGATGAGTTCTATGACAATAAAATATCCGTAGAAATTCCCCTATCACATCTTTAAATATTTGAGTTTAACAACTTTAACAAAATATTGTAATAACAATCATAAATATGAATTTAAGAAGTGGGTACAAATGAAAAGATTTGAAATTGACAACTTAAATACTTCTATCTTCCTTTTCCTTGCTTTCTTTCATTCATTTTCTCAGTGAAACTAAGTAGCGTCTCTGATATCTATTTTGTTTTTCCACGTAATCAAAACGGAATTGTCCTTTATTTATAAGGTATTGGCAGGATGTAACTAATGAAGGGAGGGACAAGCCATACGAACTAGCGAAGGGAGAGACAAGCACAATTGTAATAGGATAGCTTTTTGTTTTGAGGAGATAATAAGAAATTAGTTATGGGAGAGTTACGTTATTCAGAAACGCTCACACAATATTCATTTCATTCATGAATCAGTAATTCATTCTGGAGATAGTTTCACCAAACCCACAAAGCTAAAATATTAACCTGAAACAATGCATCATGTTCTTAAATAGCTTCCTCAGATTAAGACTTTCATATCAATGTCAATACCTGAACTTAGCTGTATTTTTGTTAATCAATTCACCCCAAGCAAGATGATAATGCCATTAAGATGCAAGGAGCTACTGCGTGTGAAAAAGAATGAAAATACTTTAGAAAGAACCGGAAACCCAGTCATAAGCAGGAAACAGTAGATAAACCTCTACACCTGTACAAAAGACCGGGGAGGAGTGAGAACTGGACGATAGGTGAACCTATTTACTGCTACAGCCACGTTTTAAGATCATTGATTAAAAATGACTTTGAGCTACTGGTTGTGGGTCTTGGTGAGGACCATCCTTCTTCAAACCTTGTGGACTGGTGCTACAGAATCACGAAGAACTGTACCAAATAATAGAAATCACATCACTTGAAGACATCCAGAAACAGCTATTGCAGTTAAAATAGATATCGCAGGTAATTCGAAAAGAAAATAATGACATAATTAAAATGTTGACGTTCCAAACCACTTTAAATAAAATGTTAGAAAGAGCGATAACAGCTACTGGACTTTGGAAATCTATTTTCCTCAAACATTATTTTAAGAGAAAAAGTTTATAAATTTCAACCAACATCGGTACTGGCTGCTTGGTCAATGAATGCCGAATGTTTCCTTATAAGGAAACGACTAATATTACTATTACTATGTAGTCTCTAAGACAGTCCGCAGAAATTCAAATTCCAAATTGGTGTCTGGTGCAGGATAATTCACTTCATGGCTTGAAAGAATTCTTAAGATTTGGGTTGCAGTCTTTCTAGAGATGATGTCTCAACAAAAACACCCGGATGTAGGGTTGACGTCCCACATTTTGTATCAGCTACCGAAAGAACTCCCATGACGTCCACTAAATGCAGCACAGTTTCAGCGCTTGCTTACCAATTTCCCAATTCCCAATTCAAACCTTGTTTCTCATGTAACCTCTCAACTCTTTGGAGCGAAGTAATTGCGAAAGGGGAGATGCAGGAACAATAAACAAAAAGTCTGCATCAAAGTTCATAAATTGCAAAAGTCCTATTGTCTTTTTGAACAGTCATTTCCCTCTGTTTTGCATTTTTGCCGAACTAAGATAAATTTACTAAATATCAATAACGTGTTCATCTTTCCTCAAACACGTTCGTATGAAACAAAAGTGAGATTTGTTTTTCTTTATTTCATAGTGTGCGTGTTTAAAGTGATGGAATTTCAGTCAATGATCGACGATAAAGTGCCATTCGTAGACCTAAACCATTTGCTAACGTAAAAAATAATTTGTTCAAAGTATATTTTCGAGTAATTCAAATTATATTTATATTTCAATTTGGCAATTACTTTGATTAGCTTTGTCTGGCACAAGTTCACAGAATCGGAGTACTCAATGAGGACCGAACTTGCTATATTAACACAGATTTGAGAGATTAGCAGTTGTTTTAAGGTAGGCGTTCTTTGATTCACATTTTTTTCTGTTTTTAATCATTTTCCCCACCAACCAAGGCAATAAAGACACTAAGACCGAGGAGATACTGACTGTGTTAAAAAGATTGTGATAATAAGAAAACTTTGAGTAGAGAGAACAATAAAAGAACGGCTGTTTCAACTATAAAACGATTCGCCCTTGCCGCAGTTATGTGGCATGCTTAGGCGATCATGTATCTTTCGATACATGACTGACGAGGCAGATTTTTCCCGCAGTAGATTGCTATTTCTTCAAGGGTATTGGCACGTAAGTGAGTATAATGGATTCGATTGGAATTCGAACTCGGCTCTCCGATTCCTCAATCCGAGCTGCTATCCATTACTCCAGTACTTCGCTTAAATTAACAAATTCTAGGTATCACAGAGGAAAGTTCATCGGAACAGTTACCGTGAAAGTATTTATAGAAAAGGTAAATGGAAACTACGTTACGGTGGTGAGAAAGTGACTGAAGTTGAGATGTGTTTGATCAAATTACAAGATTTTCTCGAGTCACATTGTTCAGTTCTCCCTATGTGAACATCCATTCATCTTGATTGGCGACATCTCGGAGTCCGATCTGAAAGTAAAATACATTTGTAAATTTTATTCTAATTCAGCAATTGACGTCTTATATTTATAAGAAAAAAATAATCAAACCGTACGTAATTTTTAAGATTAACGCACATATATAAAACATTTCAATATGAAACAATCTGAATTTTAAGAGAAGAAACTAAATTTTGTTAAGAGAATTCGTCTTTTAATCGACATGTTTTTACGGACGGAAAATATTTATGACATAATGTCTTATTTTCACCAATAATAAAATATTTCCTTATTTATTTGCGAAACTGAAGACTATAAAATAGTAGATGGGTGTGGGATGAGAAAGAATGTATATTTGGTGTTATAACTTCGGTACTGATCATTTCTCAGTGAAAGTCCGTCAGTTATTATCATTTACAACCACAGAATTTAGGGTAAGAGTGTTGGAGCGTTCAGTTCCACCAGAGTAAATAGAATGATGGTGGGTTGAAGTGTTCAACGTTTCTTTTCCCGTGCCTCTCAATGAGTAGAAGGTGTGTATCTTGCAAACTAGTTTATGATTCAAGACTGTTGGTTGAACAGTTTTTCCATATATTATTTTTACTGAGGCATTTCGTAGCGAGACAACGCGCCACTAAGATCAAAAAATCAAAAGGACCGCCTTACACAATTTGTGTTAGTGACATTAAACACAAGACAAATGGGTATCGTGAAGAGATGAAACGATCAAGGGAAATGTCTTGTGACTAATTTTTGAAAACGGCCCCTTTTTGGAAGGACTCGATTAAAATCGCGAAATGGAAACGAAGAAAACTATTCCCATGTTATCTGCAACTTAAAAATTACGCAGATGTCTCCGTGTTAATCGCAGTTACAGAAAAAAACAACTGAAAGAACTCTCAGAAAAAGTGGTAAAGGAAAGCGAGAAGAAAGGACTATCAGTTGTAAGAAGACAGAATGTATGGTCGTCAGCAAAAGCCCAAGATGCGAGCTATGAACTGGAGATGTCAAAATCAAGCAAGTACAGAAATGTAAATATCTTGAAAATGTTTTAAAAAAAACATGCGACACCGAAATCCAAAGGCACATTGGAATGGCAAAAGATGTCGTCCAAAAGTGAAATAAAGCTTTAAAAAAACAGTAAAATCTCATTAAAAAACAAAGAAAAGTATAATGAAATGCTATGTAATATCAAACCTCCTATACGACAGTGAATGCTAGACAATTTCTTCATAGATGAAGAGAGCACAATGGACGGAACATGTGAGCAAAAAAAAAAGTTTTCAGGAAAATGGAAACAAAATGGACAATAGAATCAGAAAAAGACAGTTGAAACTTCTGAAACAAATAATGAAGAAAGAGAGCTTGAAGCATTTGACATTCAAATGATATACTGAAGTCAAGAGAGGCAGAAGGGAAACAGTGAGTAACCTACCTTAAAATGAATTACAGAACAGGGAGTGGGAGATATAATAAAAAGAAAAACATGATTAAGGGTTAAAATATCTGGAATGTTATGAAGAGCAATGATTGCTCACGTCCTGAAGGAACACCATATAAAAGAAGTTTTTTTTTGTTTGTTTTTACGCCAAAGCGTTTGTTTCTAGTCAACAAAGCGTGTTTGCATATTCGGTATTTATCATGAATCTGACAAATGTATACAGAGTATATCGTTGTTACTTTATTTATCAGTTTCTTAACCGACAGTAGGTTTTTATTAATACCGTATTTAATGGCATATAATAATCAAAAAATCGGCTCAAAATATCCTCAATGATATTGTAATATTAAATATACATAGTGGGTGATCTTTTAACAATTATTAAATACGGTAATTTACGTCAGTCGTATAGCATGAAATCAAGACTATCATTTTTAAGGAGTAGTAGTGATGAATCTCACTCACTCGGCTAAATTCACCAAAAATATGTAACTAAACAACTTTTCCCAAAGTTCTTCTCGTTACTAAATTAATTTTTTTGCTGCTACCACAGCGTTTCGGCCGATCTGTACTACAGCCTACTTCATGTGTTTCGGATACATTCGCAACTTTAGTTACTTCTAATATTTTCTTGGTGGTCAATCCACAATTCTTGCTTATTACTCTTTTAATTTTTATCAAGTATCTTTTTGTGACAAGCTTAAAACCGGTTATTACTTGCTAATTTTTTCAATCCTGTTTTTTATTATTATGCGATATCTGTTTAATCTTTTTAACTATTTTCACTATTTTACCTGCAGTATCTTGTCTTTTGAGCATATATCTTTTGTGGTCCTTGCCAATCTTTATATACGTGAAATAGAAAATAAATATCAATAACCATGTTATTTTTTGTATATAATACAAATAAAAAGAGACAAGAGCTGAGTATAAATACGTGTAGCAAAATAGATCCTACATTGCCTTGATAAAGTCTATCAGAGGACGAAACGCGTCGGCTAAGTAGAGTTTTTCTTCTTGTCTCTTTTTATACATATATATATATATATATATATGAGATAACGATATATATTTTTATATGTCAAGAACAGTATTGGGGAAATTGTATGACAAAGTGGAAAACGTTTACTTGTGACGCGTTTCGTCCTTCAGGGCTTCATCGGACTAAATTTGTTATGTTAGTAGGACTACACGTGCGCACGATAGATAGATTCTGGGAATTTGGGAATTAATTTATTTTTTTAATTATCAGCCGAATTTATTTAGAGTTTTTTTCTTTCCATCACTTTTATAAGCAGGTACTCCACACTGATATTAGAAGATCTGCCAAGAATGGTGAAATGTTGATGAGCTAGGATGCAAATTTACTGGAGATGACCTTGCGATTAAGGCATCTACATAGTAGTGAATTATCTTCTCCTTTGATAAGAATAGCACTTATTATATCAGTTGTGGTCAGTTTCGTTAGGTGGGTAACCAACGAATTTGATATATTATTTTGTAAAATATCCCTTTTATGTTCATATAATCTTTTATTTAGTTATCTCTTATAATAATAATAATAATAATAATAATAATAATAATAATAATAATAATATATAGGTCTACTTTGTATTGAGCATTTTTTTAAAAGTAAATGCTACGAACAGTCGAATTTTACTCCATCTGTTCTTTCTATCATTTGTGTGCATGTATATATATATATATATATATATATATATATATATGAAATGGACGATATATTTGGTATATAAATAAAATACTTCCAGAATTTTTTACCTGCATCGGTTAATACCAATCTTATTGGAAATCAATGACTTGCATAATGAAGATGAAATCTATATGTATTTTTGTGTATATTTCACACACACACACACACACACACACACACATATATATATATATATATATATATATATATATATATATATATATATATATATATATATTCGTGTTCTGTTCTCTTTACTTCAATTTATCTACCTATCTTTTTTTAATCATTTCACCATCATGAAAATATTTATAGAACAGACAAGGAAGCCATATCATAGTGTTGGGAAATTGGCTGAAGTCGAGATGCCATGTCAGAACCGATAGCATTAGATTTTTTTTTATCGGGAATCTCGAGATATATAGCAGTAGCATCAAATCAGAAATGGTAGCAATATTCACTCTACAGACAGATGGTAGATTTATAAATATGCAAGATGAATTCTGTCACGAAAAAATTGTCTGGTTCGACACAGCCAAATTCTCTAGCAGCAGACATAGCAATTGATTGGATATAATCACTCCATTTCATGTCCGTAGAAATCGTGAGGCCAAGAAGGCGCAATGAGCTGCTTTCCTAGAGATTAGCATCAGCTCCTGCTGATGGAAGGCAAATATGGTTCTCTATGATGATTAAAAGATAGCAGTTTCATTTTAGAGGCGTTAAAATGTATCTGAAACATTTAGAAATAATTTATTCACACAATCAATTACATCTCATAATAAAATAATACATACTATAAGTATTATTTGTTTTTTAGCACTTGAGATGGAATTAAAAGCTTTAGGCTACAGAATGAGATTATTTTTTTAGTGCAAATAGAAAATAATTATAATTCAATTTTATTTGCTTTTTATTGGCATATCAGATTCTTATTGCATGAAATATAACCTTCGAACCCTATACTTTGATCAAGTTTTAAATTTCATTGTCAGAACTGCGTTGGTAAATATGACCTTTTCAGAGTTGGAGTGAACAGGGTTCGTTAACACAACAGATGTATATATCTGAGTGCTGGTAAAACAAAAGTATTTTAGCTCACAAATCTTTCTTTGTGCAACTGGAATCCAAATTATTTATTTTTCTATTCTGTTTGTGTTGACGTTAATCTTATGTAGAGTCTTATTTGGTTTATTCTTGGATGAGTCTAGCCAAGAATAAAACAACCAATAAGAGCAACATGCACGGGCTGAACTCGCTGTCAATATCGCGCGCGGGCTGGACTCGCTATCAATATCGCGCGCAGGCTGGACTCGCTATAAAAAGTTAGAGAACTGAACACACATTTAATAGCTGGCGGTAACTTAACTTTCAGTATCTACTAGGATCAGTAATGAGACATTGCATTACGAGGGGTTTTGGATTATTATGGCTCAGTGCTAAATGCGAAATGGGAAGATTAAATTACGCCAATCCACCAAGTAGAGAATACCTACCTACCTCGAAGATCAGCATTCGAAATCTAGATATTTTGCTAGATCTGGTGTACCCACAGTTACATGTTATTCGAAAGAAATTTGGGAGAGAAGGATCCTATTACTGATATCAATAGGCAACAAAAATATTTTCCCGTTATTCAGACAAATGATAATGGAATAAACTAAATTGAATCCACTAATTACGAATATATACTCAACATTGCCGTAGCGTGTAAGCTTTTTTAGATATAATTTCAACATATTTATGCCCCAGGCAATTATTCCACCAATATTATATCAGTACTGCATATAGTATATTCAAGGCCTATATCCGTAAATTAACTGGTTTGAAATATAATTATATTTAAATATAACTATTTTTTAGTTTCTAAAACACGTAATGTTTATATATGTACTAAAGGTTGTCATAGCCGATGAACAAACTCCCACTGTTTATACAATATTTCCGTGGCATACCTTTCAAATAACTCTGAAAACTAAGTCTGCTTCAAGCTGGAAAATGGACGAAGACAGAAAACTGAAGCTTCGTAAAAGCTGCTTCGGGTAGAATGCGCTCGACAGCACAAGAAGTCAATCCATTTAGCGGAAGGAAAACCTTAAACCTCCGCTACCTTGAAATCATATTCAAAACACGGAAAAGACTGTTCCGTTAATAAATATTTTCTCTTTGTTATCTCCCCTAAAACCTGTTCCGCCATCCATTTACTCAAGCACGCTAGGTAGGTTATGTGTTGTTTTCCTCTTTACCTCTTGCCTACAATCTGTCCTGTGAGTATCAAATTTTCAAAGCCCTTTTTCCTCATTATGTGCACCAAAAATTTCAACTGTGTCTTTCTGAAGTTAAGTTTAATTGTCATTTTTGTTCCTATTTTCCTTCATCGTCGCTCACATAAGTATACATAACATCTTTCTGCAGAACCACATTTCTGTTGCTGCAAATCACTTCTTTATCTGTGGGGAGATTGTCCAGCATTCTTTTTCATATGGGAGGACTGATATTAGGTCACAGTTCAGTATTTTTTCCTTTATCACTAATGAAATTTTATTGTTTGTTAATACTTTGCTTAGCTTATGAAAGGTATGTTTTGCTATCCCAATGGGCCTTTGGTTTTCAGTGTCTAACTTTCTGTCCTCTGATTAAACACCAGATATAACTAAAAAAAGATACTTGTTTGATTTTGATATCTCCAATTTGTAATTTGCACGTTGGGTGTTCCTTTTGCTGATAACCATGCATTCTGTCTTCTGACAGTTGATGTTTAATCCTTTCTTCTCGCTTTCTTTCACTACCTTCTGTAAGAATACTTGTAGCTTCATTTATATAGCTGCTATCAACACTGTGTCTTTCTTATATTGTTAAAATTGTGGCCGCCAATAATGAACCCTGGTAGGACTTAAAATTCTCTCAGAATTGCTTCACTGTATAGGTTGAATAAATTCGGCGAGAAGATACATCTTTGTCTACAGACCCTTTCTATTTTTGTATAGTTATTTAATTTGATTTCTATCCATTTGCTGTCCTGGATTATTCTTATATAATTCCCAAATATGTCATGGTTACCTAGCAGTTCCAAAAAGTTCTTTGTGACGTACATTAATGTTGGGAAATTAATAATAATATTGGAATATAAGTAGTATATGTAGCAGTTGAAGGTCTCAGGATCTCATCAATATAAAAACACATTGGATCTAAAGAGTAGATATTGTAGGATCATATGAACTGTTTAATATAAAAAACATGAGATCACTCCAAAAATAATATCACCTATTTTTTTTTGTTCGTCTGTGACGTTATAGGCGGGTGTTGATGTTATGACAGTTTAGTTTGAAACTTAACTGTTACTTAATTGTTTCTGCCTGTTTACAGATAAGCCTGGCAAAATCAAAGTACGTACGAAGTAGAGTTTTGTTATTGAATTCACTCGTACAAAAATATTGAACCTACAGACATTCATCGACACTTATTGAATGTTAACAAACTGAATAGAATAGTGGATGTGAGTACAGTTAAGCGTTGGGTAATGCTTAATTACACAAGATCGACAGTGATGTGTGTGACGACACACACACACACACACAAGGAGTAGTTATCGGCATGCTTATCTTTTAATTACCCCTGTGTGTTCTTAGATCTATTTCCATTTTCGTGTGTTTTTGTCGGCATGCTTGTATATGTGTATATCCCCTCTCCATACATACACATTGTCTCACTACAAGGAGTCAGTGAACACATCTGTACACCCACACACACATACACAGACATACTCCATCGTTTCTCGAACCAATCTTAATCTTTATAACCCTTCACACAGAACTTTTCACTGCCAGTTCAAGAAAGATGTTTGGATCACTAACACAAAAATGAGAATGTCTCATATTGAGAATATTTAACATCGAAAAACATAAGGAAAAAAATTAATTATTTTTAATAATATGTGGAAATCTCCGCCCTTTGCCTGATGACGGTTGCGAAACCGGAAACTCGTGTAGCAAAATTATGGAAAATAAAGCATAATGTTTTTTAAAAATTCACATTACAACCAAAAGCTTTTGCGCTTTCTCTCTTTTTTTTAATATACACACTTTTCTCTCGTTGGAACTACTATAATCTCTTCCTTTTGTGTGTGTGTGTGTGTATATATATATATATATATATATATATATATATATATATATATATATATATATACTTGCATACACAAACATAAGTACGTCAGTCAATGATGTAAAAAATTATTTTCTACTACAAATATTTCCAAAATAATCTCCATCTTAGTCTATGCACTTAATTCGGGGATGAATATTATTAACATATATCTAAATGTTTACAGTGAACATTCCAGAGATAAAAAGATAACTATGTGACAGATAACATACCGTATATACTCGAGTATAGTGCAAGTTTTATGATCAGTTTTTTTTACTCAAAAATAGTATAACACGACACTCTTTGTAGATGCTGGGTCAGCCTTGTCAGCAGTGACCAGACGATCTGAATCTTGCTATATGTCACCTATACCAGAAGATGTCTTGGTCCTCAAGATCGTAGGACAACGAGTTGATTGCAGGATAAATCCCACGTTGTTCGATACTGTTGCAGGTCAACGGTCGTTGGTCGCTCCGGTCCATACTCCGCTCCGCCCACATTGTGTTTATTGATCATAATGCTCGTGGGGATCGAATATCATCAGTAGTCGTAGCGCTGGTTCGAACCACGGCGAGCCGTTCTATAATGAAAAAAATAGAAATGTCTTCGCAGGCGAAATAAAAACGAAAAATTCTTCGGGTTAATTTTCGATTTAGTTTATGTAGTTTTGGGTGTAACAAAAGTACCGATCCCATTAAAATCTCTTTAGTGACGCTTTGCCTATCAATGCTAATTCTTGGAACAGGGTTCAAAGCCGGGAATTCTCTTTGCTGCAAGTCACGTGGACCTCAATGGCACCTTCGTCCACCGCTCTCTCTCTCTCTCTCTCTGCACGTCTGCTAGGGTCGCTTAAGTGCTCTGCTTATATTGACTTTGTCTCAAGACCGGAGTGAGGGCTGATGCTGTTTGGAAATTTGGTGTGCTCCCCAGTTTTCTTTATCGATTTGGACAAGAGTTCTTTGTTGTTATGTTCTTAATATTAATTATATTTCCAAATTTGGAAGTTCTCTTCTTCCTACGGTACTGGTTGTAGGTATTGTCCCATCCGTACAACTCATTCCTTCTCTTAAGCCTCGCACCATTATTTCTAAACGGACGTTGATAATTCTTCCGTCTCCCTTAGTATCTCATCTAAGCCCATCACCTCGGCTGTGTTTTTGACTAATCTGATTTTTAAACTACGTAGGCGAAAAGGCGGTTTTAACTTTTAGTCATGAATTGTAATTATCTTTAATTTTCAGCAAACAAATTTTTCTCGGCCCTTGGTTTTGCTTATGCAGTCAGAGATTTACCAGTTGTCTCTTTTAGACCCGCTAATAGGAGTACTTGTGTTCATATCTTTTTCGATAATCATACTTATGAACCTTAGAGAGTTTCGTTTCTTATCTAAAAAAAATCTCATTTCGCGATTTGATCAGAGGCAGGCATAAATCAGTTTTTCGATTTTGCCTTCATCTTGAAAATTACCAAATTTTATATCTAAATTGACCCCTTCTTCGTCTGGCAATCATGAGACTTGTTTTCGTAACTTCCACTTTAGTAAGCGGACATAAATCAATTTCTCCATTTCTGCTTCCGTTTCCAAAATTACGAACTGTCTTCGAATATCTTTTCGCTATTCCTCCTTAGCCCTCGTGGATTTAAATCTTCCAGATGACCCTTGAATAATATCTTTTCCCAAAACCAATGAAGTTATTCCACTCAGGTTTGTCTTTTTCTTCCTTCTATCAGTTTATATGTGATTCCGTAGTTTTAACCGTTTTCACCTGTTCATATTCTAAATTAACCCTTTCCTTTTACCGGTGTCACATAGCGTCAAAGAGGAGGTCTCACTATTTACAGGTAATTTTTTTAAATAATCATGCATTTTCGATGACAGGTTGCACTATAGACAGGTAATTTTTTCTAGAGGGGCTAAAATTCATGAAAAAAAAATTAGGAGTCGCACTATACAAGAAGTAGGCTTATACACGAGTACATATGGTACTTATTGTGACATCCTTGTATGTACGCACGAACACACAGAGACTCATATATATATATATATGTGTGTGTGTTATATTTTTCAAAAACAGATGGTCAAACTATTTATTAAGACCTACAGATTAAGTATTAAATTAATCACAGAAACAGAATTAAAAACATTTAAATTGTCTGTCATTTTTTTTTTTTTAAGGATTAATTTTCTAAAGTACTTCTGTAGAAACGAGTTATTCCCATTTTAGTCTCGGGGATAAAATCGCAAATTGATATTTTCAATTCTGAATCGTACTTTTGTCATAAGTCTTTCCTTGTTTAAATTAGTAGTTTTTAATCTTTCTTTATCCGATTTTCCACCTCGACAACAAAAATTTAGAGTATCTGAATACGTCTTAAGATTTTTTAGAATTAATCAGTTAAGCTCTAACACGACTCAGTTTTCAGCGAAGTACTAAATTCGCGTGCGCCCCTTATCTGGAATTATGATCTTCAAAGTTATGGAAAATATTCTCAACCTTTATCGTAATTTATAATTTTTTATTTTATAAAACAGTTATATTATGAATTAAATTTTGTAGCGTGATTTGATGATATTTAGCTAATTTATGACATTTTTATCAATAATCTAATAACCAGTATTACATTTTTGATTTCTTGTCTCTACAAATGTAAACGGCAATAAAATTTGTTTCCATGAAATAATTATTCCCAAGAAATACGCATATCTCTTTATATCTTCTTCTCGATATGTGGTCTTCAAAGTTTGAACAATTTTTTTCTTCTTCCTTTGGAGTACAGTGTAACCCAGATATAAGAGAGTTGTCGGGACCGGAGAAGAAGTCACTTATATCCGGGTTTGGTCTATTTTGTTTAGGTAAGTATGGTTCTAATTTGGGACCAGAGAAAATCTCTCTTATATCCGGGTCTCTTATATTCGGGTTACACTGTATAACAAACAATTCAGCTGCTTATCTGTTGGTTAAATGAACACTTTGCTAAAATAGAATAGCTTTCAAAGATCAATAAAACACGACAATTTCTTATTAGTAAATATGAACTCCCTCCTAAAAAAAAAAAAAAAAAAAAAAAAACTCATTATGCGCCAGTTACTTTCTTATGAGATTTCTTGTTGAAAAAAAAAGTTTTTGAATCTCTGCTCCAGCCTGCCACTGTAGAGAAGCAAACATCGACAAGTTTTATACAGTTTATAAGTTAGAAATGCTACAGCAAGTAAACAAAAATCTCTTCGGCAACGGAAGTTAGTTTTGGGGCTTTAATTTCTTTCTTTTGCCCTTTTAATGACATTAATGACTGGATAACGCGTGAGTGTACGATAAAAATGGAATGTTGGCTCCTGATTTTTATTAATATCTTATGATTCTTTTTTCCTGGTTCTATTTCTGACACGATGGTTTAGTCTTATTTTTACTAACAAATCACACCCAAAAATGAAATTTCATCTTTAATCTTAAGATAAATATCAAAGAGTCATTTTTAATAAAATTATACTTTCAGTAGCTATCTTCGAAGCAAAGGTTGGCATATATATATATTTTTTTTTTTTTTTGCATAATTTGCTTTTTGATACAGCAATACCTCTTTGAACCCTTAGATCTAGTTGCTCTAATGATATCGTTAGTGTGCAGTGGAGCTTGGATATCCTGGCTTGGTTTTGAATTTCTACCCTGTGGGTTAAGGGGCTTAAGTAATTTTTCTGGTGAACGAGAAAGTTGAAGGAATTTCAGATCAAGTTTACTGGAAGCCAAACCAAATCTGGTTTAATGATGGCCGAGTCGTTAAAAAGCGTGATTGTTAGTTTGATTCTCATTTCAGCATTAGTTTTTGGATAAGAAAGGTATTTTCTTTTAATTGAAATTAAGACTTGCCAAAAATATGTGGCGATAGACCATACATCTGTCACGCATATGCGTATATACATAAGGTACAAGTATTGACTAAACTTAAGGCAAAAGTATGGGAAACACCCGTATGAATTGAACTTCAGCAATTGTAATCTGTTAGAATAACTTGCTAACCAGTCATTACCACTGATTCGATGCAGTCTACTAGACCTTACGATAGTACTAAATTTTGTCAATTCTCTGATTTTGGAGGCACCATATATTTTCACTTTTCTGATTATTACAGTCCTGGTTTAGTTAGGTATGTCGAGGCGGAATTGACAAAACCTCGGTATCTAACTTCGATCCCAGCTTGCTTTGATGTACCTAATCGATTTTTTTGCCTAAAAAAATAAAAGATAAAAACGGTTAATTCAATAAGGTTAACTTTTTCAATTAAATGTTCATATTCACAAGTTCAGGACTGTGGATGATTAATGTGATCCTAATTAAAAATATATAAAATGTGTGTAGAAAAAATGTTTACCTGAAAATCATTTAATGTTTACCTGAATTTCAAAATCGTAGTATTTTATATTTAATACTTCATATTCTGGTGTGGCCCTGTAGGAAAATTCGAACGCAAAAACTTCATATTAAAAGAAAAGCGAAATACATTTTATTTTTTTAATTTTCAGAAAAAAAGAGCATAACTGATTAAGGTTTTTCTTTTCACTGTACTCAGAACATCTCAAATATTAAATCCTAAAGATTAATTGACAGTAAATTTATGGATGATATGAAAAATTGAGATTTAAATTAATTGCGGAATTTAAAGAGTTCAATTATAGTTTGTATAGAAAATGTCTTATATCAATATTTCATGAGTACAAATATACAATATGGACGAATTTGGGCAAAGATTTTCTCGTTCAGAATCTACACATTTGCTCAGCTTTTCAGATATGGACAAACTTTTTCTCTTCCAAAACGATAAATTAAGGCCATCCACACCCTTAAAAATCTATCAAAATTGATTTCCGGTAAGTTCCAAGAGAGGTAAGAAATAAAATGAGATCAAGTTTTATTAATATGACTCCTGCTATGAAATGTAATAAATTTATTTTCAGTTATGTAGTTGCTGCTCAGGTGCAATGCGGATATTTAATATTCCGAACTAAATTTCCCATAAAGACACCTATCTCAATTTTATTGTGCTCAAGAGAAAAAAAAACAAAAAACATCGTATTTGTACACTACACACACACGATTTAAACTCATAAGTTTAATCACATGTACGAGTGTGTGATGAATAGCTTAATGTAATCAACTTTTACCTTTGTTACTTTTCTTTCAATCTAATATTCTGTCACCGAGTGAGATATCAACACATTATGAATTAAATAAGAACTATCAACACTGTTGGCACCTGGTAGTGTCATCTTTCCTCAGCAGTCGAGTTATTTGAAACTTGATCTCAAATTGCCGCATACTAATAAAACGAAAGGGTCTTTTATTTAACCACGGTAAACTATTTTTAACGCTGTATTTCTTTGCGGAAAACTTTTGTAAAATCTTCGATAATCAGATGATATAAATACGAAAATCAGTAAAAAGAAAAAAAAACAAACTATTTTCTGTTTTTCTTTAATAGCAACATATTTAATAGTAAAAAGCACACTTTATACTAAAATAAATAACATATTCTAAGGATCTCAAACCTCGTAGTCTGCTTCCTTCTTCATCGTGGTAATCCACCTTTGCATAAAGGCATATAAACCCCCTCTCATGAAAGATTATTTGGTGCTTTATGAGCCTTTTCCAAATCTCCTCTATCTCTCCTCATCATTGGAGAACAGATGTTCTGTGAGTGCCTCTTTGCGTCTTCATAGTCTGTCAGCATTCGGTGAACCCACTTTGCGTAGACTCTTGTATAGCAAAGAGACTGTACTAAACTACAGGTGCTACCATGACTCACTTGAAGGCTTTCATAGTTTTTTTTTTTTTTTTTTAAATAGTGTTTCTTATTTCAGTTGTATTCATAGCATCAGACTCTTTGGCATTATCCTCATTCATAGCAGCAGCTGACTTGCCACTGCAGAACCTGCCACTTAAGGTCAGTTTCACTTGTCTCTTCAAGATTGCGATTAAATCTACTAACTCGGGTTTTGATGTACTTACGCTAAGTGCAGTTTTTCCATAAACATTTTCTAACATCCTGTAAATATTTACAGTTCTTTTTTCTTCTTCTAAAAAAAGAAATTCTATGACAGCGTTACCTTTCCTATAAGTGTCCAGAGGAGGCAGCCATTTTGAAAAAAAATGTATTATGGGTAAGAAAAGAGATTACTCCATAATTTTTTCCCCTTGGGTTTCGAGACACTTTATGGTTGGGCACTTAAAAAAAATCACTTGGCTTATAGGTATTTTATGGTTTATAACTCTACAACCTCCGAGGGATTCTTACTAACATTTTTAAAAATTAAATTAGAAAAGGCGTTTTTTTTTTTTTTTTTTTTTTTTTGAACAACCCTTGTACCAATATGATATGAAAACCAACATGATTTCTTTAGCACTCTGTTTTTTGTTGTTTTTTTTTCTGTGAAAAGTATTTGTAAAACCGTACATAATATAAATATAAACACCATTACGAACGAATGCTTTTTAAAAGATGGGAAAATGGAGACGTCTATAAATTTGAATCTTTTTCCGAATATCATAGGTACCTCTAAAAAATCTCGAAAAAAGATGGATGAAAAAGAACCCAAACTTGATAAAAAAGTTTTATCGTCAAAATGTTATTATTACAAGGAAAGACGAAAGTATTTTTTTTAATTATTTTATTAAATTTTTAATCCTCTCTAGCAGATTTTAAATTTTTCTTAAACATCTTGTTTTTCTTACGTTAGCGAGTAGGCCAAAGATTAGTATAAGGATTTTTAGCGTCTTTTTTGGCGTTAAAAACACATTGTTTTGGAAATTCTTGCAAAAATCAAATAATTGTCGGATTTTAATGAAACCTTCAGGAATCATTCACAAATGAATTAAATTATTTTTGGACTTTTTGTTTTTAGAAAATCTTGTTAAAAGAAAAATATTTAGTTTTTTTGTGTTCCCCCGACCCACACTTTAATTTTATGAAATTTCCAAAGATTAAAATTTCAGACTCTTCATATTTATATTAGTTAAAAGCAGGAGCCTTTAGCGAATTTAAATCATCTGTTTGTTCTTGTCAAACAGAAACACCATTTACCGAAAATCAGGTCTGAATCGTAAAGTAAAAAATGCAATAAAAGTAAGATATTTAATTAGAGAAGCTTTTAACTGTTTTTTTGTTTTTTTACGTAAGATATATTAAGGGCACTATTGTCTTAAGAAAAAAAATTCGATGAATAATGTATTTTTACAAGATTTGTTTTCATTTTAATTAGAAAAACTTAAGTTTTAAATTTTTTTAAATTCTGTATTAATTCCAGCCTTTTAGATGATATTATTGAGTGAAAACTATATTTATTAATTATAAATGGAAAAGCTTAATACAAATCCTCAAACACTAATATCTTTAAAAGAATTCTGATTTTTTTTTGTATATATATATATATATATATATATATATATATATATAAACCTGCCGATTTTTCTAAGTCCGGACGACCGTATACGACATTATCAGAAATTAAGCAAGATAACTATAGTAAATTTAAAGTCGACATTTCTAACATTCAATAAAACATTATATTACGGAGAATATTTTCCTAACTTTTTAAGATTACCGACTACTTAAAAATTTTATATATAAGCTCACGTCATTTTTACAGATAGTTTCCGTAGAACAACATTAGACCTGTCACCAGAATATCAAAACAGCTACTCTCGGGTTCAAAATGCGTTTCTGCGATTTTTTTAAGCTAAAGTAAATATTTGTTTCAAATCAGATGAATTATACTTTAAATCATCTACTATTTCTCAAATAAAGTTTCAGAAAAGTATTTTATTTTTGAAAGATAATTAAAAAATGGCGCTGATAGCTATTTTAGCAAAAGAAAAACTCCTTCCGGTTAATTTAAATTAGCTTTTGAAATACAGCAAATTATTTTGCTTATTGGAAATATTAAATTTGATCTATTAGCTTGAAATTAAAACTAAAATAATAGCTTCAAGAAAAAATGTTCACTTTTAAAAATTCATTTCAAACCTTAGGTATCGCGTTTTTTGTGACGGTCCCTATAACTGCATTTATAATTATAGCTGAGTTATATTTTTATTGGTTGAGGTTCAGCTCAATTCGCCATAAAGTAGATAGTAATCCAGACGTCTGTCTTCGCTTTAAAAATCAATGTAGTTAAATACAATGTAAAGGTTGCGTGGCCATTTAAACTAGCATGGGAAACAAGGTTTGCATGACTGAGTTTCGTGGGAAGAATTCACCTTCGCTGCAAAGAGTTCAAGTAGTGAGATGATCCGTCAGTCAGAACTCTGCAAAGAAATGCTTATTTAAAATATGACCGTTTTGTGCGAACTTTAACAAAAATAAGAAAAAAGAAAACGCAAGTGAATGATTAAAATCGGGATAATATTCATGCCCGAATAGAATATGCACTATCACACCAAACCGTGAAGAAAGCCGGATGCAGGGTTGACTTAAAATGAACTCCTAGCTGCCTAATGCAGAATCATGTGACCTCACAGCTGTACCTGGATTTGAAAGCATGGGAACGAGCCGTATGACATATAGGTGTATAAACAATTACCTCAAAGAAGTTAGAGAGCACAGACGAGAATGTAAAATCCATGTTTCCGTTTTCGCGCACACACATAATGGCTGAGAGTAACTTACGAAATACCGTGGCGAATAAAATCATGTAACGTTAAATAGGAGAGGTTAAGTCTAGTGTTATCAATTGGTATGTACTTCTATTACATTACATATCCTCTTAATCTTCTTTTTTTAAACTTGCTTTCGGTTGGAAATAGAACTCGCTTCGCACATTTCGTTTTTCTTTCTTGCTAAATGATGCTCCACCCCCAAAGCTTAACTATTCTCACTCTTTTATTACCCTCCCCGCATCGCCACAACAAAGTATTTCCTCCAGGAAATCTTAATTGACTTCTGGAGATATTTATGTATTTATTTACGCCCTGCTATTTAACCTTTAATTGGCAGCTCTGTTTCTATTGGATTATAAGCCAACACATGTGTAAGACGATTCCTTACAAAATTTGGCTTGTTTTTCCAACTGTATCATTATTCTTTTCATGCACTGTATTACGATATATTATAGGTAAAGAAATTTAACTATTTGGGTAGTGTATTAATTTTAATGCATTAAAATAGATAAAAATACCTTCGAGAAACTAAGCAAAGTATTAAGACGTAGGAAATCTTTATAAAATAAAGAAAACAGTACTGAACTACTATATGATATCAATCCTCCATGGCAGTGAATACGAGACAATTTCCTTACAAATAAAGAAGAAATTATAAATGACAGTTGTGGTTTTACACAGAGCTGCTGAGAATAAAATGGAGAGAACACATGCGCAACAAGGAAGTTCTAAAGAAAATGAACTCGATGGACACTTATACATGAAATCTAAGTGATAGAAAACAGAGCATGGAATATTTTACACTCACTGGATATATTGTGTAGAAAGGAAAACGACTTTCCTCCCGGAACGACACGTGTTCGTACGTGTCTCGTGTGCAAAATACGTGACAGAAAACACGACCGATCTAAAAGCTACCATTTAAGAACAACTCGTTCTCAGAGCTTAAAGATTTTGCGAGACTAGTGACTAACGCTGAGGAGACGCCGATGAGTCGAGTGGTCGTGCTTTTGTGTGTGGAGTTTGGCGTTAGTCTCACCGACTGTGATCTCTAAACAAAACTACGAGAAGTGGCTTGCCTGAAGAACCTTTGTCACTCAGGATTAACCCTACCACAAAGGATGTTTGCCACTCGCTCGAATTTAAACTACATATTGAAAGAAGGAAAGCCAAAAGTAAACAGCGAATAATTAGTTTGGGTGAATCCTCGTAGAATGGGGACAAAGAGAGATGGTAAAGAATCAAATGCTGCTAAGAGTAACAAGAGAAAGGAAATTGTAAAAAGCCATGATCATCCACTTTCTGAAAGGATAGACCGCATAAAACAAGATATACTCTCTATCAAATATTAATTCTGCAAGAATTCAAGTCAGAATGTGTAAATTAATTAACAATTTTTATTTATTTTTCAATACGTGTTGCTTTTTTGTTGTTTTTGCCTTTGTTTTTATCACTGAATCATTCCTTGCTTTTCTGACGATACATAAATAAATCCTATTTTAAATAGGATTTTTATCAGGAAATTTGCATAATATTGATTGTGACGTGAGAGTAATGCTAAAAAGAAACAAAATTAGGTCAGTGTATGTGACTCACAAAATAAGTAAAAATAACTGAATAATGACGCTGAAATCCGAAGACGCATTGGGATAAAGAAAGACACCTTCTAAAGGCTAAGCAAGAAACAGAAAAATTTCGTTAGTACTAAAATGTTACGTAATATCATTTCTCCTATATGGCAGTGAATGCTGGACAATCTCATTACAGATGAAGAAGAGGCTTGAAGCAACAGAAATGTGATTCTACAGAAGGCTGCTGAGCATTCCAAGGAACGAACATGGGAGAAACGACGACGTTTTAGAGAAAATGGAAGCAAAAAAGATATTTATACTTAGCATCAAGAAGAGACAGTTGAAATTTATAGGGTATATAAAAGAAAGAGGGCTAGAAAAATTTGATACTCAGAGGATAGATTGAAGACAAGAATGACAGAGGAAAACGACGCATAACCTACCTAGGGAGCTTGAGTAAATTAGATAGCGAAGCAAGGTTTAGGTGAGGTAACAAAAAGACAAAATTTATTAAGAGCTACAAAAGAAATCGTGGATAGCCATAATCCCCAACTTCAGCCAGTATTTCCTTCTCCCTCCTCAGACTTGTAAGCCACAGTTTTCATTTATTGTAAAAAATATCAATGTGTAGAGTAGTCCTGAGCAAACTGCCGCACGCGGGCACCGAGCGGCTCTTTTGGCTTTTTGATTTGTACGCTTAATTTCGTGAGGAAAATAACGTTTATTAAAATATTGTTTGTTTTGTTTCATGCTCACACTTTCTTATACATATCTTTACGGTCATATCACGTTGAAAAGCCGGTTCCCGTACGATCGTCCAAGTTAAGCTTAAGAATACCAGCTGCTGTATGTTTCGACGTACGTGTGGTGTAATGGATAACGGCTCGGGCTTGGAAATCGGAAATTCGAGTTTCAATTCCAGTCGGCTTCAATAAATTCACTTACACGCAAATGCTCTTGAGAAAGATATGAATCCACCACTTCTCCCCCAGCTATGGGCTAATTAGTAGGACGTGTATCAGTACATCATTAAAAAAAATCTTCAAAAAATTCTTACAATACCCAAATATTTTCTGGCATTGAATAACCTGCAAAGGATTGATAAACCATAAAAAAAACCCATCAATCTCTCTTCTACATAAACACGGGTATAAACATTTATTGAATACAATGTTTCTTCAATTTTACAACCTTTCGTTGAAGCTAACGTTTTTATCATTTAAAACCATTAGGCGATTTCCTCTAAGAAAGATCATATGTGTAAACATCTTTTATGGAGAAAAAACGTTCATAATATTTTTTTATATGAAGAAATATATTCATTATTTTAAAAAAATATTTTTGTATTTTCAAATGAATAAATTAGAAACAAATCACATGCAACAGCATGTGCTAATCACACTGTCATCAGTGATAATATTATACCAAAGTTTCAGATGTTTTAATTATAGAAAAATCTTTTCTCCAAAGAAAAAATATTTCTCCATTCCCAAGGCAGTTGCTTTATGGTCTTCTGTAGTGAAAATCGCTGAAGTATCTTCAACGAAATATTACCTTGAATTTTTTTTTTTTTTTTTTTTTTTTAGTAGTGATGAGCCATATCTTATGCGGCCCGCTGGTCATAAAAGGTTCCCCAACTCTGGAAAAGTGTAAAAACTAAAATTTTGTAAAAATGATATCTGAGTTTCGATACCTATTCCAAAGTTAATTATGAAATAAATATCTTTCTGTCAAGATTTTATCAGTAAGAAAATATTTGCCACACGACATTATCTTTTCCAGTCGACGTGACCTGCTACAAACTTACAACCGAAATTCAGTACTGCATATAAGTTGCTTTATTTATTTATTTATTTTTAGATAAAGTGACATATTTTAAGGGAATTCTTTCTCGCTAAGATAAAAAATAATTGTGTTGACATATTTGCGTAACGCCGGCTACGTTTTAATGAATATTTTTAAAATGTTCATTTTTTTTTTCCCAATCCAGCCCCTTTCATTTGCTTGTTTTTGTTGATTTTTTTTTGTTTATTTTCATTTAACATCTTCCATATCGATCAAATTTTAAAAAAACAAAACCCGAAAGTAAAATGTGAACAGCGTTAAGTAAATCTGTTGTTGTCTGTCTTAGAATGAGCATGACTGGATAGTTGAGCAAGATAGTGGAACTTATGTGAGCCTTATCTGTGTATGATGAGTGATATTAGATTCTTTGCAAAAAATGAGTCTGATACTAATGACTACTTGACATATCACTAATAATAATAATATGTGTTTGTGTATAATCTGGGATCATCTTTTACTTACGCATCTCTTAGACACAGAAATAAATGTCAGGAAAGGCTGTATTTAATTTACTCTCGACACCGAGGATTTGGGGGTAAAGTCAAAATATCATTGCACCAATATATGCATCTATATTGCCTTTTTAAAGGTTTATATTTCTATCTGTCACACACATACAGAAGTGTATTTGTGATATGTCAGTTTATTTCCTGATAATTACCCACCTCTCTCTCTCTCTTTTATATATATATATATATATATATATATATATATGAGTGTAGGTAAAAAAGTAATGCCTGTTGTAATTTAATTTTAAAAATACAAGTTTGGATTCTTATTTTTTGAGTGATAAACCATAAAGTTTCTAGAAGGCCAGAAAAATATATGCGGGAGTTACCTTCTCTTTTTCTACTCATAATTCTCTTTTAAAATAATTGACACTGACAGGTAGAAAGGAAAAAAAACTGTCGTAGAATTCAAGTTTTTGGACTGAGAAAGGGCTGCAAACATTCATGAGATTAGTGAATGTTTATAGAGAGGCTCCATTTGATGTAAGCACAGTAAGGAGATTGGACAGCAGAGTTAATGTCAATCTTAGGGAGAAAGGAGAATTTGATTTTTAGTAACGGGTTCAGCAGTGGCAGGCCAAATGTTGATGTGGATGAAATTATGATCAAACAGGCTGCTATTCCTATTGCAACTGACAGAAGAAACATTGCAAAACTTTATGAAAGAGTTCAGGTGAGTCATGGTAATTACTGCAGTTTGCTCAAGATTTTTGGTTACTTAAACGTTTGTGCAACGTGGTTTTCTAAAATGCTAACACTATAAAGGAACAGAAGATGTTTCTTACCCTAAAGATTCTGATGTTGCATAACACTGAAAGCACTTCCCGATGAAGGATAGTCACAGGAGATGAGATGTTCACCACTATGGATATTTATTATGTTTGAAATACATAACTGTTGCACAAGGCCGAAGGGGAAGGGGGGAAGCCGGGTCCTCAGTAACTGTCCCTAGTTAATTACAAAAAAAAAAGAAGCATACTTCTTTTCCTTTTCGTGGCTCAAAATAATTACGGAGGCCAGTTTGATCTACACGTGCGTACACGCATTCGCAACCATTGGAAGAGATTGACAGCCTGCAGCCGCCGACTAAAGCCATGTACACGCACACAGTAGAAGAGATTAACCAGCAACCGTCTACTAAACCTTTGTCTACGAAATTACTGACACATTAGGCTGACCGTTATAAAGTAAGTGTGTCCTCACATCTTAATAAGAACACATAATTACTTTATAAAACAAACTTCACTACAAGGAAAATTGAATACAGTGTAACCCGGATTTGAGACCCTGATATAAGAGAAACCCGGATATAAGAGATTATATATGGTCCCAAATTAGAGCCATACTTACCTAAACAAAATAGACCAAACCCGGATATAAGAGAAACCCCGGATATAAGAGACTTCTTATCCGGGCCCGACAACTCTCTTATATCCGGGTTACACTGTATTTTATTGCTATTGTATATTTCTGAAAAGAATATATAAAATGTTATTTCAACTGACGTTCTACTTCTACTTTCTTCAGCGAATAACCTTTGTTTCATTTAAAAGATATGTTGTTAAATGTTTGGAATCTCGACTCTTAGATAGCAACAAAAACCCCGGTAGACGGATCCCAACAAAAGGTAACAAGATCGGCAGGAGGTGAGGGCCATACTGTTAGAGTTTATACCCAATGACATCAATGACAGTTCTGACATCTATGTGAGTTCATTGTCAGAACAATTTTTCTTCACTCAAAGCCACATTTGAAAATGAGTTATGTGATTTTGTAACTTGACATTGTAAGGTCTTACTGCTGTTTAATGACCAGACAAGAAACCACAGTGCATAGCTGAATAATCCTACTTCATCTACTTTACACTCCAGAGCTGTCACTGAAAAACCATCTATGAAGATTCTTTGAGGTAATTGTACACGATCTTATTCAAAAGTGGGATACAACGACTGAGAAAAAAGATGACTTTGTCAAGTACTGGATTTGGAATTTTGAGATCTTTTGGTATATTTTATGTGCCTCTACTCTTAAATCTCTTCTAGTTGATGAAGATCAAGCATTACCTTTTCACCGACCTTCAAGTATAATAAGTTTAACTTACTATTTATATATTTTGTATATATTTAATAAATATTTAGTTTTAAATGCAGGGCGCATGGTGAAGAGGAAATTTTCTAAATTAGAAATAACATGCGAGATGAACGTATTCATTTTTTTAGCACCTGCTCTATATCTATCTACTTAATGAATAAACTCTCCGTTGATTGTTCATGTCTATCTCGGAGCATTCATTTTATAGATTAACTGCCCAGGAATCTTTCTGAAAATACATATTCTATTGCGCCTAGGGGCTGCAATAACTGTGCCAATAACTTTTTTTTTTAAACCAGATGTATAAATGATGGTTTTTAAAATATCTCTATATACTTAAACAAATCAAGACTCTCAGTCAATAGTTTAACATTTAACACTCTGTATCATTTATAAATATTACTTTCCTTTTTACTGTATGCGGAATCCCCTCAAAATACAGTGCTTTATATATTAGTTCGACATGTTTTTGAAATTGTATTTGCCTGGTTTTCAATTTCAGTCAAGTTTGTTTTATTAGGTTGGTGCAAAAATAATGACGTAATAATGTCGTTTTTGACGTATTTTTAACGTCAAAAAACGACATTATTACGTCATTATTTTTGCACCAACCTAATAGGTATTGCTATATAAGTTTATGACTACATAATCAAGAAATTCAAATTCAACTTGCATTAGCAGGACTAATATTTGTTTGGTGAAAATAGTCACCTACAGAGTACTAAAGGTTTTAACTCGCATCAATTGTATGCATTTTCTGAACAGCATGCTTAAGTTCATGTTTCTGTGAGATACAAGACCACTCGCTAAAGGAGACATTACTTGAGAGTTCAGTAAGGTTCTTCCTCTCTATAAAGTAGGTATGCCTTCGGTTCCCCGTGAATTTCAGAGTCTGGCGTCGCTGTCTAAATATATATGAAATTATAAATATCTGTCAACAATGGATTCTTCTTCTATGTTCCGTTTTTCTTCAGGCCATTGATAATCATGGCTCTCCACGGTTTCCTGTCCGTTATATCTCTTAGTATCGGTTGCCTTTTCGCTATCTCTCCTAATCTCGATTCAGTCAACCATTTGTACAAGCTCGTTAGGTAGTTTGTGCCGCTTTCCTTTGTCCCTCTTGCCTTCAATATGCTCTGTCAGTGTCAAATTTTCTAAGCCTTCTTTCCTCATTATGTGCATCAGAAATTTCAACTGTGTTTTTCTGAGGGCGCTTAAGCACTCTTGACGAGTTAACGACCAACTAACTAGAGATAGTGTCTCGATGAAAATCACAATGGAGAAGGCAAAGGGAAACCAGTCTACTATCGACTATCAAGAACATGACGAATTGCTAATGTTCAGGTAGATATAATTTGGTGTAAAAAGGCATTCAAACATACGAAATTAATACATTATCGCCAAATAAATATCAATTAAAATTACAGCAGGTATTTCTAACTGATAAATGCTTCAATTTTTATAATGAAAACAACGTTATTTCATCATGCCATTTTGGGCGCAATCAGTGGCAGACAGAAATAAACAATAATCATGAAATATAATTTCAGAATTTAAAAAAATTTTTAAGCCTTATAAAATATTTAGCGTGAATATTTTTTCTCTTTATACATTCCAAAGTTCACATGATCTACCAAACCAAACTAAAATGTTTTATCATAAAACAATATTTTACTTTATTTTACAATTAGGTTGGTGCAAAAATAATGTCGTTTTCTTCCATATGTTAATATGTGAGAAAACGACATTATTTTTGCACCAACCTAATACATTTACGACTGAGGGCATAATTTTGACCCTAACAATGTTTGCGTCGTTAAAAATTAAATGGAATTTCATACTTCATGTAGTTCTCTTTGAAAAGATGTAAAACTTACCCCCGTTCATATAGTAACGGAATTTATATTAAGAGAAATATTTACGTGTTTGTTTTTTTTGTTTTTTTTTTTTTTGCAAGAAAATCTTAATAAATAAAGCCGCCTGTACAGTAAGTACATAATTATTTTAGTGAAATAATTAAAAAAATGAATTTCTGTAGATTTTGGAATTGCAAGTATATAATGTTTCGGTTTATTTTGCAAAATTCATTTTTTCGAAAAAAAATTAAAATAAATTTATCTCCGTTCCTAGACCGTGGATAAAAATAATTTTAAAATGAGACTATTTTCACTTGTCAGTGTTGCTTAACATCTATGATAATTGAATTGTTACGTGATTAAAATGTTTATTTGGTAACAAGTGTCACTCATGTAAGTGTTTTCTACATGAACTATTCTGAATTCAGCCGAGCAATGTCAGTTTTTTCTTAGAATGTTTTAATTTTCTCTTGAAATTTATAATTAACGATGTAAAGACGTTTTCTGATGGGTTTGTGCGTAACAGTTTTAATGAATGAAAATCCTCTCCAACTAAATAAGCATACACTAATCAAAATTTGCAAATGATAATATGGCATAATACATCGAGGACAACTTTAAAATGTGTGCATATGCGCTTTGATTAGTTTTGTGTAAGTTTCATTAAAAAGAAGTAATCGAAATAGATTATCTTAGTTTAGTCTGGTAAAGAGTAGCAGCAATATAGCATTCAATGAGGATCGAACCTTACTACACAAACTATGGTCTATGAAACTAACTACAATGCGAGGATATATATATATATATATATATATATAATATATATATATAATATATATATATTATATTGATTAGTGCCTAAAGTAAGAACTGAGAGACACATTATTTAAGTGCTTTATTTCATTTTCTTAAATAGTCTCGTCAGAACGAAACTTCTATATGGATACCATACATGGACCAAATTCGTTCAGAAATATTCAAACTGTCAGCTATATACAATTGATTTCCGAGATCGATGGCTAAATTGGCCCGAACGAGTGAAGCGTTTAGGTTTCAGTGAAAATCATTCTTCAAACCTCGTGGACTGGTGCTACAGAATCGCAAACAACTGCACAAAATAACAGAAACCACATCACTTGAGGACTTTCAACAGCAGCAACAACTAAAATAAGTAACATCTGAAACTCGAGGAGGGAATAATGTCATAAACAACATGTTGATGTTCCCCACTACCTGAAACAAAAGGTTAGGAAACCTCCATCAATACTGGAAAAGCAATAATTGCTACTGAATTTGAGAAAGCCATTTTCCTGAAAAATTGTTTTAAGAGAGAGTTTTTGTAAATATCTACCGAGAGCAGCACTGAATGTTCGGTCAATGAATGCCGAATGTTTCCTTATAAGGAAATGGCTAATATTACCATTGCTTTTAATCTTTGCGAAAAGAATTGAGAGCTGAAATTTTTTATCGGTTTAAGTTTTATTTGGAAGGGCTACAACGAGACTTGTTTCTGAAATCTTCTCAGAAGTAATTTCTTTGTCTTTCACTTTTAATTTACAAATCCCGGCAACCTCTTCTCATAGGAGCTTCTGTGTCAAAGAGAATTTAATTAATCTAAACATCCTGAACTTTTATAAATAGAAACAAATGACAGCCTTATTGTGAAGATTCGAACAGGCGAGAGGGGGCTTAAATTGCCAGCGATCATATTTTTTCTCAATATCCTTGTTGTGGTCACTTGTTATTTCTTTATAAATTTATTATATCGAAGCGAAGGGTCGTCTTACATGAATTAATGAAACCGTCACTAAGAAAAAAAGTGGGTATCTGCGTGACACTGTCAGCTATTGAAAACGCTCATGTCCTAAGTAATCAATTCTGGAATCTGACTAATTTGACAGATTATCCAAAACATATGCGCCCAGGCGAAACCGGTTCAACTTCGACGATACTTTTAAGGAGATTAGAGAAAACATATAAAGATACGTTCTTCTGATGTCCTCTTTTATTTCTGTGTTTAGAATTCAAAACCAGGGACTTAGTATGAAACAATACCAAATGAGGAATGTTAGGGGTGAAAAAATAACTGTTAGTCTTCTAGATGCTTACCTATAAAATAAGCATTCGAAATCTTTGCTTTTACCTTGGTTCGAAAACCGATTGATTTCGATCGGTCCGAAAAAATGGCTTTGGTATTGATTTATTTTTAATATCGAACTAGACTGGTATTTTTCATGTTTTTTGTATGATTTACATTCAGACTATTGTCCTAATCTGTGTTGTTATCACAACGTTTCTGCTGTTGTACCTTCCAGACTTCTTCAGGTGATTACCAATCTTGATGGAGTTCCGAATTGAACATTTTTATTTAGTTTACAGGAGTATATTATTATCGTTTCGCTTCCCATTTCGTCTTGTTCTTATTTAGTAGCGTTCAGTTTATTGCTCGCTCTGTTTCCACCGAGTAAAATCTGCCCTATCCAGCCAGGGATCGAACTCACACTTGCTATGAAACCAAATTCACAAATTAACGCTTTCATCCACTAATACAGGGATATGTCTGGATTAACAACCTTTATGTATTGAATGCTTCTGATGACGTAGTAGAAATTAAAAATGCCTCTTGTATTAAATTTCACAAATTAGTCACCATAATTTATGTCTGATTATTTTTAGCTTCTTTCGTTTTTTTTTTTTTTTTTTCTTTTTTTAGCGGGTTTACGGCTATATCGTACGATCACAAAAGTTAAGCAACGTCGAACCTGGATGGGTGAGCGCTTGGGAATAGCCGTGAATTTGGACGTGTGGGTGGTATAATGGCTCGGAATGAGAAATTGGAGGGCCAGTTCAAGTTCCAGTCGGGTCCGTTACATTCAATTATGCGAAAATACCATTGGAAAAAGTATGAATCCATCACTTCGCCCTCCAGCTATGGGTTAATTAGCACTGCTTATATCTGAAAATCATTATTTCCAAAAGAGTGTTATTACCATATTCACTCGGGGAAAAAAAGAACTCTTACAATCCCAAAATGTTTCGGCTTTAAATAACTTGGATGGATAATCCGTAAAAGACAGATCAATCAATCCGCTTTTTAATGTCAATATCAGTAGTGAGTAGTTTTGTAAATTCCTTGTATTTATAAAATAAAAAAAACTAAAAAAATTGAATTGTTTTCCTAAAAAACCGAATGTTTAAATATTTTCGATGGCACGATAAGTAAGTTATATACATACTGTATTTAATTAAATTCCTAAATTTTTAAGCTCATTTGTTTTCTCTCAATTAAGATTGATAGAATAGGCGATAAATACAGCTCTAAAAAAAGAGCAACAAAATAAACTTTAACATAAACTAAACTTCTGTTCAGTAGAATTTGAATTTGCCTTCATTGCTTTTCAGACTACAAAATTTACAAGATTGAATCAATCAGTCGCATTTATGAACTGAATGTTGATGTGAACCTTGCCCTATATACTCAGTCTTTGGTTAATATTTACTACTGAACAAGGTGCATTGTCAAGGAAGGAGACTATTGAAAAATAAATTATTACTGAGTAAAATATTTTTTCATCATTAGGCTACGGATTTAATCATGTATCATTATACTTTGTTTTACACGATAAACTTTAGTAAAATTTACATTATATATTGTACAAGCTGGATGGAAAGAAATAGGCCTCACTTGCACGAAACAAGCAAGTATCAAAACAGAAGATTTTATGTCTGCTTTTGCTCTCATCATAAACTGCCTCACCGGGATTAATCCGAGGAAAGCAATGAAAAAGGGAATGATACGGGTCAGTAGAGAGAAAGTTGAACATTGACATGATCAAATGATTTAAGATCCTGAGAATTGTGTTGTGTGAATTAGGTTGTAGGTCAAGCACATATGTAGCGAACAGGTAAATCTGTTTACTTGGGAATTTTTTTTCTCTCAAACCTATTGCATCTCTCGTTGCCTGTGTATTTGTCATAGATATTTAGTAAACTGAGTTTTGCATATTACTAGTGTAATTTGTCTTTACTGTTGATGATGGATTGTATGTGTTTGTATCAGTCTTTGAAGCTAAAACTAGCGGGTTGCATTTTAGGTATGTTTTACATGTAGAAAAGCTAAGGAAAGTATTAAGAAACAGGAAAAAATCGTTAGCAACAAAGAAATGAATACTAATCTATTACGTAATATCTGTTCTACTGTTGCAATGACAAAAGTACGCAGGTGTAGGCTTTAAGAAAGCTATATTCAACTGAGAATATAAGGTTCGCACATAGTGTCCTTTTATAGTCCTAGTAAACAGAAATAGTTCTCTCAAAGAGGATAGTAACAAAACAAGGGGAGACCACTTTTGATTATTCATAACAACTATATAGAAATGAATTTTGGACAATCTCCCCACAGATAAGAGAGCTGAAGCAACAGAAATGTGGTTCTATAAAAATTTCTGAGAATAGCATGGACCGAATATGAAAAAAGATGAGGCTTTACAGAAAATAGAAAAAAAAAGAACATTAAGGAGAGATATATTTGAAATATTTTTAACATCAAGAAGAGACATTTTAAATTTTTAGGGCACATAAGGAGTAAAGAGGGCCCGAAAATTTGATACTCACAGGACAGATTGAAGACAAGAGGGACCGAGGAAAACCAGACATAACTTACATAACTTGAGTGAATGGATGTCAAAACAAGGTTTAGAAAAGATAAAATTTATTAAGAGCTGCAAAGATCAGGAAATTGTAGAGTCATGATTGTCGATCGTACTGTATTTTATAAAACAACATTAGGATCGTCGTTAATGTATTTTCTTTCATATTAAGCAAAAGGTACAAATACTAAACTTGTTTATGTAGACAAACTTAAGAGGTCTGAAAATATAATTTTCATTATTTGCGAAAAGTTTTCGACATATTTGAATATCTATGATATATTTTTTTTATAAAAAGCTCTTAACTAATTTTCATCCTATACAAGGCCGAGGAGCCACTCGCGGAAAAGGGTTACTGAAGGGAGTTTTTGTGTGAGCAGTAAGAGGCGCAGTTTATAAGGATACACGAGAAAGATAATATGAGAGAAAGAAAAAAAAAACTACCTGTAAATAAACTTAGTTCATTTAATAATTTCACGTGGGCTGAATGAAAAAATTCATGCAACTCCGAGAAGAGATTCATATGTTACGTGAACTATTTTATTCTATTACACACACATACACACGCATTACTCTTCAATTACGAATTGAGTTCTCTGGACCACTGGCGTATTTCGTATAGAAAAACGTTTAAATTTCCCTTTCTCTCTGCTGTGTGACGATAGCCTAGGGGTAGGATCTCTGACTGACGGACGTCCAGCCACACTGAAGAGCTGTGATACAGCGACAAAGTCTGTGGATGACATCTATATATATATATATATATATATATAATGCACGGTGGTAATGCATGACGGCTGGGATTGAGATTCACTGCATTCACTTACGTAAATTGTGTGTTAATACCATGAATCCATCATTAGTCACCCCCATCTATGGATAAATAGCAGGACAGACTGTGTTCTATAGCCTTGGGTGGCGACGGTCTAGGAGAACAACAACTCTGAATTCAAAACCTGTGGAGGGTCGATTGGGGACCTCGTGACCAGTTCTTTGTATCCAGCTCTTCCAAAACCGTGGTTGGTCCTGCTCAAGCCTTCACCACTATAATCAAATGATATGTGCGGGTAATCGATTCTAAGAAGTGCTTGGGCCTCATACGTCAAAAACCGCGGGAGAGTATATATATATATATATATATATATATATATATATATAATTAAATTCTGATGTTATAAATGAACGTTTGCTCTCTTCGAGTGGCACCAAGCATGTTTGTTGTTAGCATTCATTATCAGGCGAGTCATTTGTTATTGACAGAGAAGCAAAGAAATAGAAAAAGCCACACTCTTCATCAAATCGAGCAAAGTAAAATAGTTATCATTTGTTTCTTAATTATGCAAGTACATTAACTGCTTAACTAGAATGCTTATATGATTACCTTCCATATTTCGCGAGAATCTTCATCTTGAAATTGCTGACGATATATTTGGCAGATACGGCGTCACACGTTGACATCAATAGTATAAAGGAACCTCGGGGGAGAAAAAGTGACATTTTTCACTAAATTAAAAATCTCGCCTGAGAGTAAAAGAAAGAAAATAAAGAATATCTCAGTCCCAAGTGTAAATAAATATATTCTTAAATATAGAATAGGTGAGATAAATATAAAGGTTGGTGATCAACTCTGTTGTAAATGTAACGTGGGCATCAGGTAATTGTGCTCCTTGTCTTTTCTGAATGGGACGAAAGAGATATTTTGAATATTCACTGACTGATATCCAGGTAGGGAGTGAAAATGTCAGTCAGGCGGAATTCTGCAGCTGTACTCACAAGCTGTATTGGCATTGAGCAAGAACACGTTAGGTGATATCTTTCCATATATCAACATCTCAGCGACAGAAATAGAAACCTCACAGGGATTTGACTCTGGGTCATTTTATATTTTATGTTTCTCTCTCCCACACGCACACAGAAAATAGGGGAAAATGCATTTACTATGCTTTTGATCTCTGTATTATCTATATGCAAGAGTTGGGAATGGTAGACATTAATTTCTTTTGAGTCATCCATTTCTTAAGCTGAGAAATGTATAGATATGTTTAACTTGATTAACCTAAATCGAAAACTAATACCCCACACTCCATCTCCCCAGTCAAGTACGCCTGGGGAGATAATTTCCGAGCTCCCCCGCCACCGGTCGGAAAAAGAGATGGCGGGACAAACAAACTCTATCTAGCGTGTCTTACAAGACTTTTTAAAGACCGTGTCTTACTTAGCAACCTTTGCGATTGAGTGTGATTTGGTACGAGAATTAGTCTTTGAGGAACTCATTGCGCATTTTGCTTCTATGAAAGTTCGAAAAATGCATTTTTAAGCTGTGTTGGAACTGATTTTAGTCTTCGTATTTTTTCAATAAAATACCGATTCGTAATTTTGCTCTCTACTTTTTGTAAAGAAGATCACCCCCCCCCCACAACCTCTAAAGGTATTTTCTTGAGGCCCCTCAGGTTTCGAGGCCCGGCACGTGACCTCAAAATCTTATGTAGTTATTCATAAGAAACCGGAACATGTTTTTTTTTTAGTATATTGTTCTTTTGAAAATTCTAAAGATTTCTTAAGGTTATGTGGAAAAGTTTCGATTTCTAATGTAAGACTTCAACCGAAAACCTAAAGAGTCGACTCTTTATCTTTTTGCTTAACCCTGTGATGTCGATATCTCGATAATAATTTTCTACCCAGCAACCAAAGTTATGACCATTTTTCCAAAATATATTTTGCCGATTAGTTTTTCAGGTCACCGGAAAATCAAAACTTTAAATAAAATGCTCTATTGTGTTTAAATTTGTTGTATGAGTAATGCCCACCAGAAGATCGGAAGAGTTAAACGTTTAAAGACATTTATTAACTAACTTCTCACACATACTTGGGAGTTATACCTATGCTTATATTGTTGCAATAAAAGCAGAACATATATTTAAATAGAATAATTCATGATCATGATAATTTTTCAAATAAGGACTGATTCAATAAATATGGAATTCAAATCCATTAACAACTTAAACAGGATTCAACTCAGGGGTCAGATTTTTAGTTAGTATTATATTATGGGTATTATATATATATATATATATATAAACAAAACATTACTATGTGTTTATATATTACTAAGAAAAGTTTTTCAGCGTCTGCTACAGATTCATGAATATAGATATACACGTATTTATTTGCTCCGTGAACACTGATAACGAAACATTCCTTTTAGTGTTTGTGCATGTGTTAATACAACATAAGTAAAGTCTGTGAGCAAAGGTTTCCAGAAACTTTTTATTTTAAAAAAAAAAAAAGTGTTCTCTAGTTTCCAAAACGGAGAGCTCTTGGAACGTTTACATATGCCTAAGAAAACACCAACACTGGAACAAATATAAGAAAATGTTATTTGAGAGTTCACAACATTTCCGTGTTTCTTTATATTATTTCCCCACTCCATATTTGTCTTCCATGAACTCGGAAACGATGATAATGTATAATTACAACACTGGATCGATAAACCCTCAAACTGATACATAAGCTGAATTTTGATCTAAAATTTTCAGTTTTCGATCTGCATCCACCATTGAATTATGTTGAAAAAGAAATATTTGTTATGCAATTTTTTTAACATTAAGCTGCAGACCTATTGGTGTACATATCTATGATTATTTTTTCAGTTATGTAAAAAGGATGCAATAACTTCATACACATAGTCTACAGATATAACGTTATATGTCATCTCTTAAAACTAATAAATTGTTATCACAGCAATAAAAATGGCCTATTTGGAGAAATAAATCATGAGTGATTTTCTTTGTATAATTATGCATTTGAAATATGAAGTAAAATGTAAAGACATTAAAACCGTTGATTTATTTTCCGTGTTTATTTATTTAATAATAAAGTACATTGTGTTTTTGAGTCTTATCTAAAGCAGTGATGGATGCCAAAATATTATCTTGGTAGCGCAGAAAATATTTGACCGATAGACTATAAGTTCATCATTAACATTTGTTCTTCAATCTAAATGTTTCAAGTATTCCAAAGTAGATTTGATTTGCTTTTCTGACTATTAATAATACTTTTATTCATTTCTAAGATGAAGCATAGTCAATCGTTATTAATTGTTCGATTCATAGTTGTTTTGTATTAACGTTTTGTTCCTCTTAACAGTAGTAGAATCTGAGAATTGTTTTGAAGTGCAACGTAGGGTAAAGAAGGAAACACCAGTTAGAAAATTTTTATAAAGTTTGTATAACGCTCATAGTTGCTGGTTAGTAAGACTTTAAAGAAAACACTGGAAACAAAAGGTTGAGTGAAGAATGGTTTAATCACGAGAACATAGTTGTAGTTCAGTACGACTGAAAAGCGCTACGCATTTTTGCCCCACCCCCGTTCCATGAGCAGATGTTCTACTCATAGCAGATGAACGAGTCCATGTTTCAATAATAAGTGTAGAGTATATTCGCCAGTCTTTCTACATAACAAAAATTAATAATGATTGACAATACTTTATCGAGGAAATTACTAAAATGTTCTTAACAGTCTATGTAAATAGAGATGACTGCATATCAGGCGATTGGGGAAGATAAGGAATGGCGTCACACATTATGAAATGGACAAAGTCCGACAATTGTTTTAAGACATTTTGTGTTTATACATTATTTTTATAGATACAAATATTTAAGTAAATGCTCTGTTTATAATAAACAGTATTAAACATTTACCGGCCTGAATGTCCGAGAAATATTCGTCCTGTCGGGGGACGAATATTTTCTGTGAAAATGTCTCGGACATTCAGGGCGGTAAATGTTGTTTAATACTGTTTATTATAAACAGAGCATTTACTTAAATATTTGTATCTATAAAAAATAATGTATAAACAAAATGTCTTAAGAGAAGGAATGTTTATATTGGTTGGAGGTGAATGACTGTAGTTGTCACATTAAGACAACCTCCCCGGGACAAAGGCATGCGAATTTTAGTCACACTGGAGGCTTATTCGTTATTGCTAATTCATTTGGTAACCAAGATCATGTTCTGAGTAATTGTGATAAAAAAAAAAAAAAATGCGCCTGAAATTGAAATATTTTAGAATAAAAATAAAAAATAAATACATGATCATTAATTACAGCCATGACGATCATCGATGATTTAATGACATTTTTGGGAATGAGCGGTTTGGCATTTAACGAATTCAAATAAGGAATGAAAAATACTTTTATGCGCATCCGAACGTGTGTAAGTAAAAAAAATCCTTTAACGAATCTTTTTAGCAGTAGAAAGAAAACATTTGAACAACTATGTCGGTTATATTTTAACAAATTCAGTGTTTGTTACGTTCACATTGAATAATAATTACATCATTGCACTTAGTGTTCTTGTGACTTACTAATTACTTCTTCGTCTCCGAAAGTCTGATACCGATAATTTATCAAATAACCACAGTGATGAGACATCTAAAACGTTCTTAATTTCCACTACACTCAACTTTACAGACGTATAACTAGTGGCCACCATATTTGGAAGGTTTTATGCAAACTGAAGGGCATCACTATCGTCATAATGTTGCAATGCTTGCACAGATTACAGTGACTCTTTGTCGCTATTGTTCTTCACATTTGGTAGGTCAGAGGGATTTCAGTTTATGTCGTTACAAATCTGCTTGATATAGGTATTGGTTTGTCATCATCTAGTATCTCTTCCTTATGTAGGCTCCGACAAAAGAACAATGAAGTTCTTTTGTAGGTGCCTATACAGTTTCATCTTTAGCTCTCCAGTAATGCTCTGCAAATCTGCCTCTACGCTCTTTGATGATCTCTGATATTAGACAAAGGTTCCCATAGAATCGATCAGTGATTACACGATTTCTCCAAGTGATGTTCAAAGCCACTCTTAACATTCAAGTGTAGGCTCTGTTCAATCTTCTTTCCAGTTTCGTGGTAAGGGTTTATGCTGAGCTACCATACAATATTGCACCAAAATTATAACCAGCAGTGCACTTGGTGATTTCGCCTTACCCTGCGGAATATTTGTTTGTGTCCAAAAAGATATGGCTCTGTATCTTCAAGGTATTATTTGCTCTAGTTTTTCTTTCTCAGGGAACAATAGCATAGTTTAATTCGGGATATGACATTCTGAAAACTGAAGGCGCCCACAGATGATGCAACCACGGAATTGCTGGTAAATGGTTGGTAACCACTCAACCATATTGATTGTTTCAAATCACATCCTAATTTAACGCTGGTGTCGCTCAATCTATCAGTCATTGTACGTTATAGGTCAAGAGATGAGCTACATGTTACTGAGTAGTTATCTACATTTTGTTTTTACTTGTTTATGATTGAAATGCACCAGCGAGTAGACTGTACAGATATGCGTACTCATAAAATGTTAAGTGTGCAGGAACGAGTACATCTGTAGCAAATATGAAGACGAATAAGTCAAAATTTGACCTGGTGAATAATTAGCTTGAGCCATCGTTTCACTCAGTAAAATCAATTGATTGTCTTTCAAGTAATAGCTGTGTCTATGATAAAACTTACAATAGGCAAGGATTAGATTTTTTTTTCATTTTTCCGTCTGGGTTTATTTTGTTACATGGACGGTTGAATGAAATCCCATACTTTGATTTACGCTTTCATAAAATGTTGCATTCTCTGTAACCATTGTGATCAATCCATTAGTGTATCCACCATAATCACTTGTATAAAGCCTTGCGGCCATATCACGTTGAAATATCGGTTCTCGTACGATTACCGAAGTTATGCAACGTCAAGTTTGGTCAGTAACTAGATGGATGACCACTTGGGAATCCGGGTACTATAACCTTGGATGTGCGGATGGTGTAATAGATAACGGCTTTGAAATGAAAATCAAGGAGCCGAGTTTCAATTCCAGTCAGGTTCGTTATATTTACTTACGCGAAAAATACTATTGGGAAAGGTATGAAACTATCACTTCTTCAACTATGGGTTAATTAGTAGGCCGTAAAATCATTATTGTCTCTAAAAATAATCTTACAATCTAAAAATTTCTGGTTTTAAATAACCTACAAAAGGTTGATAAGCCATAAAAAAAACAAATAAAAATAATCGATTATGTAAATTTTATCGGTCAGCAACATTTAACATGTCATTAAAAGGTTAACTTAAACAAAGCGAATATGTTTCCATGTTGATATATTTTGGGTTTCATATTACGCTCTTTTTATCCCTTAAGGCATACCGCAAAAATAACTTTTGCTGTGTTTCAAAGATGTTGTTATTGTTAAAAAAAAAAAACAAAAAAAAAAACGAAGATTAGGTTGCTGTTTGCATTTTTAGAAACCCTTGCCGATAAGGATCACGCGTTGTCAAGATATCTCTATTCTTCCCACTCTTCTGCCACTAAGTTAGAGGAATCTTGACATGCTGACATCTTTTTCTATTTTAAACTTTTCTTGTTGGTAGAATCTGAGACCTGAGTTTCTCCAAGGTATTTAAAATGTCGCATTCTGATCACTTTGTTAACAGCTGAAATACATATATACATACACACACATATAATACATATATAATATATATTATATATATATTATATTATATTATATATATATATTATATATATTATATATATATTATATTATATATATATTATATATATTATATATATATTATATTATATATATATTATATATATATTATATTATATATATATTATATATATATTATATTATATATATATTATATATATATTATATTATATATTATATTATATATATATTATATTATATATATATTATATATATATTATATATATATTATATTATATTATATATATATATTATATATATATTATATATATATTATATTTTATATATATGTTGTATATAATATATATTATCTATAATATATTTTATGTATATTATATATAATATATTATCTATAATATATTTATATAATATATTATATATATATTATATATATATTATATTTTATATATATGTTGTATATAATATATATTATCTATAATATATTTTATGTATATTATATATAATATATTATCTATAATATATTTATATAATATATTATGTATATTTATATAATATATTATGTATATTATATATAGAATATATATATATATAAACAGCTAAATGCAAACCGTATTTTTTGTTGTTGCAAATAAAAGGGCTCCCTGTCTATATTATAATGATCCAACTTTGTTATGTTAAAACAAAAAAAAATGTAAATTTTTGTCACAACATTTTAAAGGTATTACGTCAAGTCAATGTTTTTCCAACATTTTTAATCTCACGGCACCGTTACATGTCCGCAGCACATTTAAATCATAATGGTCATAAAGAGTTTAAAAAGAATATACTTTTATGGTTTATTTATTAACAGGAAAAAACGATTTCTTACACTTTGCAATGAAAAAGATAATTAAAATTCTTTAAAAACTTGTATTTATTTATTTTTCTGTTTATTATAATTTAACATTTAATAAGAAATCTGAGATTGACGTATTTTTTATATTTCCTTTGCAAGGGCAAATTTTGGACAGACATACGCTTAACCCTTCTTTCAAAGACTCTAGGTGTAATCGATTTGTGTTTTTTAATATTGATTATTACAGAAGTACTTGCTTTTTATATTATTTTATATATTATGTATACGTTTATTTATTCTAACAATGATATGTTCATACAATGAATTTAAAGGAGTTTTAATTTTGATATATACTCTTATTTTGCTTTGGACTTCTCTTGAAAATAATTTACTCAATGTCCTTTTAAAAATTTTTCATAGCACACCTACGATCCTCTCACGGCACACCGGTTGAAATTTACTGCTCTAAATTGACAGATAAAGCAATTTTTAGCCGAATTTGAAAACTTAAGTGTTTGGATTTAAATAACAATGAGTTGATTGTTGTGCGTTTGTTAGAAAATATGAAAAGAAAAATTATATCAGCAATGAAAGTGCAAAACGAACATAAAGATTACTAATTGCTGCATACTAAAAAGTTCCTTTTGAGTTCATATGAAGTGGGATGAAAAGAAAGTATATATTTAATTTAACCCACCACCACCGATACATTTCCAATACACTTGCTTTCCTCTTCCTGACCTTCTATCATACCTAATGTCGTGTGCTTATTTACTTATTTTTAAATAATATAGCGTTCATAATTTTTTTACAAAAATAAAGGGTTAGGAAATCAATTGACCGAAATCGCCTGAAGATACTGAAAGGTTCAAATCAAGGTAGCGGAATCGGATGATCTAATTTTTTTTTTTTCTTTTAACTAAATAATTTTTTTTCTTTCGGGTAGTGTAGTGCGGAAATTTTGGAAACGGAATCATCTTAAAATAATGTCGGGCGTATTTGAGCGGAAATTAGCGTAAATTGAATTTTTAAATACCGATTGCTTTTAAAATGCAGTGTCGGACATTACTGAACGGTAATTAAGACAAACTAAAAACCACAAAGAAAAGTGTCTTATAGTGAATCACGTTTAAGGCGGCAAATTCAAGCAGGAATTTCGATTCAGATAGCCTTTTTGAAAAAGGCTGTCGGACTTTGTCGATTATGTCAGGCTGCAAGTAATGCCTACTGAAATTTTATAATCCGAATACTTTAAAGTATCGGGTGATAATTACACGGAAATTTACACTTGAAATGCTTTAAAAGTGGCTTTCAAACGTTATCGGCTGGTTATAACGTAAAATTATATTTTAGTCTCGAACTATATTACAAAAACTCTCGGACGTTGTCAAACGGTGATAAACGGGAAATCAAAACCTCCCGATCAGCGGCCTTACTGCCGGATGCAATTTATCGTCACACTTAGGACGACTGTCGAATAGTAATCAAGTTAAATTAAAAAAAAAAATATACCCTAAAGCTTTTAAAAGTTCATCGGGTAGCAATTAAGGTAAACGGAAAATTTAAACTCTGAATTCTTTTAAAATACCGTTCGGTAGTATCAAGTACAGTGTAACCCGGATATAAGAGAGATTTTCTCTGGTCCCAAATTAGAGCCATACTTACCTCAACAAAATAGACCAAACCCGGATATAAGAGAAACCCGGATATAAGAGACTTCCCCTCCGGTCCCGACAACTATCTTATATCCGGGTTACACTGTATTGTCAAGCATTAAATAAGGTAGACTGAAAATTTAGATTCGTAATTCTCTTCAAAATGGTGTCAAACGTTGTCGCGTTATAAGTAAAATATTATGACATCTTAAATTCAGAATACATTACAAAACTTAACGGTTTTTGTTTTAGTCGTTAAATAGGTCCACAGAAACAGAAGAATCAACATTAAATAACCCAGAACGAATATTTATATTCGTAATTAAGATGAGAACTTCTTCGATGTTGCATCATGAAATTTAGTGTTAATTCTTTCAGTTTTTCAGGCCAGTATCTTGTTGTTTTGGTCAAACTGTTTCAGGTTGGTCTATTCTCTAGTGCCCATCATGTGTATGTTGCATGGAATTCAAGTGAAATTGTTTAATTGGCAAGAGAAAAAGGTTTAGAGTATAGTCTAGAAATTAAAAAAGGATGCAAGGTGCGTCAACAAAAGGATTAAAACATCAACATATCCCTCGGCCGACAGGAGCAGAAATACTAAGTCTATTTGAAACTCTTTGAAAGTTACCGGATGTTACGCATAACTGGCAAGAAGTCAAAATCAAAATGGTTTAATTAAAAGAACAAAGATAGATGCCAATTTCGTGGGTGGTAGCGAGAAACAGATGGAGACGAAACGTTAGCAAAGAAGCAAAATAAAAAATTGATGGAGGAGGGCAACAGAAAATGGCAGTCAAACTCTTTATAGAAAATAAAAATTCCCTTTTTATATGAAGGGAATAAAAAAGCACACACACACACATATAAATATATATGTGATTTTCTAAGCGTAGCTTAGATGTGGCACAAGGCCGAAAGTATGAGGGTCAGACTCACTACTCGGTCGTATTTTTTCTTACGAGACAAGCTAACCTTTGCACCACGCGAAGGTGCCCCAAGCACAAAATAAATCTTTAGTTTAAGGGTTGAAAAATAGTATTTGTTTTCCTCCAGTAAATTTGTATTTTTCAACACACCGAAGCCCGTCACTCTTAATCCCACAGATTGAATATCATATAGCGATATATTTTATTATTATTATTGTTGCTCTAAACGTTAAGAAAGGTAGTTGGATTAAAAATTAAATCCATTCTCGGATTGAGAAATCAAGGAGCCGAGTTCGAATTCCAGTCGAATCCATTGCATTCACTTACGTGCTAAGTACCCTTGGGAAAGGTATGAATCCTCTTCTTCTATGCCCCCCCAGCTATGGGTAAATAGCAGGACAGACCGGGTTCTATAGCCTTGGATGGCAACTGGTCTACCGCAGAAAGAAATGGCAACCTACTGCGGGAAAATATCTGCTTCATCAGTCATGTATCGAAAGATACATGATCGCCTAAGCGTGTATCACGCATGGCACATAACTGACTGAATTCTTTGAAAATGTCGGTGAAATTTTCGAATTTGCGAATGATATATGAATGCGGCTCCAAATTAGAAGTCGGGGGACCAAGTTCGAATTCCAGGAGAGTTCGTTACTTTCACTTATACGTAAGCAACTTAAAAAAAACTTTTATTCTCAAGTTAGCGCAACGCCGTTAAAATGCTCTAACAAAAACAACGTTGTGACGTTTCTGCTATGTTATGTCACAATGTTTATATTCAGAAATCATATCATAATTACCTGATTATGTAATTTTTATTTTACAAATTAACGTCTCCAACTAGCTATGGGTTAAACTGTAGGACAGTCTGAGCTTTATACTGGCAGCAAACCACCTGCATACGGACAGAAAATGAGTTCAGCAGATACACAAAAATAGAGGTGTAAGACAAGGATGTGTCTTATCACCGGACTTATTCAACCTATGCAGCGAGGCAATTCTGAAAAAAATTACAAGTCCCACCAGGATTCATTATTGGAGGCCATAATCTTAACACCATAAGATATGCAAGGAAACTACAAAAGCTCCCACAGAAAGCAGCGAAGGGAAGCGAGAAGAAATGACTAAATATAAACTACAAGAAAACAGAATGCATGGTTATCAGCAATTGGATGAGTCCAAAATGCAAATTACAAATTAAAATCAAACTTAGACCAGTACAAAAATATAAGTATCTGGGAAGTATAACATAGGAAGATAAGTGCGATACTGATATCCGATGACGAAAGATGCTTTCCAAAAGCTAAGTAGAGTATTAGGAAACAGAAAAATTCCTACTATTTAAATGCATTAGTGGTGGGAGTGTGGGAGTTTACAGTGTAAAGAAAGCGATCGTTTGCTGCTTATAACATCGAACAAAAGTCATATGTGGCGACCCAATAGACAAATGAACAAGAAATGGTCAGTATAATTAGTACCCTACAACGTAACAAATACATGACAGCAGCTCCTATAAACTGAGATAGAGGGGTTAAAGAGGATAAAAACACTCAGAAAACAGTCTCTCTGGTTACCTACCCTATGTGAAGGGATTATCGAAAAAAATACAAAGATCTGTGGTCCATGTAACATCAGGACGACTCTCAGAAATGGTTTAACACATCGCAGGCAGCTCTTTCGAATAAGATCTCTCACAGAGGCGAACATGATTAAGGACTTTGTTTGCGCCATCCCATACAGCTGTGTTAAGAAATATAAAGGAGAAACAAACCGCCCCCTTAAGATAAAACTACAGGGACACTCTAAAGCCGTAACACGAGGGAAAATAAAAAAATCAGGCATAGCTGACCACATATGATGGAAAAGGGAGATCACCGCCCTCTTTGGGATGAGGTTGAAATAATAGAGAATATCACTGGAAAATACGAAAACCTATGGAATCAGCGCATATGCTAGGCCACAAAAATCTAAGCTGACCCTGCATAGAAATGAATACAATATGGGAACCAATAATATGGGGTGCTACAGAAAAATAATAACCACAAAATTGCAATATGAGCTCTAGTAAAAATGGTTACCGAGATATAGGTTTATAAGTCCCAAAGATTCAGACACATGGTACAGAGGATAAAAACGTTGGTTGAATCCATTGACTTGACCTAAAGAGTTGTGGATTCAATACCTGGCTGAGGTGAACAAAAACTTGTAGAGTTAAAGAGAAATTTACTGATACTGAGACACTCGAAAAAGGCATAGCACGTGGAATTAGAACAATCTACTCCAGTGGACAGAATAAAGGATTCAGTTCGAAATACCAGAAGAAGACCGGAGCGTCCAACGACCGAAATGTCGTGAATATGGCAGTAAAGATGTTGACAATAGTCCGAACAATTTAAATAGTGGAAATAATTACAATACCGCATCTCAGAAAAAGTTCGTTAGAAACAAAGGAAAGAGTACTGTTATTAAGGGCTATGGAGGATCATGATTGTCTACGTCCTTAAGGGATACAGCCCATAATAGAAGATGTAGCCCTGGCGAAGCACATACTACGCAGTTAAGGAAAGTATCGTGGAGTTCACATTGAATATGATACCGACTACTATCGTCCTCTTTGTTCCTTAAGTGATAGTCAAAAACCTTTTTAATGCATGACTGACTTGATTACCTCACAAAAACAGTTTGAAAGACAAACTACTACAGTGTTAACAATATCAAGTTCATGAAGTAACTTTAGAAAAATTAGTATCTAGAATTGGGTTCAGAAAACAACCAACAAATATTTCCCTACTCTTGACAGTAGGAGGGAGAATTGGAATTATTGCCGAACTTAGTTTTTTTTCGATATTTCATGATTCAGGTCGCAGTTCTTTTTACCAGTTTACTAACAGATCAGTCAAAATGTAATTAGAATAGCTTAAAGTAAGTTTGAATCAACACACACTAAAGAAAGAAGGAATAATTTAATGAAAGATTTATGATATTCAATCCTTTACATTGTTTTATCAATGTATCATTATTCTACAAATTCTGACAGGTCAAACAACTGAAATTATGGCAGGTGAGTCATCTGTTAAATTTCTAATAATTTAGTATGCTGTCATATGAATGATGGCAAGCACATTGTCTGAGATACACACGCCTGTAGACATGTTCAGTCACTCAATACACACGCCTGTAGACATGTTCAGTCACTCAGTTATGTGCCATGCGTGATACACACTTAGGCAATCGTGTATCTTTCGATACATGACTGACGAGGCATATTTTTATCCTGCATTAGGTTGCCATTCTTTCTGCGGTAGACCAGTTGCTATCCAAGGCTATAGAACCCGGTCTGTCCTGCTATTTACCCATAGCTTGAGGGAGAAAAGGATCCATACCTTTTCCAAGGGTATTAGCACATAAATGAATGTAATTCTTCAGTCCGAGCCGCTATCCATTATTCCGCCATGTTAATGAACCAAAATCGTTTTTAATAGGAAGACTGCTATCTGTGGTTGATCCTAAATCACTTTGTATTTATAGAATTTATATTTTATAATAGATAAATCAAGCTACTCCATGACAAGTTATGTTATATATTTGATATAGCAAGAATTATTTCCCTGAAGGAATCGTACTATTATCGAAGTAAGCATGAATTTAGATCCCACACTTGTTATTAAGTAGCAAATTCGATTGAAATATGCCTTATTTTCCAAGTTAGAGCATTTTAATGGTATTCTTTTATGTGCCGCTGTCTTCAGAACGTAGGGGATGTGGCTCTTCACAACTTCCTGTCTTTTGTATCTCTTAAATTTATTTCTTGCTATATTTCCTAATCTCTGTTCTGTTGGCCATTTACATAAGCTCGCTAGGTAGGTTATACATTGTTTTCCTCTATCTCTCTCGAATTCAATATACAGTAGCGTCCAAAACTAAGGGACAAAATTTTAAAACCTAATATTTGTTAGAAATAACAACTGTGAAAAGCTGAGATTTTAACAACTGGTAGTCGTTATCATCCATAATAACATACTAAAATTTGAATCATTTGCAAAGGATAGAAAAAGAATTATAACAATTATTTATTTATTTTCAAAATAGGATCATCCAAAATTAAGGTACAAAATTGAGAAAAACAATGTAAACAGTATGCTATATTCAAATTTTTTGATTTCCTCTAAAGAATAAGTCTTACTTAGTCATTTGTAAACGTTGCATCAGCCGACACCATGGCGAAACGCCAAAAACTTAATTACTCTGTGAGACAAGCTATTGTGAAGCTACACAAGGAAAAGCACACCATTAGAGAGATTTCAGAGAAAGTGAAACGTTCCAAGAGTGTTGTAGGCAGGGTTGTTAAATCCTACAATGATACTGGCAAAATAGTGCTTTTAAAACCGGCAGACCCCGCAAAACTTCGGCAAGAGAAGATCGAATAATGCAGCGTATGTCATTAAAGGACCGTTTTAAGTCTTGCACAGAAATTAAAAGGGTTATGAATAGTACCTTATGTGTTAATGTGTCAAGACAGACTGTTTCTAGACGACTGCAAGAAATAGGGCTGTTTAATGGAACCCCAGGGAAGAAACCACTTGTTAGTTCGAAGAATAAGAGATTAGAGTTTGCAAACAGGTATGTAATTTGGACATATGAAAATTGGGCAAAAGTATTTTTCAGTGATGAAAGCAAGTTTAATTTATTTGGAAATGATGGAAAAAAAAACAATGTAAAGAGACGTATTGGTGAAAGATTAAGTGCAAAGTGTACTAAGAAAACTGTCAAGTTTGGGGGCGGAAGCGTCATGGTATTTGGAATGTTTTATAGCCAAGGTACAACGCCTCTTGTCCGGTTACAAACTCGTGTAAACGCGCAGATCTATAAAAACATTGTTCAAGATCATGTTGTGCCAATTATACAGAATTCAGGTTTCGATAGGGCTACCTTTATGCAAGATAATGCCTCATGTCACAAGGCAAAGGTGGTAATGAGTTAGCTTAGCGAGCAAGATTTGGAAATTATGGATTGGCCACCGCAAAGTCCTGACTTAAATCCAATAGAAAATCTTTGGAAGACCTTAGGAGTGAAAGTTATGGAAAGAAATCCCACTAACACGGAGGATTTGTGGGTGAAGCTTCAAGAAGAATGGTCTAAAATTAGTATCGAGGATGGTCAAGAACTGATTCGTTCTTGTAGTCGAAGATGTGCAGCTGTCATTGAGAGCAAGGGCTCATTTACTAAATATTGATTGTACATGTATTTTTATTGTTTTTTTTTTTGCCGTTTACATTGTTTTTCTAAATTTTGTCCCTTACTTCTGGACGTTCCAAATTTGAAAATAAATAAATAATTGTTATAATTCTTTTTCTATCCTTTGCAAATGATTCAAATTTTAGTATGTTATTATGGATGATAACGACTACCAGTTGTCAAAATTTCAGCTTTTCAAAGTTATTTCTAACAAATATTAGGTTTCAAAATTTTGTCCCTTTGTTTTGGACGTTTCCACGTCCTATTTCTTCATAATGTGCCCTTGAGATTTCAATCCTCTCTTTCTGATGTTACGTATAAGTATTATTTTTGTTTCCATTTTCCCTAAAGTTTCGTAGTTGTCCAAGTGTTCAGTCCATAGAATTCTCAGCATCTGTCTGTAGAACCACATTTCTTTTGTTTCAAGCTTCCTCTTCATCTGTGATGAGCTTATCCAGCATTCACTGGTATCGATATTGCATATCAATTTAGCTTTTTCATTTTCTGTTAAAACACTTACGACATATTTAAATGAGGCTAACAAAAACAACGTTATGTTGTGGTGTCTGTGCTATATGATATTACAATGTTCATATGCAGAAATCATATCTCATGATTACGTAAATCTCATTCAAAAGATTTTTGGGTCTGTAAATGTTATTATAGCTAACTTTTCTTGTTGACAAAGGTTGCAGATATTACTATGATTGTTGAAAGGTTTATATATATATATATATATATATATATATAATAAACGATGACGATATTAAAAAAAATCTCTGGTCTATCCACTATTAAAATTAACATTGACTTTTTTTTAAATCTCTTTGTCGGGCCGAGAACTTTTTAGCATTCCTTGTATGATTTTATATATATTCTTATTCGCTAAGGTAAACTGTTCATCTAAGTTTTTATGTTATGTCCATTCAGGGTGTAGACGATCATGTCTTTGCACAGTTTCCGTTTTTTTATTCTTTCTGAATCGTCATGACTTCTTGGGAAATATACTAAAGTGCTTTTCAGATGCTTTTTCGACAGTTTTTAAATTTAAAGATTTTTTTCTTTCTCTCTTAGATTTACTGCAACCCAAGGCTGGAGATCCCCGTCCACTTTGCTATTTTTACTCAGGCGTTAGTTGCGAAATGAACATTGCAGACGAGGTAAGAGGTTGAACTCGCTTATTCCACATTTTTTGTTAATAATCTTAACGCAAGCAGTTTATCCAACGTTCAATTCCTACTCGTTTTATTAAAAGCCACAAACTAATATTGTTTTTCAGTTTTATTAATTCTCGTTTCATTATAAGAATAATATATTTCTGACGACTGCTTTCAGACATCGTTCTCTCCATGTTCAAATTCCAGTCTTGAAAAACATATAGTCCAAGAGTGTAAAAATTTGAAACCAAAACTGTAAAAGTGGTTGTTGGTTGTTACTATAAAATTCAAGCTTCAAAGTTTAGCTTAATGTATTTTTGCGTAACTTACTTTTAACGTACAAAGTAGAATAAAAGAACTTCTTCCTTTGGCAGATTGTATCAATCAGTTATTAAATATATTTCAAAACCCAGCACTTTAAACAAAGAAAATCTTATTCGACATTTCTTTTTTCTTTTTATGTGCCGTGTCCTTTCAGGACGTAGGCGATCATGGTTCTCCACTTCCCTCTATCCCTTGTGGTTCTCAATAAGTTCCGTGCCTCTGCCAACTCCCCCAGAACACATTCTGTCATCCAATTGCTTAAGCCCGCCAGGTATGTCATGTGTTGCTTTGTGGCAGGGGCGATGTCACCCCTGGAATAATAATAATGATAATAAAGGAGAAAATGCTGTAAAACAGAAAACACCAAGTGAAGATAGGCGTTTTCAAGATGTTAATATGCTGTAAAGACTTTGAAATGTAAATGTTACAGAAAGTTAATTTAGAACACGAAATACAATCTTTTTGTAAGTGTACAAACGATATCAGATTACTAATAGAAAATTACTGGAACAATGATAATTTGGAACTTTTAGAAAAAGAAATGGATTTTAACACTATGAGAATCGAAGTTAAAATACAGGATGTTTTTATCTAAAATTTATTTTTGAAACAAGACTCTCTGTAGTTTACAAAATGCGGCAGAGTGGTTAATAAACAATAGTCTTGTTGTGGACCTTGGAAACCAATCGATGAAAAAGTAAATTGTTTACTCGCGGAGAAGTGAAATTGTACTTTGGAAATATGTCGGTACCTTCGCACTAGAAAACAGATACGTCACCAGTTCTCTATATAAAGAGGCAAGCCAACCGGAAGATAGGGAATTTTCGGTTCGTCTGTCTTCGAATGCAATCGAACTGAGTGGAGAGATGTCAGAGATTGAAAAGAAAGCGTCCGCTGTGTGTTGCCTAGCTAAGGGCGAAGAAGCGAAATACCACTGCTAACATCTAAGTACCGCTACTCCTGCAACTACTACTACTACTATTACGACGACTGAGACCGGGAATATCGAAGGTTTTAGTAGAACAGAAAAAAAGGTTAAAACAAAGGCTACATCTCTCCTTACCGAAATTATTCGTATTTGTTTGATTATTACTCACATACAAGAAACATTCAACCCTGTGCAACAAGAATTATTTTTTGTGTTTGCTTTTATATATAAAAAAAAGTTTTGTCCTTTCAAAATCGATTCAACTTGGGTATTTATTTTTCTGTTAGCCCGATTCTCACCCGACAGACTAGCAGGTAGACCAACGAGGAGCTTCCGGGTTTCTACGATCGGATGACCACTCTCGGGGATCAAAAATATCACAACGTGGCTGGAGGGTGGCTTCGAATTGACATTAGGAAACGGAAACTTGTGTCTAACCTGTAATACTTGACCATACCAGACCAACAGCTGGTCTGTTGGAGTGTGTGGGTCCAGTGGGGTGAGGATACGGTGTTACAGCTTTCCCTTTTCTCTTTTCTTTTTCTCTTTTCTTTCTATTCGACCTATGAGTATCAGATTCAACTAGCCCTCCTTTCTCATTATGTGTCCCAGAAATTTCATCTGCCTCTTCTTTGTTAAATATAAGCTTCCTCCTTGTTTGCATCTTTCCAAGACCTCATCGTTGCCCACACGCTCGTGCCATGATATCTTTAGCATTCTTCTGTAGAACCACATCTCCGCTGACTCGATTCTCTTCATCTTTGAGAAGACCGTCCAACATTCGCTGACGCATAGGAGGACAATGTTACGTAGCAGCTCAGTACTCTTTGTCACCAACGAAATCCTCTTGTCTCTCAGTACTCTGTTCACCTTTTGGAATGCATCTTTGGCGATTCACTCCGTTTTTGGATCTCAGCGTCGCATCTACTGTTAGGCTCTTAATTTTAATAATAAAGTTCTTAGAATCTGGATCTTTTAAGTATAGATCCAGAAAATTGCTCGAATAATGACAGAAAGTACTTCATCAGAAACATGGAAAGTATAGTTAAAAATAAAATTTATTTTATTTTCCACTTATATCCCCTAAGGACGGTGTGTACTACCACCGGACCGTGGGTAGGAGACAAATCAGATATTAGGGCCCCGGCTAGTGCTTTGTAATCCTTGCTATTTTATCAACGTTTGCTTTTTTTCTACCTGCACTTTTATACGTTACAAATTAAACTAAACACAACTGACCATTAAAAGATGAAAAATTTTCGCGGATTTTGACGTCATTCTTGGGATTGCTTTCTCTTTTTTTTTTTTTTTTTTTTTTTTTTTTTAAGCAAATGCGTGAATCCTAAGTGTCGACGTTTCACTATGTTTTATCCGTAATGTTAAACGTGTTAAAATATTTCCACTTTTTAACAAGAAAAATCTCAAGTTGCCGCAAAACATTATTGACTTAAGATGGAATAATCTATGATGACATTTTTCTAACTTGTATTTAGATCCATTGTATATATTTTCAATTTTTCTAGTTGAATTGTTCGCCTATATTGCATATGACCCATTATTGTACATAATTAGTTTACAATAAAATTTGTATTTTATATGAATACTACTTTATGAAAATTGGGATGTAGTAGAGTGGGAGGCTATGTCTCATAGATTCGGGGTGGGGGCACAAGACACTTACACCGGCCTTGATATCCCCTGTCAAATTTTAAATCACATTTTATATATATATATATATATATATATATAAAATGTACTGTTTTGAAGATAATTGATTTTCGTGCTGAATGCATTTTTATTTTGACTGTAAGTTGTCAGCTAAATTTTGATCGGAAATTTTCAATGTGTAAAGTTCGATCTATTTGATTAATATTAATCGACACGAAAAGAGATTATATCAAAAGATATTATTGGGTAAAATAAATTATTTTTTAATTTTTTTTCCATTACGGAATTATTGATGTACCTACATACAATACATGAAAATATATTAGTTTTCTTAAGTTTTTAACTAAAATGTTCCATTCGTGACAGGTGTATATACCTCATTCTCGGTTTTATCCCAACAAATGTTTGTAATAATCCGAGCCATCAATAAATTATAAATAAAATCAATTTGTCAATGTCAATAGAGAATCTAGAATGTCATAGAAAAGATTTGGATTTATTTTCTCGTGACTTTCGTTCTTTTAAACAGTTTCAGCATTAATAAGCAAATTATGCCAATGTTTTTCAATAAGTCTTGTTCTTGTTTGTACAACATAATTTTGTCAAATGTGACAGACGTTTCCAAAGAAAAACTGTCATTTTTTTTTATTTTATTTTTAATCAACTGTCGCAGTAATTTTTATTGAAAAGCCATCTAGCCATCTTTTTTTATAAATATTTCTCTGTCCAGAGGCGCCTTGTCATAATGCAATAGTTATCAAGCTGGTCTCCTATACATTAGTAATGAATTCGAGGCAGACTGGATGCCCCAAACTGGTGGTGATGGGCCAAAACTAAGCCAAGCTTGGTGAATATGTGATTTTTATTTTTATTTTTTTGAGTTTGATTTATGATAGGATATCAAATCGGAGTTTAATGAATAAATTCCATTGAATAGTAAAGAGACTGTAAATGAAGCTTTCGTCAATTAATTCTAAAAAGAACTGGTACAAATTCATTTTTTCATTCTCTCGTCATTTTATTTGACCCAGATTCTTCAAAATGGCAGACTGTATGAAAATTAGATTTCTGTATAGTTGTTAATGTAACACAGCAAAAACAAGTAACGCATGTTTTGCTAACATAATACCGTAAAATGATAAAGTAAACTTTAGTCCAGATAGACCAGTAGTTTCAGAGTCATTCTCAATTAAGTACAAATTAACAGAAAATTTCTTTCCAAAGAAGGGACCACCAGGTCTAATAACTGCTAAATACAGTCTTTTATCTGAGTCTTCTTCATAAGAAATTAAGAGGAATATACAGGGAAAAATTCTTTGTACTTCGTGCACTTTCCTCAAACATCCATTGTTTTATAACCGTGATAATACTTTAATAATAATGGTTTATGATAATTAGCATTTGTAAATAATTATAATATTAATTCTGTATATAGCAAATAACTTAATATCGACAATTAAGCGATTATTATATTTTTTAAAAAGCATATAATAAAGTTGTATCTACTTTTGTCAGTGTATAAGATTTGCATACGTACATTGACAGATTAACCTATCGCTTAGCTTTGGCTTTAGACATGTGTTGCGTCGAATCATCTCGTCTTCTGGCGATAAAATGATTAAAGTTTGTTATTGATGCAGGTTTAATGAACAGTAAACAATAATAGCCGAATTTTTTTCTTCATATACTTGAAATACAAATTATTAGGTTGGTGCAAAAAATGACGTATTAATGTCGTTTTTTAACGTCAAAAAACGAAATTGCTACGTCATTATTTTTGCACCAACCTAATAGTATCTTTTCATTTTCTGAAAGAACATTACATTTTTTTCGCACATAAATAAAGTCGTCAGTGTTTGATGAAAACTAATAACAACAAATTTCATTTTTAAGTCATTTATTTTCAATGCATACATTTTATGGTTTTATGCGTTTGAGACTTAAAAGTTTTTAGTTAATACTTTTCGAGTTTATTTTTTTATGTGTCCCTAGGAAGAAATAGTACATGCTTATCTCTCTCTCTCTCTCTCTATATATATATATATATATATATATATATATATTTTTATATATATATATATGGTTCTTTCTAATGACATTTTAAATTTATTTTCTTAATTTGTAATGTCCTTCTTTTGTAATATTCTATAGTTTAAATTTTGTCTTCTTCTGAAGGGAGTTTCATTTCTAAATTTATAATTTAAATTTAAATATACCATTCTTTGACTATTAATAATAGTAATAATATTAGCTAAATTCCTTTAAAAGGAAACACTTCCGAAATCACATTGATAAAATTAAATTTTAACTGTGAAATCTATATATATTTTAAAATATAGATAAAGATTGTAAAATGTATATATAGTTTATGTTCGAGGATAAATGAATTTTTGTGTAAATTATCTCAAGTGTTTCTATGGGTTTTTTTTTTTTTTTTTTTTTTTTTGACTTGTTAATGATCGTATGTATGTAGGGATTCACATGAATACATTTGTTAGACATATATGAATAAATGAAAATTAATATTACCCTCAAATTCTATTAAATAATGAAACCTAATCTTTAATTTAGTTTACCAATATAATAAATAAATTACATTCATAAATTAATTTTAAATATTAAAATAGATGTTATTGTTTTTTTTTTTTTTTTTTTTTATATTGTGGAAATACAATTAGTCGGGTGAATAAACTATTAAAACTTTAAATATTTCTTTGTCCTAGATAAATATGTTTATTACAATAATAGTTAAGTTAATAACAAAATTTTTTTTTCAGACATCGAATTTTCTATCAAACATTGTAAACTATCTTTTACATAATTTTGTTAAAACAAAATTATAACAACTCCATCTCTCTTTCCCCCTCCCCCTATCTCTCTTTACCATAAGACTCACTTGTATACATTTTCTACAATTCATTTCCGTTTTATTAACCATCTAAAGAGGTCAAAGTTCTGTCACTCCTCCTACTCCAATATAAAACATACTTAAGAGAGATATAAAATTAACCCCTCCCTATACTTTATATTGTCTGTTTAACTATCACTCTCAACCCCCTCTATTAAATTACAAAAATTACACTACCCACCAATTTCTAATCCCGTTTTTTCTCTCAATTCGTTGTTGGAAGTTTTACCTGATGATCCTGAATCCTTAAAAAAGGATTTAGGTGAAATAAATTATCGTAATGGTACCTTAAAGTGGTTTGTTTTTCATTACATATTTATATATATATCTATATGTCTATCTCTCTCTCTCTCTCTCTCTCTCTATATATATATATATATATATATATATATATATATATATATAATAGCTGGTCACTCGTATTTGATGATACACGTCTACTAGGGCGGCTTCCCAACCCCGATTGCAGACGCTCGCTCAGGCACAGTTGTGTTTGCTCAACACCAATAGAGCCCAGCTGTGGTTTATACTGCAACTATGCTGAGCAGAACTTGGTTACAGATTCTGGGAGAGACCGTATTATCTAGCGTGATCAACACTTTGAACAAGGCCAGCACACTCAAGCCCTGGACAACGATGACTTGTGGCTTCGTACTACCACAGCTATCGACAGCCCTCAAGAGTTCCGTCTATCCAATTTCACTCACAGGGTTTGGGCCAATCCGTGGTATGGTTTTCAAGCACTTTCCAAAGGTGATGTACGCTGGGATGTATAATATATAATGAACAATATTGGGGACAAAAGTTTTCTTGTTACGCGTTTCATCCTTAAGGATATCATCGAACTACATATGTTATGTTTGTGCGACTACACGTGCGCATGAACGAGGGAAATATGGGATTGTGCCGAGATTCGCTTCGTAGACAAATAAGAAGTGATGGGACGAGAGGATTAGAAGGTAAATATATCTTATCTGAGTGTATATACTCGTTGGTTAAGAAGTTTAATTTACCATAACAAAACATTCAAGTGGGGCAAGATGGCTCAATGAACAAAATTTAATACCGTCCCTACCTCCAAGCACTACCATTTAACATCGTTGGCTCCTGGCACAATTCATTTAGACTCTGTTCACTTCGCTGTAAACTTAAAACATATCTTTATTCTTCATGTCGACCTACTATCCTTGATAAAGGCAGTGGGTCTACATGCCAAAAAATGAGGATTTCATATATATATATATATATATATATATATATATATATATATTAAACCAGGTATTTCAGGTCACATCTCTAGCATGTTACGCGGCATTTGTTATATTTTAAAATACTTTTTGTATTGAGAGCGTAGCATAGCAGCTGTCAGTTGAAATTGTCTGGAAATTAAAATATGCGTCCTACTTCTGGCATTTAGTTGCTAATTAAAGGGATTCGAATTTAGCATGGGTGAAGTTAAGTGAACAAAAGCAACGACACTTATCCCTTTGGGAACACTTCTAAGTTCACGTCATCTACACTGAGGTGCTGGATCGAGGTATTCTCAAAATGTAGAGTCTTAACCGATTTGCATCCTCTGAATTACTACGTTTGGGGCTTCGTCAAGACGCAGACCAACTAGCGCTCCCACTTAACAAGAACTCGTTGATGGCTAACATCACTTTTAGATGTAATGGCCAACACACCAAGAACCACCTGATCCGTGTATGCAGTCGTTTCTGAGGTGGCATCATGGCTGAATAACCGATTCTTAATTTTGTTTATGTTCAATGCACGTAAAATATGCTGATTTCTTCTGTTGAATACATTTATTTATCTCTGTTATAATTCGTTCTCAATTACCTGGCGCATGCTATGTATGATATGTATCTATTTATCTGTAACACACACACACACACACACACACACATATATATATATATATATATATATATATATATATATATATATATAAGAATGGATTTGTCATTTTAATCAGGCATTTTTATTACGTCTACCAACCTGCGCACTCAAGAAAACACGCCAGAAAATACGGTGGTTTCTCTTACAAAAGGGGATTCAGGTTCGAACCCTGCCGTAGAGTGCATTATCTTAAGCTTTCCCGTGTGCTTGCAGGCCAGTAGGTGTAATATAAATAGTTTAAAAACGGTGCACTTATTCCAAACACAGGTATCCATTAAAATAGCGTTCAAACGGTCTTTGTTTGATCAGGAGGCCCTAAGTGGTCTAAGGCCCGCCAGATTTAATGACGGTTTCCCCTAGGGGATACAGGTTCGAATCCTGCTGGAGGACGCATCTTTTTCTAATAAGATATCACAATTCAGGCCGGTAGATATAAATATATTGTTTTATTAAATAAAAAAAAACAGAGCTTCTACACAAATAAGTATCCATTTAAAAAATAACGTTTAAGCAAATATATATATATATTTTCTGTCACATTCATATCACACGTCTCATTCAGTAACCCTTTACCTGAAGCGGCTTTCGAGTCTTGTACTTAGTGACCTTTTTTATTATTTTGTCTGGTCACAAATGTTGCTCCTCTAGTGAAGATCAAACTTACTACAGTATAACAGTGTACGGAAGTAACTTGGTAAACTGTACACCACTGCGAAGAACCTTAGTTTGGCATAAGGCCACAAGTGTTAGGCAACTAGTTAGGATCGAACTCTCTACAGTTGTAGTTTTAATTAATTTACAGTTGAATTTTCTAGATTCTATGCTGACAGTTTCTTTTCCCGCACTTCACGCTTGTGGAACTGCCTTCTGGCGTCATGCTTTCCAGTCAACTTTAATCTGCAAACATTTAAATGCAATGTCAATCGCTGTCTACTGTCCTCCTGACTACTATTTCCTCTTCCCGCTCATTATTAATGTTTCTGTTTTTAATTCTTCCACACCATAATGACTTTATTACCTTGCATGGAGGGATACCGATTAAAAAAAATAGATTCAATGATCAGTGAGTTAGTCAGTGCACTAAGTCGAGGTGCTCTAGTTTCTTGTACATATTCAACAACTAAAATAATCTGCTTATTCATTCTGTCCGTATGATTTATTTCAGAATTAGTTACATTTGTTTAAAGAGACTAAGTATCAAAGTGAAGAGGAAAATCACCGGGCAAATTGGTGAATGCGAAATGAATTTTCGTCCGTATATTGATACAACTGCCTCAAGCACTATTCTTTTTGCAAACGAAATTCATTTTGAAGAAAAAAACAAACTTTTTCCAGTTGTTTGACAGGTTTCTCATTATTTCTCTTTCTTTTTTCTTTTTTTTTTATTTATTTGCAGGACACTTACTTAAAGCTTGTTTGATTAAATAACACCATACCGTATATTGCACATATTATGCACCTTAATATATCTGTAACGCACTACACTGAATCAACAAAATCTTTGATTCAAACGGTTTCAAGCTGATCATTACAACTGGCTTTTCTCACCTTGTTGATAAAATCACATACAAATACCATTTTATTGATCAATAAAAATTTCGACTGAATGATTGTGGAGAAATCCGAAGAATATTCCCTCGGACAGCACCATCTCCAGTATACTTAAAAGGGGAGGTTAGGATCACCCCCTGATGCTTGAGGCGATCCCAAATCAGAAAATCCAGAGGGAACTGGACAATTTCTAGTACCATCCCCATGGATGAGATCCACGTTATAGCCTTGTGTCAAACCTGAATATGTTCAATAGATTCTAATTAAAGTAATACTTTTACAAAATGTAAGCGATGCATCTTGATTTTTCCAGTTCATTTATCAGTATCAAGTGCATAACACCGAGTAGCCATCATGTAAAATCAGATTTCTGTAGTATAGGAGAAATATCTGTGATACACAAAACTGGAAAAGTATGGCTTATTTCTTAATTTTCCCGCTAACTAGAAACTATGAAATTAGAATAATAATATTTGACGAATTCTATTTGCTGGCTGAGAAAGTTAGGCTTCTTACCCGTAACAATTATAGGTGTTCAAGTTGAGTTAAGCAGTATTATTTTTCATTTTAAAATTTAAGCAAGCTCTCCACATTCAGAAGACTGGTGCAGTATAATCTTCCTGTCCTAACATTCAACTATTTGGTCTTGTGTTGCAGCAATCTTTTAGGCATTGTCTTTGAGATTTTACAAGTGGCAAATGATCAGATCTGAGGATAAAGTTTCTTTTTCCACAGTATGGCTGGTCAGACATAAAATTTCAAATAGCTGTAAATTTGAATCTAAAACAGTTAGATTGTTACGCATTTTCGGTCACTATCAGATGTCAAGTCTTCTCTTGACCTCTCCTAATAGCGGGTAATACTTAACTATTTAAACTACAAGGCAGTTGAAAAAATATCATCAGAAATGTCATTTAAATTAAAGATTTATAACTTATTTTATTATAAACATTATAAATATATTGTATTTATTATATTCACAATATTATAAAATATAATGCTTATAATGCACATGATAGAATATCATAAATGTAATATATGATGTTTATAATAAAATATAATATATATATAATTTTATAATATATTTAACATATATAATGTTTATAATAAAATATAAATGTAATATACATAAGGATATATAAATATAATAACATAATAAATGTAATATATATATGTTTCTAATAATTAAAATATAAATGTAATATATATTGTTTATAATAAATGTAATCCATATTTATGTGTGTGTTTATAATAAACATTATATATATATATATATATATATATATATATATTTACGTTTATTATATTTTATTATAACATTGTACTAGAACCCTAATTTCCTAGTGACCGATGTGTTGACACTACTTTTAATCCGACCGGACGACAGCACAACTCCAGATTTACCAGAAGAAAACATTACTGTTATTCTCATCAAATTACTTCTGAAATGTATAAGCATAGCGTTTATACAAACGGAACAAGAAATACTGCGCTGTTTGAAAGTTACGCACTTTTCACAAGGCGTGTGTGACAAATGTCTTAATACATTTGTTAGAATTTAATATAAAAATAAGTTTCATTTTTTTTTTTAACAGTCCTAATGCTTTAAATATATGCGATGTGTATGGGCATAATAACGAATCTACCAATAGAAAACAGCATTTTTATTTTTATTTTTTTTTTTTTTCCAGTATATTGATCACGAGGGGCAGCTATGCTGATGACGAAGGCATTCATATCTGGGATAGGAATGATGAACAACAAAAAAAAAAAAAATCAACATTTTATACCAATTGTTCCCAGAAGTAGGACTTAAGATAAAACTTTTCAAAACAGAATCTATGAACTAGAATTAGAATGAATGCAGTGGTTTCATATACCCTGAATTTAACATAAAAATTCAGAATTTGGAATGAATAAATACCCAACATTTCAAATACCTCTGTATATACCGCAATTATAACAAATTTGATATCGGAGATAAGGAAACTGAACAGAGATCCGGCTACGCTGAGTGAGGTGGGTAGTTTATCAAACCACAAGATTCTACCAAACCCGAAATATTAATCTAAGAACTTGATCGTGTTTTTAGTCCAGCGTTTTTCAGCCCGGGTTCTCCGGAACTCTAAGGTTCCGCAAAAAGTCCCCAAGGGTTCTGTGTGTGTTTATCTAAAGTTCGACCTCGAATTAAGTATTTGTGTACCAAATGACGGGCACAGGCTTCACATTAGAGAAGCATGTTACACTTTATCAAATGACTCTGAAAGTAACATTTTCTTAGCCCATTTATTGGTTCACAGGACATTGATTTACCTTATGTCTTTCTATAATTGATAGTAAAGGATAAAAAAATAAAAATAAAAAACTGATGCAGCAATTATCTGTTTTCTTTCTGTTTAAATTTATATTATAGGTATATGAGATTGGTTATTTATGTTTATTTTTTACGTTTGAGTGTAGAATTATTTTTGTGTGTATGAAAACTCATTGATGAAGTATTATAAACGAACAGTATGAATTTTATTTAACATTACCGAAAATTTTTTCCTTACACCTGTTATTCAAAAATATATACTATGATATTTACCACGTGAACTAAGATGAAAATAAAATGAAAAAGATATGGTATATAATTTTGTTTTTGAGCAAGGGTCCCTGGAGACATGTAATTTATTTTAAGGGTTACGCAAGGGGGAAAAAGGTTGAGAAACACTGGCCTATTCCGACAAACTCTATTGTGGGTGTCATATATGGCATCTGGTTCATTCATAAACGGCTAAACTATACCTGTGGGTTTTGAAGAGGACTGTCCTTCGTCGGATCTCGTAGATTGGAGTTACTGAATCCTTAACAAAGAACATTATCAAATAACAGACAGCACACCCCTTAAAGACTATCAACAGCAACAACTAAAATGGATAGTCCATTTAACTCGACGACAAAACAATGACATAATCAAGATGTTGATTTTCCGCACTACCTTGAACAAAAGTTTAGAAAGGAAGCCCCACTCAATTCTAGAAAGAACGATAACAGTGAACTTGATAAACCTAAACTTGATAAACAGTTTTGAGAAAGATTTTATAACTTTCATCTGACAGTAACAATAACCGTTCAATGAATGCCGAATGTTTCCTTCTAAGGAAATGGCTAATATTCTCATTACAAATGCCCTTACGTGATGTCCGTTGGTATAATGAAAAATCCAATATGGTTCTGGAATTAAGGGGACCAGACAAAACAGAAATGCGCCTGTAATATCTACAACATTTATTCGATTTGAAGAATTTTTTTAATTCATGCTCTTCTCCCGAGGACGTTGCGAAAAGAAATGAATTCATATATTTCCTTAGAGCACGTGCACCTCAAGGCGGTGTAATGGTTAGCAAGCTTGTCTCGCTAGAACAATAGTGGGTTCGATCCTCACTGGGTGCCCCCATACTTTCGGCTTTGTGCCACATCTAAGTTACGCTTGGAAAATCACTATATATTTCCTCAGAGCATTATTACAAAGTGAATGCAACAGAGCTCAACGTTTCTATTGTATGCACCGATAACCGTTACGCTACAAGCATGCCCTTAACGTAAGTTTAATTTTCTAATATTAGGGCGATTTTATTTATGCGTTTTCACTTCGTTGAGACAAATCAGATTGCTATTGCAAGGCAAGAGTAACTTGCAATATGAATTTACTTGTCATAAATGACCTACAATCTGTTGTTAACTGGGGGAAGAAATGACCTGTTAATATTAACACTCCCAATACGAAACTGCTAAAGTTTTCAGCTGACATGAAGTGGAAAGACGATAGTAAATTAATTGCGAGGTTTGCTTGCTAGGAAAGTTGGGTCACTCTGTCATGCTACATCATTTTTATCGCCAGAATCTACCTTAGACATTTATAAGCCGACGATTCATCCATGAATTGAATATTGGTATCACATCTGATCTGATACTTCTGTTATGTATTGAGAGATACTAGATAAAATACAAACAAGAATATTTAATGTTATTGATTCTAACCTGGTACCTCGGCTTCAGTAACTTTCCAATCGTCATAACGTAATTTTTCTGTGATTTTTCTATAAATATTTTGCTGTTAAATGTTCTAATAAACTTTCCTCTATGGTACAAAGACTTTATGGATTTAAGTGTGCTACTAGATTTGCGGAAAATTTTCATTTTAAAGTTGAAACGTCAAGATGTAACCGAAAGTTCTATGCTAACAGTTTCTTCTCTCGCACTTCTCGCTTGTGGAACTTTCTTCAGGTTTCTTGCTTTCCAATCAATTTCAAAATATATATATATATATATATATATATATATATATATCAGAGAATTATATATATATATATATATATATATATATATATATATATCAGAGAATTATATATATATATATCAGAATTATATATATATATATATCAGAGAATTATATATATATATATATATATATATATCAGAGAATTATATATATATATATATATATATCAGAGAATTATATATATATATATATATATAAGAGAATTATATATATATATATATATATAAGAGAATTATCATATATATATATAAGAGAATATATATAATATATATATATATATATATCAGAGAATTATATATATATATATATATATATATCAGAGAATTATATATATATATATATATAAGAGAAATATATATATATATATAAGAGAATTATATATATATATATATAAGAGAATTATATATATATATATATATAAGAGAATTATATTATATATATATATATAAGAGAATTATATAATATATATATATATATATCAGAGAATTATATATATATATATATATATATAGAGAATTATATATATATATATATATATCAGAGAATTATATATATATATATATATATCAGAGAATTATATTATATATATATATCAGAGAATTATATATATATATATATATCAGAGAATTATATATATATATATCAGAGAATTATATATATATATATATATATATATATATATATCAGAGAATTATATATATATATATATATATATATATATCAGAGAATTATATATATATATATATATATATATATATCAGAGAATTATATATATATATATCAGAGAATTATATATATATATATATATATATCAGAGAATTATATATATATATATATATATATATCAGAGAATTATATATATATATATATATATATATATCAGAGAATTATATATATATATATATATATATATATATATATCAGAGAATTATATATATATATATATATATATATATCAGAGAATTATATATATATATATATATATCAGAGAATTATATATATATATATATATCAGAGAATTATATATATATATATATATATATATATCAGAGAATTATATATATATATATATAT
>OZ010581.1:40632180-40842180 GCA_963932145.1 Acanthosepion lycidas | reverse complement strand
TGGATGTATAACTAATTCTAATTTTTATTTTCACATCTTTACACTATATTAATTTTATCTTATAAATTGTTCCCTGTTGTCACCTATATAAAAATAATTGTTTGTACGGAAAGTAAGGATCTACGTACATCAAATCGTCTTTAAATTAAGTGTCAGCAGAAGAATTATCATTGAACTTTTAAACGCTTAAACATTAATTCAGTATTTAAATGCAGCGATCAATTTTGCGTTATTATGTAGTTTATTGATGCCTATCGCATCTACTCCTCCCTGGCTATTTTGATGATGGCCAAACCAAGAGTCATCTACAGGAGATAGCTTAATCGGGCGGCATTTAAAATAGTTATAATAAAACGTGCACTGCAATTTTGAATACAGAAGGAAAATAAGAGTTACTCCCTTTGAGCCATGAAAGTAATAAGTAATGGTTAGTATAATATATACATATATATTTTTAACCTCGCATAATCTGGCAAACCTGAATCTGAGCTTAACGAAAATCGTTCCCTGCGCCTAACTTTTCTAGTGTTTTTGAATCAGCTATGAATCATTGAAATCGGGCCATTGGGTGCGCAGGAGTTTCTTGGACACACACACACACACACACACACACACACATACGCTGTACTTTATATATAAGGTAGTGATGGTTTTCCAGGGATTTTCTTAATGTGTGTATCAGTAATTTTAATAATTCCTAGTGCTCCTATTATTATTGGAATCGTGATTTTCTTTAAATGTCACATTTTTTCAATTTTCTCAGATGTTTTTATCAGATTGTATTTTACGTTTTTTTAGGCTTTTCATTACTATATCGGGTCTGTTGGCGTGTATAGCGCGTTCAGTGAACTTCTAGAGCGCTGTAATATTTTCACCTTTTAGCACAGGTGGTGGTTTGTGGTCATACCATTTTTGGCACATGCTGGAATTGCTTATCTCTGTGCAGTTAACACGTCTAGTGACGAAGAAGCGTTACCTAATGTTAACTAATACACGCGCATGCATACTAATTTATAAAGTTCTCGCTCATTTCCGTTGTTTATAGCAGTATTTGGAATGAAAGTGTGTAGACTGTAACCGTCTCAACACACCACAGTGCTTCCCTGAGTGACCATGTTTTATGCAGCAAAGACAACATTCCCCAGGTCTAACACCAAACATATTGCACAGATATCGACCCTTGCGATTTTTTTCCTCTTTCCAAACATCAAAACCCACTTAAAAGGGTCAAAATTCCAAGACGTGGATGAAGTCCAAGAGATTTCAAGCAATCAATAGAAACTTCGCTGAATAATGTGTGTGGCTTCATAATTTGATCATATTTAAATCAGTTTCATGATCCCATCTTCCCAGAATTTGGTATTTTTCTAGGCCATAAACTGATCTAATGGTTTTTACAGTCTACCAAAAAATTAAAATTCTTACCATGAAGAGAATATTGTACGGAAAGAAATGAGTGATAATCCGAAGGTTCAAAATTAGGTGAGTACAATGGGCGTAGTAAGAAATCCTAGTCAAGCAGTATCAATTTCTCTCATGTCTACAGTCCTAAAGTCTAACGCTGAAGACACACTCTTTCGTTTGTTCAATTTCGGACACTTTTCGCAATGCAAGATTTCTCATGATACACAGTGACCTTTTAGTACATGATATCTCCCTTTTCGGACGCAGACTGGCTTTTGAAGTTGTTAACGGTGGCTCATTTAATTTTCTCTATGACAGTTTTGTTTTCACATTGTTGTAAACAATTCATTGTTCATTACCTATAAACTTTTATTTTTCAAAAATGACTCATTTTGGTTGTGTTTGAGCAAAGAACTGCAGATGGAAATGCGGTTCAGTAAATTCTTTTTTATTAAATCATAAGAGGGAAAAACATCGTAGCTATTCACGGATCCAAGCCTTTTCAAATGCTGTACAGCGCTTATAAGAGATATGTAGAGTATCTTTGAAATTATCGTTTCAATTTGTCCATCATTGTTGTCGGTCTTCCAGATCAAAATTTCCACTTTTTCTAACGAGCCACTCGTGAATAGTACTGTCAACTATAGTGTCATCACCATACACAGCACATATATTTTTTGCTGTTCGTGAAGCGCTTTTGTTTTCTTTCCGGAAATGAAAGAGCATCAAATGTTGCAAACGCACCTCCTTTACCTCCTTTTTCAATTTTAACGAAAAAAACATTTAAAATTCACAATCCACACGTGATTAACGTAGAAAGACGCATTGAAATGTCACCTTTCAGAATATGTATATATGTTAAAGATTTCAAAACGAAATCACGTATTCAAATGTCAGCCATTGAAAAACACTACAATCTTTTGTTTCAACCACGTACACGCACAGACTTGTGTGTATTTGTGTTGTTTTATATATATATATATATATATATATGTGTGTGTGTGTGAAAATATATAGAAAATAGGAAAAAACTCGTTAGGTAAGTAATCCAAAGTTATTTAGTATTTTTGTTATTATTTTTAAAAAACATGAAGCATGAGAACTCTTATGTAGCGATGGAATCACATTTTTAAATAAATAATTGTATATATATATATTATTTCGAATAATAAGAGATCGTTATTTTCAAAGAATTAATTGTTCAGTTCTTGATAGATTTGTTTTCCAAAAATTTTCCAAGAAATCCATATTTGATGAATCGACATATGCATGATAAATACATATGATCGCTCTCCCTCTCTTCACATACAGGCTTAGCATTGTTCATTGGGGAATATTATATATAACGTAAAGATTACTGTTTTCGTTAAGAATGAAATCATTTCAAATGTGAACTCTTGAGCAGATCAAGTCTTTTAACGAATGGATTTGTCGGCACACACGTTGGATAAAGTAATAAGCATTTCCACAGTGTTATTTCGTTATGAAAACATTTTCCAATAAATAAATTTTTAAAAAAATCACGTACCTGTTTTAGGTTTTGCCTGTCGCACATTGAATAACCGATGTGTTAACATGTTTGTGGGAGAGTACAGGAGAAGGAAACAGTTTACACGAGCGAAGAGATATGCTTATTAAATAGGTTTATATCCAAGAAAAAGGAGTATCTCAGTATGAAACAAAAACTTGTTAAAATTCCCAAGAATACACAAATCCAGGTGATACAGAATCAGTAACAAGTCCAGATCACTTGCTATTAAAAAGTACCAACACATATTTGTATTACTATAAAAGTCTCTGAACGTTGCTTGTGTGTTTGCCAGAAATCATATATAGAGAGTTGGTGAAAGAAAGATATGAATTTATTGTCGTGTAGGAAATAGAGAAAAATCGCTCTCTTTCCACCTTACCGTGATTGGGTGCGTGCTTATTTATATTTCAGCTTTCTTTAGACAAACAAGTTTTAAATATTTTTATTTCAACTTTCTTCAGACAATTTTTTTAATGTTCAAAGCAACTTCAATAACGGTAAATAAATTTATTTTTAAAATATCTCTACTTTCATAAACTCTTCATGAAACTAAATGTAAACAGTAACACAACCCAACGGGTCACGGGTGGTCTAGTATGTAAGAAAAATCATTGACTTAAATTCTAAACGATAAATATCTGCCTTAAAATACACAGGAAATAAAGTTTTAGGACAAATTACTGATGTTGTTTGATACTTGTAAATAAAAACAAAGTAGATAGATACCTCTTTAAGAAAGCAGGGATCGATTTGAGACATATATAATGAACAAGTCCCCACCATCTAAAAACTCAGTACCTTTCGATTTTTAAAAAAATGCCGTGGATAGAGGAAAGTATAATACACATTCATTAGACTTTCCTGTAGATTAGGATTAATCTACAAAAAATTGTTAAATTATTTTTTTCCTTTTTTTTTTAACAAGCAGACCTGTTAATTTAAGTATCGGTGTTGGGATTAACAATCTATCTGATTTTCTCTTCACAAATGTAGTATACACACACACACACACACACACACACACACACACACACACACACACACACACACACACACACACGTACGTACATATCTATATATATATATAGAGAGAGAGAGAATAAAAATATTTTATATCTATTCTTGAGGATTTTTAACTTCCGGTTGAATCTTCTGTAATTAGATAGGCCTGCCTTCCACTCCAAGAAATAAGAGAAATAACATATCTGTTGAACTGTGATTCCGTATTTGTTCACTTCATTAGTATTAATCATAACTATTAAAGTCATCAAAGGTATTAGTCATAATTAGGTAATCACTGACCACCTATTTGAAGCCATAAATATATAATCTAGCGAAAAAAAACTTGTGTTACTCCTTTATTTGTCACTCTTTGCAAACAACAAATATAGACATTAAGTCATATATATATATATCTTATATTTACCAGTGAACGATAACTATCATAAATGCTAACGTAGAATGCCACATAATTAAATTTATTCTACTTTATTTCACCGTATATCAGCCTATAAGACGCATCATTATATACTTATTAATTCCTCATTTTCGTTGTTTAAGTCGTGAAGTTTCGACCTTTTGCCCCGTCCTTCTTCAGGTGCCTGCCATAATCAGTAGTCTTTTCAGAATTTCGAACCGTTTCCATCCATCAAATTGTTCTATGAATATGTTTCATGCAAAATTTTTCGTCTTTGTTTCAAAAATATCTTAAGTAACCATAGCATATCTTTCAAATATCACAATGACAATTTCTGAAAGTTATTTCTTTCAATAGTAAGTGGTTGTATTAAAATGATATTGTTTGATGACGTGTTAGATACATTCTTATTCCTCCCCACCAAAAGAAAATAGCTAAAAATACCATTTGGGTCTTATATACAAAGTTGAGTAGATTAATGTTTAGCTAGAGATCATAAACTACCATTATCTATCATAACATTATAATATAAATCAAGGGGTCTTATATCCTATCAATTTTTCAATAAAGTCATACTCAGTTCAAGATGAAAATGCAGATCCATTAAATTAGAACCAAATTTTCTATTATTTTTTTTATTATTTATTTTTTTGTATGTGATAATTGACTTTACACGCCAGACCACCACGAAATAAGTAAAATGAATCCTCATGAAAAGCAATTTTTTTTAATTCAGTAATTAAATGTTATTAAAGGCGTCGTCTGATTTTTTTTTGTTTTAATTTGAACCAAGGAACTGACTCATCTCAACCTAGATCACAGAATAACCTTTTATAAGGTTTATAGTAATGATGGGGCTATATATCATGGTCAAATTATCTGTGAGAACAATCTATGAAAAAGCCATTTCATTGGCTGTGTTAAATTCGTGTGTGTAACGTACCTCTATACACGTAGGTGTATACATATCCAACACACACACACATATCTATATATATCTATATATATATAAACTTTGTTCAGACACTAAGATCATTATGTATATTTGTTGTTAATACAACGTTTCAGCCGATCAGTTTTTGAATTCCCGTCATGTAAGCATAGCCTAGTTGTGACACAAAGCCGTAAGTATGGAGCACTCAGTGAGGATCGAACCCAGTACTAAGTTGGATTTGATCGCGCAAAACCACCTTACGAACCATTACATCACATTGATGTACTCAACCCCCGTCATGTGTAATCCTTGAGAAAAATACAAGACTCTTTTTTTTTTTTTACTTTAAGATTTCCTATCGGTTGTTGACTTTCAGGAATCAAAATTACTATCTCGCGGATTGCACTCAAAGTGTGCTGAAGAATTGATAGGTGAAACAGATTGATGTAAAATCCGGTTCCTTGGAATTTGTTTTAACCGACACTTTTAATCCGCTTGCACATGCATCTCTTAGGTGTGGTAGTTCTTAAAAACCATGTACCCTGGTTTAGCGGAACAAAAAAAAAAAATCAAGCGACACCAGACTCGTTAGTACGGATACTAATTATCTCCCCTAAGCATGGAAAGCGAAATGAGGATAATTTAACTCCCAGATTGAATAAAGGGTTCAGTTCGAAATTCTAAAAAGGTTACCGAGCAAACATCTGAAGAAGGCCGATAGGTACAACAGCTGAAATGTTGTGAATAAAACAACCAAGCTGATCAAGCTGGGCCTAATAGCAAAGTATATAATAATGATAATACTAAATCTCTAAAACTCAACTAAAATTTGTCGTTGTATACTGTTTGAGTTCGTAAACTTTTCTTCGCGACACATTTAGTTTTTCACGGTAGACAGTATCTTTTTCTGATTTAGTTCATTGTAGTCCTATGCGAGTTATACAGACAAAAATATCCCTATATAAAAAAAATAACAACCCACCAAGGAGCCAACGACACGCTAGAACTTAAAGGGTTAAATTATCTTCCTTCTTTAGCTTATAAAACATTGTGTAATCTTGAAAAACGTCTTCAGATAACAATTCTAAACTTTTCAGAATTCAATTTGACATTAACATCTGTTTTAAATGTAAATAATACATTTCTCAAAACTACAGTGTCTCTTTGGGGAAGGTTTTCTTGTTCTAAAGAAGGCTGTAATCGAAAAAAAAAAACTCGAAAAAAACAGGGTTCTAGAAAGGTCAAGTGAAACAGTTATAACTTCTGATGCTGCTCAGAATCCAACTGACCCTTTCAACTCACTTGACCTGTTTGGTATTCCTCACCACAGGCTTCATCTATAAATCGGGACACCCATCCTATTTTCCAAGATTCTCGATCTTGTGCCATAGAACTAATATAACGACTTCAATTCCAAAAGAATTTCAGATTTGCCATGACCATCAGCAAGGTAGAAGAACAATCACTCGCGATCTATAGCCTCAACCTGACTTCTCTATGGTTTTACGATAGCCAATTCTACGTTCTTTGATTAGATACGTAAAATCTTTTAATCAAGCTCTAATACTGCACATCAAGAAGCACCGTAAGCTTAGGGGTCTACGTCAATATATATTTTTTTAACTTGAATCTTTGATCTGTTCTTTTACATAGTGTACTGTACCCTATTTTTTTTTTATTTCCAGCATACACAATGTTCAGTGTATATATATATATATATATATATATATATATATATATATATATAATTAGATCGACAAATTCTGTCGGTTTAGAATTTTTATTGTATTTCATTTTTTTTTATACTTTGTTACGCATCCGAATAAAATTGCGTATAAACTGTCCCAAATTTATACCGTCCTGGTTATGACGATAAACTACATCTGCGTCCTGGGTATGACGATAAACTACGTCCAACAACAAGGCCTCAGATAATGTTTTCGGAAAAATAATGTTGCCAGCTATAAGTTTTTTGGAAAAAATAATGTTGCCAGCTATACGTTTTTTTGGAAAAAATAATGTTGCCAGATATACGTTTTTGAAAAAATAATGGTGCCAACTATACGTCTTTTGGAAAAATAATTATTGCCAGCTTTACGTTTTTGAAACAATAATGTTGCCAGGTATGCGTTTTTGAAAAATGTTGCCAGGTATACGTTCTTTTGGAAAAAATAATGTTGCCAGGTATACGTTCTTTTGGAAAAAATAATGTTGCCAGGTATACGTTCTTTTGGAAAAAATAATGTTGCCAGCTATGCGTTCTTTTGGAAAAAATAATGTTGCCAGCTATGCGTTTTTGAAAAAAATAATGTAGATTTTGTTCTTGTTTTTACTTCTCAGTAATAAGAGAATAATAATTATTACTGAGAAGTAAAAACAAGAACAAAATCTACTTCCATACCTGATGATGACTGTAGGAACAGACAAAAGATTGTAAAAATTAAAAAGACCTTATGCAACTGGAATTTATAAACGGCGATCATATCATTTATATACAATTTTGAGGTTGATGTATCTTATTTATATAGTTTGCGACGATGTATTCTCGCCATTTAAATCATTAACCTCTATATTTGTTTTTGTATGAATGATTCATGAATTTATAAATTATATTTGCACCGTTTAATTGATATATGAATTTTGTATGTAAGCAGTTTTAAAAACTTATTTGAAAGTAAGTACAAAAAGAACACCCACTCCCCAAAATAAAAAAAATAACATATATTTGTTCGAGTGTAACTCTATATTTGTTCACTTCAGCAGTATTAGATCATAATTAGTCATAATTAGGTAATCACTGATCATATATTTGACGTCATAAATATACAATCTTGCAACATTTGACAACAACAAATCTGGAAAGTAAGTATATAAAAATGATAATATAAAAATGTTATAAAATCACTACAAAAATAGCCATTTTGCTTCAACACCTCTGATGTCTTATCAAGTGGTGATGTTGATTCAACATCATCACTTGATAAGACACCAGGGTGTTGAAACAAAATGGCTATTTTTGTAGTGATTTTATAACATTTTTATATTATCATTTTTAAATAAATAATTATATTTTCTCTACTCTGTATTGAGCACTCTTTTAAGAATAGTAATTGTTGGTTATTGGAATTTATTCCGTATACACCAATCCTATACTTGGGTATATATATATATATATATATATATATATATATATATATATATATATATATATATATATGTTGTATATTTACCGATGAACGATAGCTCTCCTAATGTAGAATACCACATAATTAAATTTATTCTAGTTTATTCTACTGTATTTCAGCCTATAAGACGCATCATCATATACTTATTTATTACAACTGTTGTCCTTATTTTTGTTGTTAGAATCGCAAAATTTCGACCTTTTGCACCATTCATTCTTTTTCATATGCCTGCCGTATATATCGGTAATCTTATCTTCTCAGAATTTCGAATCAAATCCTTTATTCAATTCACAATGTTAGACTTATTCTGCTACCCATGTATAATAAGGATCACTTCTCAGACATTCCGATGCAAATTATAGGACGCGTCATTTAGCAAGTGCATTTTGAAAAAGCCTTTACCAGAATTCATCTCGATTCCCTGGTTTTCCGAATCGAGTCTTCATCGTTCAGCCTCCTATCTATAATGTCAGCACATCTAATACAGTATAATATTTAAATACTTTTCATATAGGAAATTATTGCGCCTTATCTACTAGCAAATATAGTAGTTTCCCAAAACATCACGAATCGTTTTCTTGGGAGATTATTATATTCTTCATACTAGTATCCAAAGTATGAAAACGTAGGAAATTATAGCTAGAAATAAAGAAAAGGGTGCTGAACTGCTATACCGTATCTATCCTCTTGTACGGCAGTGGATGCTGGATAATTTCTTTACAGATGAAGAATAAACTCGAAGATGCAGAGAATATCGCAAACAGAACATTTGAGGAAGTTCTTAAGAAAATGAGTTAGAAAGGCACTTATAAAAAATCAGAAAGAAACGATATTTCTGGGACACATTGCGAAGAAAGGGGAAGTGTAAAATTTAACACTCACGTGAGATTGATGAGATAGAGGAAAACAGCGAGTAACCTACCTTTTATGAGTTTGGGCAAATTGATGGCACAGTAGAGACAAAGAGGGGCCGTAAAGAGCCAAAAGTTGCTTAGAGCAACAAGAGACAGAAGTTGTTGAGGGAATGATCACCCGCATATAAAGCAACATGGCATGTAAAAAAAAAAAATAATAGTATCCATCCTCAATTCCACTTTAATTAAAGAGATTAGAACTCAGTGTATTCATTACTGTCTGCGTTTAGCTCGTGTCTGCTGATCGGCTCTTTTAATCAGAGTCTAGTTTTGTTTCTGGCGATTTTGCGCTGAGTCAGTACCATTGACAAAACAAAAGTTTATTTTATATGACAGCTTGAATGTCAGCTAACGCTAAAATATTAAAGAAAAGCTGAATTTGGAAGTTAAAATTAATACTAAAATCATAATTAATGACAAAAAAAGATTCAAAGATAAGATCTTACAGTTACTTGTGGTCTTAGTCACCTATTTTTGTTATAGCTCGTGCCCGGTGTAGGACAGTAAATGATTGACGCAACTCGTTCAAAAAATAATTTACTTGTAGTTTTCCTTTTATTCACTAATAGGTGCGGTTTTTTCATTAAGGGTGAATGAAAGGAAAGATTTTCTTTAGCGATAAGAAACAGGTTTGTCATTTGTTTATCACAATTTTTCCCCCAGAACTTAAACTACAAGTCAATAAAAAAAAAAAAAAAAAAAATATAAAAAAAAAAAAAAAAAAAAAAAAGATGGCAGTCAAAAGATTGGAGAGATAAAAAGTCAAATAACATTTATCTGACATAACTGAGAGGTTATTTTGTCTAATAGAATGGAATACAATTAATTCTATTAAACATGAAATTTATTCTAGCATGCGTTTGCTGTGTACTGCTTAAAATCATAAAATAATGCATTCAGTTAATTTTTCATCAGGCGTGTACAAAATCTAAACTTTGATTTCATATTCGTGATTTTTTTCTTTCACTCTTGGTAAATCATAGAATGCTTTAGTTTTTGGACATGAAATATTCTAAAAAGTGCAACTATCCAAAAAATAAAAATAAAATCCGTTCTTAATTAAATACTAAAACTCTGTACAGCATTTTAAATGCTAATAAGGAAAAATTAGTGATGAAATTTGAAAATTTGAAATTTTGGTTTCGCTTTCCCAAAGAAGACTAGCGATAGTTTTCATTTGAAGGGATTCGTGAAGAATCTGTATTTTTTTTTTTATTTTTTATTTATTTTTTATTTTTATTTTTTATAGAGGACGATAATGATTTAAATCCTTTGAGGAAGGCAAAAAGAAAAGGATTATCCACTCCTTAAAGATTAAGAAATTTAGCATCCGTTTTAAAATATCAAATGACAAGGACTTAGACATGGAAGCCGAGATTTTCAAAAATAAGGATTTTCTTAAATATAAAAATAATTTATAAATTACTCTTCTGTTAACTTGGGGCGCACGTGGCTGGCTTTCCAAGTACACTAGTGTGCCTGGGCACACCGGTTGAGAAACGCTTGTCTAGACACACTGAAAACATCGGCTATACCTAGATCATAAAAATTAAGTAATAATGAACCTGCCCAGTAATTAAATGTTGACTTAGTAGGTACTAACAAGAAAACTGAAGCCTGTGAGCCCATCTAAGCAAGCAATTAAAATATTGTTATAGATGTCATTATAGACACAATGTCTTTATCACGTCTACTCTGGCCATCTTCGGGGGCTCCATTTATTTTTCCATAATAATATTTCTAGCAATGATTGATTAGAACAATACTTCAAATAAAGAGAATAAGTCAAAGTATATATTTTAGTTTGCAAACAGACTCATTTACAACTAAACGTGTGTAAAATTTATACATAAATAGATATTTAAGTGGATATGTTTTATATAAATATAGATGTGAGTGTGCTCATGTAAATTGTAAGTCTTAATATTACTAATGGTTTTGCAAACTGGTTGTTTCTCTTCACTAAATCGAAACAAATCATCTAAACGGACATATTACAACAAAAATGCAGGTAAAGTGAACAGTGTTAAGCAAAACTGCAGACTCATAAAATTTGTTACTGATGCCTGTCACATCTAGTATAAATTTCTCTCCGTCCCATAACTTCAAAATTCCCTTCCCACCCCAACATTTTTAAATGACAACTTCCTGTTGATCATGTTACGCAAAACTTTTAAAGTTTTCTTTTAAGATTTTAACGCTTTCTGGCGCAAAACATTGTCGACAACTGGACATTTTCAGTTCACGTCTTCAACCCACAGATGTAATGCTTTTTACATTTTTACTACACACTACGACCGTAACTTTAGCTGCTGGGGGCGAAACAACGCTACTGGGCCGGATGTCTCTTTCTTTAATAATTTCATGAATTCGCTTATGTTATAAATTTTTAGCAAATTCTTAATATGATTTTTTTCTTCCTTAACAAATCAAAAATTTTAACATTTAAATTATTTTTTTTTTATATATATATTTGATTAAAGGAAGCGCTTTACAGTTTTTTTTTTGTTTTTTTTTTTATAGCATATCAGAATTGACCATCCCACTACTTTTGTCATGGTGCCTTTCTTATAACTGATCTGAAAAAGTTTGTTGCGTTTTTTAAGTGAATGTTGAAGACAGTATTTGCATATTTCTACGGAGATTAATTCCATCATATATGTGCCATTTTGTTCCACTACGTTTTGCCATCTTTAAAACAGCTTCATGTTTCCATCCTCTCAGAACTTGGCATCTGGTGAACTGGTTTAAGTAGTTTTACAGTCTTCCAGAGAAATTAAATTCTTCCCATTAAGGTAATTTTTTTAGGGATTAAGATAAGTGGTAATTCGAAGGTACAAGGCCATGTGTGTATGGTGGGTGTAGTAGGATATCCCAACCAATTGTACCAATTACTGTCGAACCTGCAAAAAGAGATGAAGTCTGGCGTTGTCCTGATGAAAGATGGCATCCTTCCAATTAGATAATTCTGGACGCTTTTCAACGATTGTTACCTTTTAATCGGCCCAATTGCCTGTCTGAATTCAACGTCTGATTTTACGGGAGGAGCTCAGAATATGCAATGCTCTTTCAACTGAACAGATAGATATAAAACACCACCTTCTTCAATGCAAACTTTTGGATTGGTTACGTCTTACGGCTACATCATGTAGAAACACCAGTTCCCATACGATCACCGATGTTGAACAACGTCGAGCCCGGTCAGTACCTAGATGGATGACCGCTTGAGAATACCAGGTGCTGTAAGCTTGGATGTGCGGATGGTGTAATTGATAATGGCTCGGAAGTGTTAATCGGAGAGCCGAGTTCCAATTCTAGCTCGATTAATTATATTCACTGACGTTCAAATAGCCCTGGGAAAGTTATGAATTCACCTCTTCTTCCAACCAGCTATGTAAAATTTAGTAAAATTTCTATCTCTAAAATCATTATCTCCAAAAAAAAAAAAAAATTGTGTACAAAATATTTTCGACTTTAAATAGCACTTAGAGGTTAATATGCCGCTAAACAACCAACGAATGACTGGTTTCGCTCCAAACTATTGTAAACAATCCACTTTTCATCGCCTACGATTGTTTGATTTTGTTTGATTATAGAATCCCAGATGGGAATGCGATACATCATTTATTTTTTTTTTCGTTAAATCGTGAAGCACCAAAGCATCGTAGCGATTTCCGTCTACCAAGTATTTTCAGATGTCTTACAATGGTTATATAAGATATGTACAGTATTTCTGTGCTATCCAATATCGTATGACCAGGATTATTTTTAATCAACATTTCAATTTGGTAAATTATCAACGACTGTCGGCCTGCCGGAACGTTCGCGGTTTGCCAGATCAAAATTTTCACTTCTGAAGCTAATGAACTACTGACGAACAGTACCCCTAGTTATGGCACCATTTCCTTAATAGGCACACATCCTTTTTGCTGTTTGTCAGCGTTTTTTTTTTCTTTCCAGAAATGAAAGGATATCAAATGACGAAAAATGCATCTAATTTTTCTCATTTCAACAATTAAAGTAAAAACGATTAAAATTCACAATCCATACATGAATCATATAGAAAAACGCAATTAAATGCCGCCTTTCAGAATATGTATATATGTCATAAATTTCAGTTACGCGTGATACGAAATCACGTGTTCAAATGCTACCTACTGAAAAACACTAAGAACATTAAATAAAATATTTCCTCCTATTAAGTTTAAATTAAGATGATCATAAGTAATGCGAAACCGCAAATAATAATTCGGGTTGTTTTACTATACACCGTATGCCCATTTGATGATAGAGTGGGCTCAACTCCCACTCTTCGGTAAGAAATATATTTGACTTTATTAGGGGAGAGAAATGGAATAGGTAGAGAGAATGATGACCCCAATGCTCGGATGCGAATGGATACCATGACAAAACTGCAGAAATGAAATAAGACAAAAACATTTCAGTATTTCAGGAACAAAACTTTTAGTTTTTTTTTTTTAGTTTTTTTTTTATAGCTTTTCCTTGCAGGATCTGATAACTCGGACCTTGAAGGCTTTGTATAACATTTAAATTGACTATTTTTCTTCTATTTTCAAGCTGATGATATTAAAAAAGTTGTTTTTTTTTTTTTTTTTTTTTTTGGCTTATATTTTACCCCTTTGAAATATTTTGAAAAGTGGTCTGATACAGTGTAACCCGGATATAAAAGAGTTGTCGGGGCCGAAGAAGTCTCTTATATCCGGGTTTGGTCTATTTTGTTTAGGTAAGTATGGCCATTTAGGACCAGATAAAATCTCTCTTATATTCGGGTTTCTCTTATACCCGGGTCTCTTATACCCGGGTTGTTTTAACGGAAAAGCTGGCTGGTTGAACCAACCAATAAACGAAAGTATATTCGATGATACTGTCGATAATGAGATCTTCTTGTGCATAGTACCCCCCCTCATTTTTCCATTATAAGTTTTTGATATATTGCAAACGCACATGGATGCAGAAACCGTAACATTGAAAATAAGATCAAAACGTTTTTTTTCCGCACAAATACCTTTACTATGGAACAGTATCAACTTACGTTATGCGTTTTTATTTTTAGAGGGGGGGTGCAAATCTTCGAGGCTTCAGTTCCTACCCTCTGCTGCATGTCTCAAAGCATGACGCACCTGTTCACTGGGGATCCGTTCCTCAAATGATACATGCCTTAAGATCGTAAATAAAGAGACATGCTAATTTTTTCTTTTTTATATTGTTTAATTTTTCTAATTTTTAATTAATGTTAATTATTTTTAACTGATTTTTTTTTTTTTTTTTAATATTTTTCATTTTCTTCTATGTGCCATGTCCCTTCAGGACGTTGGCAATCCTGACTCTCAGCAATTTCAGATCATTTGTAGCTCTTAATAAATTGTGTCATTTTGTAAGCCTTACCCGCTATCCATTTACTCAAGTTCGCTAGGTAGGTTATGCGTTGTTTTTCTCTGTACATTTTGCTTTCAATCTGTCCTGTGAGTATCAAATTTTCCAAGCATTCTTTCCTCATTATGTGCCCTATAAATTTCAATTATGAATCCTTTTTGTTTCCATTTTCTTTAAAACTTCGTCGTTGCTTACCTGTTTGACCCATGTTATTCTCAGCTCCTGCAGAACCATATTTCTTTTGGTACAGATCTCTTCTTCAACTGTGAGGAGATTATACAGCATTCACTGCCATATAGGACTGATATTACGTAACATTACAGTACTCTTTTCTTTGTTTTTTTTTAACGAAATTTTCCTGTTTCTTAATATTTTGCTTATCTTTTGGGAGGTGTCTTTCGCTATTTCAATGTACTTTCGGATATCAGTGTCGAACATACTTTCCAGATATTTAAATTGTTATACTTGTTTCATTTTGGTATCTCCAATTTGTAATTTGCATGTTGGGCTATTCTTTTTTCTGAAAGCAAAAAAAATTACAATTGAGATTGGATGAATCGAGTCTGTTCAGGTTACAGCGTTATTGGTGTTCTGCAGGAATACTGTGAAACATACTGGAGATTTGAGGAGACTCACTGTCCAAGTTCTAGTGATAACGACTAAATATCTGGCGTAAATATACGAATTTCACTGTAGACTCCTGTTTTTTTTTTTTTTTTTTAATTATTTTACTCCAAGTAAAATAAACCATACAAGGGGTTACTTAATGTAAAACATCTGAGAAAATAAGGCGAAAGGCCAATAAAAGAACAAGATTCAAGAAGATAACAACTGAAACTGCATTTAAATTTTTAAAGATTGGAAAGCAAGAACCCGGGAGTGAGAAGTGCGAGAGAAGAGACTGTTGGCATAGAACTTATGGTTACATCTAGCAATTTCATTTGTAAAATGATGTAACCTAACTGTCAATCTAGCACTGTGTTTAAATTCGTATAGTTGAGATACCGAAGTGGAAAGCTCACACAAACAAATACAATGAAAATATTTATCGAAAAAGCACAGGAAAGCTACGTTACGGCAGTAGAAAAATGAAAAGATCGAGATGCCAGATGAAGACCGATAACATTACAGATTCTTTTTTGGATTTTATTAAGAATCCCTAGATAAATAGCAGAAACACCAGACTAGATTTAGCATGAATTGCCACTGCATGAATGAATGATAGACTTATAAAGGTGTTAATATAGATTCTGGCACGAAACGGTGAACTGACATTCTTAGCATATATTTTGGAGATAAAACTTCAATTTTGTTCCATTTTATCATTCAACTGTTTTGAGATGGTACATATCTCCTTAGAACTTCTTTACTAATAGTTTACCTTTTTACTCAGCCTACATTTGGCACATGATTACAAAGTAAGGATCGAATTAACTTCTCAGTAATAATAACTAGGAAAACTAGCTTCTTTATAATTACATAAAGGCGTAGCGTCATTTGGGGATTTCTTTTTCATGCATATTGTTTAAAATTTACACTATTCATGGAGGAAGAATGCTCAATATCGGAGATGGATATAAACAGTGTGAACACAGAAATCAACGCCGAATATGTGTGTACTTTATGAAATAGACCTTATGTAAAAAAAGAAAAAAAAAGATCCTCATGTATCCAGTGTAATATCGCAACAACTCAAAGTATTAGGTTGGTGCAAAAATAATGACGTAATAATGTCGCTTTTTGACGTATTTTTTAACGTCAAAAACGACATTATTACGTCATAATTTTTGCACCAACCTAATAGAAGCTTATGGATCTTTATTTTACTAATTCAGCTTTAGCGCTGAAAAATGTTTTTTTATTTTTTATTTTTATTTTGATGGATGATTACAAGATAGAGGGGAGACGGGATGTGCTTATTTTATTATCACATACAGTTCTTCGAATCAGAATTTAAATCTTATATCTGAAATAAATATTAAAATAAATTTTAATAAAGAAATGTAAGTGCAGTGTAACCCGGATATAAGAGACACCCGGGTATAAGAGAGATTTTCTCTGGTCCCAAATTAGTCATACTTACCTAAACAAAATAGACCAAACCCGGATATATAAGACTTCTTCTCCGGTCCCGGCAACCCTGTTATATCCGGGTTACACTGTACCAATGATCTGAACTAAATATAGAATTTTATCCTATTCTTCACTGGTAATATTTTACTTTTTTTATTTATTTTCATTTTATTTTTTATTTTTGCTAAAATAAGATATAATTGAAAACATATCCCAATAACAGAGACTTGACATGAAAACCACACATATATGGTATGGCAACTTGCTTCGAAATTATGATTTCAAATTTTACTGAATAGTTTTTCTCTTACAGTCAGTCATTAAGTATGAGTAAGATTCGAGAAAAAAAAAACTTTAAACAGTAATTAAAGTATATGACCTAAAATAAAATTTTAAAAAAAATAACTTTCTAATGAATAAATACCTCTTACTAGCTAAAATCGCATATCATTATATAACATTATAAACATTTTGCGAAGTGTCACAGAATCTTGTAAAGTCTAAAATCATATATGAAGAAACTGAAATCTTGAATTCATTAAAAAATTATTATACATCTGTTTGCATTTAGACGTAAGTGAGAAAACGAATACCCGTATGTGATGGTTTGCAGACGTTGACAGACACCATTTTGGGGTGTCAATGAATATAACTGCTTATTTTACTTTCTGCTTTACAAGTTTTAAATAAATATTTTTGTATCGTTGCTGATAGTTAATATCAGGAAACGAATGATAACGGCGAATAAGTTTATTTATTGACTGACGCGAATAATTCATATAACCGTACTTGTTATAGAGATCGCGCCTTAAGCAGAAACTTACATCTTTCCCATCAACACAGTCGACATTTATTCAGTATAAATTGGTTTAACACAGATCAATATTAGTGGCGTGCCTACCGAGGAAGGAGCTCAAATAGAATCAATGTACTGCGAAACAACGCTTTGCCATAATACAAATTATAATTTATATCTAAATTTTAAAATAAACATATTGATCAAACATAGCGCCTGCTTTCATTGTAGTACGCATCTATTTATTTGTGATGCTTTCTCTGCAGTTAATCATTCGTAACCAATGTAGATAATTTTTTTTTTTTATCAGTGACTTTTCGTAATGAAGGAAAACGATTAGAAACAATAGCTTAGATCGATCGTTATCAACAAAGAAGGCTCATTTGCTTGATATTTAATAAATATTTTTCAATAGACAAATGACAAATATGGTATATACTAATTTTGCTTTTATTTGCAAATATTTTATTTGTGAAATTTGGTTATTAGAAAATTCATGTTTTTTTTTATCTAACAGATCTTATAACATTCAAAGGTGACAAATTAAATCAAGTGGATGATATTTGTGATCAATGTCAGATTCCTCACAAAAATTCATATATATTACAATTGCGATGGCATTATCAAACATGAATATCATTTGGATGTCGAATGCGAAAGAAAAGTGTAGCTTTTTAGTAGCAACAGTAAAAACAATCCTCTTAAAGGCAGTTCAAGACTAACACAATCACTGGTAAAAAAAAAAAAAAAATAGATGGTACACTCTTGACTATTGAGAGCAGCGCTAAATATCAGCTGGAAACATGTGTCCAGTGAAGAACTATAGATTACCAAAGATTACAAACACAATCTGTGAAGGGTGTGCACTTTAGCGGCCATTGCTAGATAAGTAAGGAAATTACAAATTCAGCTTATATTATGGGATTCGAATTCTTGGCAAAGATCAAGAGATAGATCATCAAGATCATTCATCGATCAATTCATCAACGATACCGGAATCAGAAAGGAAGAATTGGGTAGAGTTATAGATAACACACTGTTGGAAAGAAGAGGCCAGATTTGTTAGTTTGTTAGAATAGATAGGTGCATGTGTGATAGAGAAAGTCTGTCGACAATCGTAGAACAGACAGAAATTTCGTTCATGTTAACTTTGTTCAAATTTATCCGATAGACATAAGCAAGTTAACCTTGCCAACAAAAAATTTAAAAGTAATAATTATGTTGCCTAATAACTAAACTCATTCTAAATAAATATATCCATTTAACTTGCACTTTCATTGTAACAAGATAAGAACTTTTCTGTCTGTATGACACTGTGCATATGTACATACATAAAATAAATAGTAGTTTAAATTCAAACCAATATTGGATACGATAAGAGATAATATCTTAGCGATACACTGATCCGAAAATCTTACACATCAAATCAATGTATAATTTTTTTCGTATTTTTCTTTGAAAATTCTACTGAAATCTCATTCAAAACGTTAGTATATTACAATGATTTCGTCTAACAAGCATAGATTGAAAACAATGTGAATACTTTTGTTCAAGACTTACGCTGTCCAAACATTCTTTTATTATGAATTTTGTATCGATATATTACATATATTTTATCCTTCTTATATCAAAGAACTGTACATACATACGAATATGGGATCTGTACAGCTATTTAATATAAAAATTAGCCTGCCTAGGGAAATAGCACCTCAGTCCATTTCAATCCTTTGTGCATCGAGTCTCCCACTGGAAATAAATGATTTTTTGTAAGTTATCTTGCCATTACAAATTTGATTAACAATTGTCAACAAATTAATAAAAGTTAAACCGACTTATCTACTGACCGACTTCAAAGTTTCGGTGAACACTGCTCATCAGTGTCAGAAAATCAGATAAATCTATTAAATTATTACCAGCTATCATATTTATATTCGACATAAGAAACAATCATTGACTCAAAACAAATTTGAATTTTTTACAATGCTAGAATCAACAAAAAAAGGACAACATTTAAATATTCAGAAGTAGAAAACAATTATATCACATTTAAGATACTTATTTTTTTTTTATAATTTCACCGTTATAAAAGATAATTTTGTGAAAATTTTTAGAAAATAAAATAAACACAGAAAATTCATTAGCAAAATAGAAACACTTATTACTTGAATATTATTTTTGCTTCCAAACAAATATCGAACCTATGTTATTAGGTTGGTGCAAAAATGATGACGTAATAATGTCGTTTTTTGACGTTAAAAAATACGTCAAAAAAAGACATTATTACGTCATTATTTTTGCACCAACCTAATAATTAAATATAGTCCTAATTTTAATGTTATTTAGTTTTTAAATAATTTTACAAAAGTATTTGTCTAGAAGAATGTTTATTCATATATGCATGCATGTACGGATCTGTATAAATAAGTAGCCGTTATCCTTAATTTTATCCACCTGATAATTGTGTTATTGTATGAAACACTGAGCACCGGAATTTGATATTATTGTATTAATAATATTATTATACTATATTAAATCTAAGCTCTGTCGACTTTGGCATTGAGCCTTCAGTTTATATTATATATTAAACTTTTAGCTTATATTCTTACTATTTGTGAATATATATATATATATATATATATATATATATATAGGTGTGTGTGTGTTGTGTATTTGATTTCTTTTATGCACTTTTACTTTATTTTATTCTAATTTTTAACGCTGGTGACAGAATTCAAATTTAATTTATGCTAAACACGTGATAACACCTAAATGTTGAAATGCTATATTTCTCATTTCCTTTTATAATTTATATAGTTTCGTTGTTACAAAATTTATTTGTTGAAAATACTTACGGATATGATCTTTATTTATATATATATATATATATATATATATATATAGCGTCATTGATGAAGCAAGGTTGTATCTAGGGTTTTGCCTGCAAAGGGGGACGCAAGTTCAAATCCTAAATAGTGCTCATTTTTCTATTCTAAGATTTCTCAAATATTCAAGCTGGTAGACCAAAAAGTAAACGGAGCTTTTACTGAAATATGGTTGACCACTAAAAATGACGTTTAATGTGATAAAAATATGTCGGATTAATAAATAAAAATGAATTACTTCTTTAGAAATTGTTTCGTTTACCTTTCGGATACGAAACTGAGTAGTTATGAACTTTCAGTAGTCTAAACCGAGAAGGTTGTACTTAAAGGCAATGTATACAATGCTTGTGTGTCTATATTTAAGTATGTATAAATCTATACATGAAGAGGGCTGTATATGAGCTTGTATATATATATATATATATATATAATTCAATTTTAATAGAAAACAGACAATCTTAAGTATCCATTGGTTATAATTTATTTCCCCAGGTATATGATTTTTTCCTGGTTCATCAGACCGCACTTATGACCAATGGACCATTAAGGTTGTCTGTTTTCTATTTAAATTGAATTAATAATTGCTCTGATTTGACATTGAGCTCTCTGCATTACATTCTCTTTAGGAATATCCATACGGATTACCAAACTTTTCATTGCTTATATATACTTTCCTAGAAAAATGTTATATAAATGTTTTTATCTTTGATGGTAATTCAGATAAAAACTTATATTTACCACCCTCTACCATCACTGAATACATCCTAATGCCATCAATTTGAGGAGATATATGCCTTAAAAATTCTTTGAAATACTTTTTTTTTTTTTTTTTTTTTTTTTTTTTTGCTGGGGGTGCTGTGATTTTATTGTCGATACTCTATTTACAACCACTTATATTTTACTAGTTCGTTACCCGTTACTACTTTGACGGCAACATGATTAAATTTTAAATCTATATCCTGTTTGTACATTTAAAATGCATTAGAAAATATTTTAAATACAGAAGGAACCACAAAATGATTTCAAACGGTCGCTCGTTTTGGTTTATACATTTTTCCTCTTACCCAGGGGTTGTTACCAGACAGAAAAAGAAATTAGCCCCTACGACACAAATGTTTATTTTAGTTTCATTTACATTTTGTTTATTATATGTTTGTTTGCGTGTGCTATGCATATTTTAAATACAATGACACATCTAAAAATATTTCTGACAAAAGTTTAAATTATTTTTTAAATAATTTTATTTATTACCGAATAATTTCCGGAAAGTAGCATAAAATCTCGTAATTATCTTATATTTGTAAGGTTTTAAAATGAATGGGATTTTCTCCGAAAAATTAAACATGCCATTTTTTCCCACATTCCATTTGTGCCATTCCTACCTGATATCACTTTTTACGGTCATTAATTTTTTTATAAAGTTTAACCTAAATTCACTTTTTTTTATAAACTTTAACCTAAATTCACTTTGTCCTGAGTAATAAACAAGACATTTTGTGGCCATCTCTATGCTGTCAGTTTATAGGTACCAATAAATAGATATAAATAAATTGATTGTGACATAGGATAGAGATGAAGAGACTGATATTAATGGACAGAAACACGGTGAAATAATTATTGATAAGACAGGAAAATTCTTCCACTGTAGAACGAAATGGTGTATTACTCTTTTGCACCGTTTCAATTAATATCGTGTTAAACAAATTCTAAAGTTTTTTTTTGTTTTTTGTTTTTTTAAATTATTTAGTTAAGAAACAATGGGGCGAGTTAGTTTTAAACATGAAAAATTTATAATTAGTTTAAATTCGAAACATTATCAGAATTTTAATTTTCAGATTTCGTTTATATCGATCAATTTTTTTTTTAAAGAGTAAAGTCGGAAAGAAAAACAGATTATTTAGTTTATTTCACAACTATACACACTTATATTTCCCTGGTAGTTCCTTCGGGAGGGTAGCTGGAGTCATTATCCAGCCCCTGAGGCATCGCCAAAAGGTGAAGTACCGAGAGAGCTTGGGTAATCTTTCCACGGTATTGCCATTAAACCCACTTTAAACTTTCATCTTGTCACATTCAGTAGCGACGTGGGTGCGATGAAAAATCCCTTCCACACACACACACATACACATAATGAGACACTTTTGTTTACATTGTTCGGACTGTTGTCCTCATCTTTGACATATTCCCGACGTTTTGGCCGTTGTACGGCTCGACTTTCTTCAAGTGATATATGTTGGAATTTCGAACCGACCTCATTATTTAGTCCACGGCTGTATATTTTCTAGTTCTACGTTTGATGCCTTATTTTATTTATTAATTTATTTATTTTTGATATATAATTCCCTTTAGTAAATAAAGGGTTCTGTTTGAAATTTCAATGTATATCACTTGTTGAAGGCCTGAGGGTACAGCGACCGAAACATCGTGAATATGATAATAAAGATGAAGAGTCCGAAAAATGTAAATATTTGTTTCTAATTTTATAATCCTAGGATATGGTTTTTTTCAGACTGAGTGGGAGGGAAATGCATTTTTTCAATATCATTGTTCAAACTCAGTCAAATTGTATGTATGTATTTATGTACGTACGTATGTGTGTATGCATGTATTTGTATGTACATTAAATGACACGAGCATATGTAAGTTGCTTACACCCAATACAGATATACGCATATACACGTAGACAGTTCGTGGTAGTCACCTTTTATAGTATAGATTTTTTCGGGTTCCTATCAGTGTGGGACTATCGCTTATTCCCAGAAGAACTGCAGAAATTACTGGTCAGGATTTCCCCTCATTCACAAAATTTGTACTCGCGTGTAGTTTCGTATCTTTGAAGTAGTTCCATTCATTCTAAAATACTTCACTTACCTCCCACTTTCCACTTCAACATTTTCCGGCTGGTTTCCGATCCGACTTGCGCAAAACATCCTATCTTCACTTTTGAGAAGAAAAAGAAAGTTTGTTTTTTTTATGCTTCCACGTATGCAGAAATGAGTGAATAACTTTGATGGGAAGTTGCCTGTAGTTATTTGCTGTGTTAACGATATTGTTAAGAAAGTCTATCACTGGCGGTCGGAAACATTAAGAGAATCTTTTCCTACACCTACGAAAGAATAGTTCCCACAATTTCTGTCTGGTAACATTCTTTTATTGTGTTTCCTCATCCAAACTTTGCTTAATACATTAAGTAAAGTTTGGACAAGTAAATATAATAAAAGAATGTTAACAGACAGTAATTTGCAATTTTCGGAGTAAAAAGAAATAAAAACGAATTTCAGTTCAAATATAATAATTCAACCTTGCTTAATTATTATTCGCATGATTAAATACATTGCCAGGTCACTTTACGAGTGCTACTGCTACCATGTAAACCAGTACTATCTGCTGCATGGTTGGGTCATTGACGACTAAACTGGTTCCTCCACCAGGCTTTTCTGGTGAGGGTGGCTAAACACTTCGCAGTCTTAAAAGCAAAACCTGTCAAAGGTTGAATGAACTTTCTTGTCGCGTCAACGACCATCTAGAATAATGGGGTAGACTGGGCTCTATAACTATATATATTCAGGTAGTTCTGAGATGATACATCGATGGGCGGAGGGCTTCCAAGACTGAAATCAACGACCGGGGCGGAAGGTTCTAGCCTTGGAATCAGCAGACACACGTCCGTGACCAAGGCGAATCTTCAAGATCGAGGGCATCAGCTTTGATTTGACCAGATGAGGGTATGGTGTTCCATCAAAATGGATATCCCTCCGGCTTTCAATTCTTTCAATGTGGAGAGAAATGGTCAGGCGCTGAGCTACATCCACACCCGGTCATGAAAATATTAATATGATGATAAATTTCAAATGTCACGACCCAATAAAACTCCAACAGTTCTGTGGCGGCTTGGTGAAGCTTGTTAATCATTATTAATCGTGTAAAGAGTAGCTCCCAAATAATTTTCTCTTCCTCTACATGGAAAATCCTGAAGAAAACTACTTGCTAAATTTTTTCATATCCCTTGTCAGATTTTTGTGTTCAAAGAAGCACACAAGGTAGACGGTTACTGAAATAGATTGTTTTGTGGACAGTAAGAGTAAAAGGTAAGAAATGCAGTTTATGAGTATACGTGGAAAAGATAACGATTAACCCTAAACATGAAGAGATTAAGATTATAGTGGTCGGGAAAGCATCTTCTTAGAAGTCGGTAGCTTGTCAGATCATTTACCAATGAAGATTGCGACGTTTAATCTGTGGAAAAGTTCTTGTAAGGCGGAAAATAATTCATAAAAGGCCACGTTGACGTTTTTGAACTCTATCAAGACTGGAAACTGAGGACTGGGTAGCTCCAACCCAGATATGATGTCAATAGTATATTTTCGGTCTGACTTGGTTCCTGTAAAGGTAGAGCATAGTGTCAGTTACTTACTAGAGCATTTTCCATCATCTTAAGCGATAGATCGTATATATGAGTTCAGTTTGAAGTTTGGGCTGAACTTTAGTCCCAACAGACCTTCAAGGCAAGGGACCTTTTTGAGAGAACACTCGTTCATCGCGATAAGCGAAAAATGATGGAACTTTACTATTTTGCTTTTTATGTATTGACTGTTACAAGGTAGTCATTCTCAGATTGAGCTGTTAAAGCTAGATCAGAGTAGAGATCAGCTGCCAGTATCTGGTCATCTAGATTTTTAGATGTGCACTCATATACCGTGGTATCATCTGCAGAGATATTCACTAAAGATTGGAGTATGCTCTTAGGCGCTCATATCAAGCAGAAAGAGGGGAGGATTGAGAAGCGAGCCTTGGAGAACGCTTGCATGGATCTCAGATGCTTCAGATGATTGGTCATAAACAACGACCTTCGTGGACCTACCTGTTAGGAAGGAGTTGATAAGGAGTTGATAATTGAGAAAACTTTTTCCCGAGATTCCATAGCTAAAGAGTTTGTGAGGCTACCCCTCCTATGCCCCACCTTGTCGAAGGCATTCGATATAACTAAGGAGATCGTCCTCGTGGTGTATTTGTCTATTGCCTCACTGATTCTGTGTTTAATGACAATTAGGATATCAACAGTGAACCTAGCAAAGCGAAGTTTATATTGTTTGTCGTTCAAGAGGTCCCCCCCTGTTGAAGTGATCAACAACTTTCTTGTTAATAATTGCCCCCAAAGAATTTATTGATGATATGACGGGGATGAACGCAAATCCCGCATTCGTGAAAACATGACATACATTAGACACCTTTCATAAACTTGGTAAGGTTAAACAATTTTGCCAAAATTGGAAATAACTCTGGGCTAATATCCTTAACAACCACTAGTATTTTATCCGGACCCTTCTTACGGGTCTGGTAGCCTATTTTGATTTAAGGCTTTTAATATCTCTAAAATTCTCGGTCCTAGATAGAGATATTACAAAGTTTGTGTTCTGTTAGAGGCGGAAGTCGGGTAGGAGATGGCTTCTGCCATCTTCAAAAATTAGAGGCAAAATTCATTACGACGAACTTAGCCTTATCTGACGAGGATGAGATAACCTCAGGGTCAGTTATAATTGTAGGCACTGACATTTTGCTTCTATTGTGAATTTTTTTTAGAGATTCCCTTGAACTCACAAGAAACAAGTATAGTGATAGATATATGCTTATCACTTTTAGAAACACGAAATTCTGTTTACGCTTTGATGCGTAAACTTAGTTATTTTTCGTTTATTATTCATGTCGGTCGAGAAAAATGATTTATTAGTAACACTTCTTGAAATATGATTGAGAAATATAAACGTAAATGTAATAAACAGAAGAAAAACGAGAATTAATAAGAAAAAAAATGGGTGCAAATTTTAGAGTATTTTTACAGAAAGGATGTTTTTTGAAAAACTTAATGTAATTTCTGAATCACATTTCTGTCGGTATGCTCTCCGACCATCCTCAGAATATATTGCTTCATCTTTAGGACATTTGTCGCCACGTTCGGCATTCCTCCTCGGGATTGAACTTGTTTTTTCTTCTTTTTTTTTTTCTTTTGCTGACATTTATCCAACTTGCTATTCGGACCAGCATACCCCTCTTCAGGAGTCAGTTCTTCAGAATGTCGTATTCTGCGTGTGTTTACTTCTTCCACTATGTCTATATAAGAATATTCAGGAATACCGGACCCATGGATTAAGCTCACAACTGCCGGCGCTTTAATCTACTAAGCCATGGATCTCTCGGACAATCTAGTACAGGAATACTCGTGCTTTAAACCTAATGTCTGGAGTCAGATAGTGGGATTGCATAAATATTCTAACTCATATGGTGGAACCGTATGAGTGTCCTAATTCCAACAAAAAAGATTTATTCTATGTTCGCGATCGCACTAATCTTTCCATAAAACATTTTTTTGGCTAGTCCTTATTTTAAGGCACAATGAACAGTGTATAGACGATGCTTTTGAAAAATGCTTAAACTTAAGATCCTGATAATTGAGAAACCAGCTGTTCTATTCACTTAGATATTTGTTTTATTTTACTGAATGTATAACTTATTGCTCTCCTTATTTAACTATTAAGCATTTTTATCTAGGATCTGAGTGTAGTACTTAGCTGATCATGATGACTTTTAATCAGTTACACTTTCTGATCGAAAAACATTCATAATATTAAGCAGGAAGAAATATGGAAAAGTGAGAGAGGCTGGAAAATAGTCTGGGAAAAGGAAAGATAGGAAGTAAGAAAGCTAGAGAAAGCTAGAGAAAATTGAAAAAGGAAACCAGGTGAATGGAAAAAATAAATATAAAAATAGAGAGAGAAGGGATATAAATGATTTCTTTAATCAATTCACTCCAAAAAAGGCGATAATGCTACTAAGACCCAAGGAGCTACTGGGAGTGAAAGAGAATGAAAAGGCTTTTGAAGAAACCGAAAACCCTATCCTAAATGGGGGGGGGGGATAAGCCTTTACTCCTGTTCAAAAACCGGAGCGGAGTGTAAACTAGACAATACATGTTTGTTGGATATTAAGAGACGGTGGAAGAGTAAAAGGCAAGTAAGGATAGATAGAAATACTTAAAAATTAAAAATTGTGATACTTTAAAATTGTGGGTAGTTAAAGCAAAAAAAGATAAAAAAACAAGAATGCAGTAGACAATGGTACTTATTCATTTTTATATATGAAATAAATATTTGCAAAATATTTAGATAAAAAAGTGTCTGAAAAAGAATAGTGTAAAGGATAATGGAAAACTGATGATACAAGTAAAATTATATAGGTATGACTTGATGAATAAACTTCTTTGTCAACAGCGATGTAATTTCTACGTGTCCAGTTAATTGTTATGAATGAATATAAGGACCGACTGCTGAGTACAATATTTATTTATTCTAATGAAAATGTTTATAAAATAAAGAAGGATCAAGACCTGTAAATTTCCAAGGAAAGCAGAATGTTCATGTTCATATGTGTGGGTCTTGCTCTTTTCCTCCCCGCTTTAAAAGAATTCGTGTGAAGGTAAATGATAGTTGATGGAGTTGCTTCGTTTTGTTATGGTTTCTCTGGACGAAAAAAAAAAAGAAAAAAAAAGAGATTGATGCTTGAAATATTTTCTTTAATCAACACCTGAAATAACAGAAATTCATCGCAGCGAAAGTAAGCTGTTCCCTAAAAATAAAAAAAATAAAAAAAACAAATTCACATTATTCATTCGTACTTTTGCTCGAATTTCAAGAACACGTCATTTATAAGCCAACACCAAGAGTAAATATGGCTTCCCAAACTGAACTGATATCATTATCATCACCATCATCATTATTTTAAATTTAACTGAATGTAGTTAAATATTTTTATCTTTTTACTTTTAACATGCGGCCTTAAATTTAGTTTTGATTTCAGAACTCCGTCAATGTTTTGAAAATATATATATATATATATATATATATATATATATATATATATATAAAAGTTGAGATATGAGTAAATATATCTGAAAGACAACATTAATAAATTGAACAGACGAAACAGGAAAAATTATTTTGTTTCTTCAGAACCCTTATCAAAGTCAAAACAGCTGTATTTATTTGTAAATAGAGAAACAGTGTCGTTGAGAAAATAACGTAATCTGTTGAAGATCGCAAGTGAAGCGTGAAACTGACAGTCACCATACAGTGTTGTTTCCTATGTCTAAAATGTCTATATCTATATACGCTCTCTCACCAATGTTGAGCACACTTCCCCGATAACTATAGCAAACATCTCTCTATAATTTACTACACATATATATTGATGCATGTTTCATTAAATAATATAGACAAGTTTTGTCTATTTATTTTAAGGCAATTCTTTTCATATTGTCTGATAAGCTTAATAACATTATCATTGAAAGACGAAAGGAAATCACCATATTGATACATGTTTAAAAATTCAATCTGAGCTTTCGGCTTACATAAGCCATTATCAAAGATGACAATTACTTTTCAATATATCAGCCAATACACGGACGAAACAATAATGATAGTCTGATTTTTGTTGTATGAAAAATTTCAAAGCAACGACTAAATCGCGTTGCAGCTCGTGACGTCACACATGACCACGCGAGAGTGAAAAAGAGAAGTATTAAGTATGGGAAGCCGTTGGTTAAAATAAATAGACAAAACTTGTCTATATTATTTAATGAAACATGCATCAATGAAAAATTTCTGCCTAAATATACACAACATACATATATATATATATATATATATATATATAAGTGTTTTTTTGAATCCGATATTTTATTATTGTAGACATTAGACTGTTAAAAATAGGGTATCTATTCAAATACGTGTGTTCATAAAAATCACGTTGATGCATATATACATACATAAATATAAAAACTGTGTGGTCTCATGATCGCTTTAAAGTGAAACTACAGTTAACATATAGTGATTTCCTTTATAGTGATTTTCCTGTTAGCATCTACATACACTGTGCCTTCAATTTTTAACACTCTTATCCTATAATATAGAAAATTCCGCACCTCCTATATATATATATATATATATATATATATGACAAAGTGGAAAAGGTATAAACGTTGGTTTCGGCTTCTGGTTAGAATGAAAGACAAAATTGTGTGTAAGGAAAATGTGTTTGTTGAATTTATCCTAAAAAAAAAAAAATCAGACACCAAGGGCTCTAATATATATAGCAATCACTTTCTGATCGTTGGATCTGATAAGATAATTTGATTTATGGTCCTTCTTATCTTCCATAAAATTTTAAGTTTGGAGATATTTGAAAAAATCCGGGTTGTAGATTTATATTTTAAGATTCCATAGCGGCACTACCGAGAATGTTCCGTCTAAGTAAGTTAGCTTCTCTTTTATGAGCTTTCATAAATTTAAAAATTTTGAAATAATAACATCATTTTTACTTCTATTTAGAAGTATTTTGTGACGTACGGTGGCTGTTAATAATTAAGTATAACTCAAGACTTCAATGTTAAAATGAAACAATATTTAATTATAGCCGCAAACAAATACTTAACAAGAACGAAGAAGTAAAAGTCAACCAAAGATGATTAACCATTTCAGTGAATACCTTGTTAGTAGCAGGACTCGGCTTAGTGTCCGGTAAATTCTAAATCAAAACCCAAATCAATGATGCACAATAATTCACACTAATTCAACTGGATAGTTCCTCTCAATAGTCACTCAATAATCACTCCAGTCAGTAGCCTGACACCGCTATTTATACACCTGCCGAAAAACATATATTCATAAGTCCAGAGTGTCACGGGCTAACCTCGATGTCAGACAGTTACTCGTTTTCTTCCTATATGGCAAAATACTTGTTGCAAAATGAAATCCTTACATTTGCCTTGTTAAAGTCCATCAGAAAATGAAAGACGTTAGCAAAGATAAGTTTTCATTTTGTCTTTAGTCATATTGTTTTTGTTTTGTTTTTTTGTTTTTTACAAATAGTCATATCTGAATTGTTACGCATATATTCCATTATTTTTATTGCTTTTTAAAACATTTTGGGAAATGTTGCATAAATACAGTCATTAGTTAAAAACTGATTGGTTGTGACCTGTATCATTCCAAACACGTCTTCTCCAAAATCTCGCAATGATTCTCTGTGTTTATCTTGACACTATCATCAACTTTGAAACGATGTATCATTTTAATGCCAAAATACTAGCCCACAACATGATTCCATCAACTCCTCTTTCTTTCTACGTCATACCGGTTGATTATTTCCAAGAAGGAGCCTACCTCTCGGACAGCCATCAGCTAAGCCTTCATCACTAAAGATTACTCTTGAGAAACTAGTTTTCATGTACTTTATCGCCCAGCTTACACGTTCCTCTTTGTACTGTTTACTTAAAAGGTGGTTGTTTCGTCACTTTCATGGATTTAGCCAATGTTCTTAATATTCTTCTTCTTTTCTATCTGTTTACATTCGCAACACCAGCTTCTTCAAATATTTTCTTGCTGGTTAATCCACATTTCTTTATTTTCTTTTTAATTTTTCTTACTTCTATTTCATGAAATTCTTAAAGCAAATTCTTTTTATTCTTATCTGGACAGTTTTTTTAAATTTCCCTTTAGATTGTTCTGATTTCTGTTGATCTTTTTCACGATTTCGAAACTTGTGTTCATATCTTTCAATAACTTTACAATATGTCTTTCACTTTTGAGCTTAGATGTTTCTTATCACCCGTAACAATCTTCATATATCTGAAATTTAAAATATAAGTATCGGTAATTATTCAATATATATATATATATATATATATATATATATATATATTTCTAGTCGGATGAAAAACCCATTAGTTTCCTGATAGACTTTCATGCCATCAAATAAGTATGTTTTATTCCTTATAAAACATATTATAAAAGGAAGTTTATTATATAAATATATGTATATACTGATCGCTTAATACCAATTTTATAGTGAAAAAATTTATTTGTATAAGGAATTGTGATATATTGTATACATGGGAATGTTGAGATATTCTCGGCCCAACAAACCTCCCGAAATCTGACCAAATGACTAAACATCGGAATTTTTTTTTTAAAGGACTTCGTAGTCAGGCCGAAAACTTTTCACTATCAACTCGTGTATAGATATGGTGATTTACTAAGTGTATCTTAGATATGGCATAAGGCTGAAAGTATGGGGACAATCAATGAGGATCGAACTCACTATTCAAACTTGCTAATCATAATACCACATTGAAATGCCCAACTTGTGTATAAATATGAATGAATTAATGAGCTAGTCACAAGATTTGACAACTCATGTAGGAGTACCTTTGTGGTTTTATGATTCATTATGCTCAAGTAAAGTGTGAACAATGCTAAAAGATGAAAGAGTAACAGAAAGAAATTGCTAACATTTCTGAGTACTTGAAACCTGAGTTCAAGTGGAAGTAAAAAAAATTCAAAATTACGTTGAAATTGGAGAAACTTGTTCCATCAGATAGAGCAGTCGCTCAACTTTTTTGACGGTATAAGTCATTTCAAAGGTTTATAACAATAGACTTTCAAATATATCTTAATTCGATATTTATAACCCAGTCTGGAAACTTTGGACCTACTACTCTTCCTTTTGGGTAAAATAGAGAGGTGCTGTTAATGATTTGGAATCTCCAGGAACTAGGCACATCTCCATGAATTTTGTGCTCTCTTGCCCGAAAACAAAGCTGGTATTGATCTGTATCTTCATAAAGATAAGTATGACACAAAGTTAGTTTAATATCGAGCTTCGTACACTTTCTGCACATGATTTTCTTTTCAGAAATTACTCAATTACACCAGCATTTATAGAAGATATCAGAATACATCCACGGACTCTACCCTGTTAGTACAATAGGAAAGTACGATATGAGAGACAAATCCACAGAGATCAAACATGCTTCAGTTTCTGCCCTGTCTTGCCCGAAATCAAGACAAAGCTGAACCAAAACCCGTATTTTTATGTAGTTATGCTATTTAAACAATGGAGTGCTTAAATGCCAACAATGCTTAACATCGTCTTGAAGCGTGTCTTGGAATTCTTAGAAACTTGGCAAAGATCATACTTCTAAAGGTATGTCAGTTTTAGTAAGTAACACATCCTGTCGGAAACACATTCTCTGTCTCTCAGATATCTACATTTTTAATCAAGAGTAAAGAATGAAAACCTAAATAGTTTGTAAAGTGGACAGTAGTATTCATGGCCAAGTCTTTAATAAGAATAAGTTTGACTCTCAGAAAGAGAAAGAGTGTTGTAAATTGAATAAAGGATGTCAGAATTCAACCCTGACATTTGACATGTTTGCAGGCCTTTTGTTCAGTAGATCTAATGCCATTTTGAATGCTAAATCTATCCATCTCGCCGCTTATATATGTGTGTGCGTGTGTGTGTGTGTGTGTGCGCGCGCGCGCGTATTGAGCAGCCATTAACAAATAATTGAACTAAATGTGAAAACATAAGACAGTAAAATCATGCATGTTAAACCATAGTAACAGTGTCATTTTACCCTGGAAGAGAAAATGTATTTCATATGTGAACAGATTTATTCAAAATTATTCAGTGAATTCTGCAATATTCATGCGATAAACCTCTCTAAAATATTGTATAGTTTGATATTATTATCACGGAAAATGAAAGCATAATGGCGACGAGCTTTTATTTTTTGTATCTATTTTTGATTCTGTAAAACCAGAAATAACAAAGATCGACTCGATACAAACTAAGATGAGATCGATATGAATAATTACATTAACGAATCTCCTTAAGTCTCGCTCATTATATATATATATATATATATATATATATATGTATGTATGTGTGTGTGTTTGATTGAATGCAAGGCTTACAGACATATCATGTTGAAACGCCGGTTCTTGTACTATCACTAATGTTAAGCAACATAGAACCGGATCAGTACCTAATTTGGTGACCGTTTGGTGTGGGTGGTGTAAGAGATAACAGCTTCGAATTGGAAACTGGAGAGCCGAGTTTCAATTGCAGTCGAGTTTGTTATATTCGCGCAAATACCCTAAGGAAAGGTAGGAATCCACATCTCCACTACAGGTATAACTTAATTAGTAGGACTTGTATCAGAAAATCATTATCTCCAAAACACTCTTACAATGTAAAAATATTTTCTGGTTTTAAATATCCTGCAAAAGGATAAGCCGTAAAAAAGAAATTAATGTCTGAAAGCAAGATACAACACAAATGAACACATGATAACGTGATATTTCAAACTAATGCGTAACATAATGGGTAAATTTTATTATTTATTTCCATAGTTATCTCATTTGCTATCAGTTTATATACTACAATGTTTCACTCGCGTCGAGTAGGAAAATATAATCAAAAACAAATTCAGAATGATTAATAAAAAAAATTTGAAAAAGGTCGAATATTTTATTTTATATTTATTTTTTCTCCGGTGTGTCTTTGTAGCACCCTACTTTAGGAATTGCTCACTTTGTACATTACTAAAATGATATATTCCGATTTTAGCGTTATGTTCCATTGCTGAGGCCCTACTGTTTCCCGTGCTATCGAGCACTTTCTAGGCACGCTTTGGTTTATTCTCTCCTGGCGTTTGGGTACACCCCACCCACCCATGTAATTGTGATTCTTTGGCATTTCTATCTTAGCCGAATAGACATTTTCCCATTCGTTGAGTTTCGTTGGTGTGTGCATATTATGTACACATCAGCTACCCTCGTTGTAACATCTGGAGCTAACAGAGTGGGTATAAAATATTTATTAAAAACGATGCTGATGATTGCGGGAAAACGAATAAAACTTTTAGTTGTGATTGGTCATTGTTCACTGAGGAAGTTATTTTGAAAATTATATATAAATGCAATAAGAACGAATCAAATATAAATTCAAACGTTCACAACATTAATTTAAAAAGGGCTCAATATAAAAGTAGAGTTATAATTCTTTATTACAGGTTATTACATCCGACATTATTTTCCGCTACACAAATGTATTAATTATGGTTATAACAATTTTTAATTAAAAATTGTTATAACGATCACTTTAACACCAAATAAAAGTTCAAAGCTTCTATAAAGGATCCAAAAATATAATATAATTTAATAATTAAAAAAATCATTTGGCCTTTACTCTTAATAATAATAACAATAATACAGATTTTGGCGATAAAACTTTGTATTTAAGTTTGTGGACCATTTTCATCATGTATGCTCATTTTTAGCGAATCTATGGAGGTATTATATATATATATATAGGGTGATTGAAAAGTAACTTCCTATTTTATGTATATGTAGACTCTCCCGTCTAACTATAATTTTTACAAGATGCGAGAATTCATCATACATAAAATACGGAGTTAATTTTGAAACACCCTCTCTCTCTCTCTCTATATATATATATATATATATATATATATATATATATATATAATGTAACCCGGATATAAGAGATTTTCTCTGGTCCCAAATTAGAGCCATACTTACCTAAACAAAATAGACCAAACCCGGTTATAAGAGATTTCTTCTCCGGTCCCGGCAACTCTCTTATATCCGGGTTACACTGTATATATATATATATATATATGTTTTAAGGTATGCTATGTTTAGGGGAAAATTGATCAATATCAGGGATAAAGTGTATGTAAAAATGAAAGTGGACACTGAGATCAACACCGCTCGGTTGAAACCTCAGTGTACATTCATATATAGTGGGTAACTGATCAAGAAAAGGACTTATCTTGATGACCGACTTATTTTCGTGTGTACACAGCTCGTCTGGGCCAGATATATATATTTCATTCATTTAACAATTGAAATCAATAAAATTTAACGCGTTAATTTCCAGTAATCGGACGTGTTTTGTTAGGTGTTATCGATTTCTGCTATAGATACGTACTACACAAAAGCTCGAAATTCTACCTGGAAAAAGTTCTTTAATGTCTATTTTTCCCAATTCTCTTCGAAGTAATCAGCTCGTGAACCAGCACATGGGCTCGAAATATATACTGCTCGCAAAATGCAATGGCAAATGTCTATATAACACACAATTCACGCGCGTCTTAAAACTTCCACTAATTTGTTGGCAGCTTCTTACATATAAAAAAAAAATGGATATTTTTCCTAAACTTAGTTGAAACTAACATAAGATCATAGTAGTGTCGAACCAAATCACTACTGTATTTAGACGTGCGCCCACGACTCAACTAAATGTGGCACATGGTCAAGATTAATGTGGGTTTATCGGCAGTACCGTAGAAATATTCTCAAGCTCTCTAGCACTTCCTTATTTTGGGGACGCCTCAGGCGCCGAGCAATAAACTCAGCCTCATCCTGAAAAAGTGGTGCTGTCCGGGGGATCGCTCCCTGGGGCTTGTGCTAATAATACTGTCAAAGGAATTAGCTCCTCTGCCGGTCAGTCATGCTAGACATTGATCGTACCACTGGCTATAGTCCAAGTACCATTGCTGGATCAAAATCACCATGACAACAGTGGTCGTGGAGACTGGCAGATTAACTATCATTCAGTTATAAAATGAGATATCTGTGGGTGTTATAAATTCTATTAATGAATGAATTTTCCGATTACAATCGTCAAAGGATGTGAAAGATTTATGTCTGAATTCATTCGCATTTAAGCGAACATGTCGACTGAAACCGCCAATGAGAAAATCCGCTTTAGCTCCCTTTCCGCCATGTTGTTTCTTTTAAAAGTATTTTTATTCCCTTTTTTCTGAAGTCAAGTTATTTTTCTTCTCCTTGTAAATTGCTCTTTGACTCGTTCATTACACTGTTGAAAGAAAGAACGTTCTTCGAAACATTGAGGAAGGGAAGGGCTAAATAGCAGGGAAAGATATATAGGCTTAACTTGCCCCCACCTATTGGTTTATTGGCTGCTTCTCTTGTCACCCAAGGAAAACTATAGCTAATGATTTTAATAATGACAACATAAAAAAAATCTCACTCGTTCTTCCTCTTTAAATTATGCTTGCGAAGAAAACTTTTATCGAAATAAGTTTCTCGGACCGATGAAGAAAGCCTTCCCACCAAAACTGTGAGGTTTGTTCATTTGGTTACATTTTTGGAAATTAAGTCATGAAAACTCACTTTATATATAACGCCGGTGCATACTATTCCCCAAGTGACTGGGACACTGATTGGGGGCCCCGGGAACTGATTTGTGACCCACGATATCTTATCAACATTTGCTTTTCTCTACCTACAGAAATTAAACTAAGCACAGCTGATTAATAAAGAATTAAAAATGTTCGCGGATTTTTACATAATTCTGGGTTCTTTTTTGTCCAAATCAATGAACTGGTTTTGCTTATGCTAAGTCTCGAAAAAACATAAAATTCACTATTTTCATCCATAATGTTCTAAAATAATTTGTGAATAAGCCATGAAAGTTGCCTTAAAATTAGACGATTATTTCATTTTTGTAAAAAGTTCAAAATCAATGTTTTTCTCTACAAAATGACACTGAAATTTCCCATAGTAATTTCGAACGTTCTAAAAAGTATCAAAAAATATAATTTAATAATTAACAAATGTTTGGTTTTCCTCTAAATAATAAGAAAGATTTTGACGATAATACTTTTGACAATAAAAAGTTTGGGGCATGGTATGCTCATTTTTAGCGAACTTTTGGAGATAAATATATTTGTGGGGCGGGGTGAGTGATGAGAATGTTTACAGGCTATGAGACCTGGGTTGGAATCTTACCACGGTCGATTTGTTAGAAAGGTGACTTCTTGATAATATCAGCCTGGGAGATAATATCAACCTTTGGAAAGTGCCTGAAAACCATACCATGGATTAATCCAAACCTTGTGAGTAAAATTGTAGATTGAACCGTTCAAAAGCCGTCAATGGTTGTGCTTGCACGAAGTCACAAATCATCGTGACCGAAGATTTGTGCATGCTGGCCTTGTTCTAAAAATTTTACACACCAGATTATGCGCTCACTCCCAGAAACTGTATCTCAGGTCTATTCAGTATAGTTGTGGTATAAACCACAGGTGGACACTGTTGTTTGAGCGGGAGTCTGTAATAGTGATTTATTAGTTATTCTGGCAGATAGGTGTGCTCGGAAACTTTTATATATATGACCGGCATGAAAAGACAAAAATTATTTTATTACCACTCATGATGATAATAGATAAAAAGTAAAACTGAAAAACGGGCTAGGCTAACCGGTTTCGAACCTCGCTCAACAGCTAAATCGGGTCAAATAAATTATAATAAAATTGTCACTAAAAAGAGATGGACAATATGTATTGGGAGGGGGGGATATTGCTTAGATGGATATTAGCTGGAGGCCCAGTATGAAATCCTCCCGTTTACACAGAGAGGGCTTCAAAGATAAAATATAATGGCCTCCAACACTTTCGAGTGGAACTTGCTGAGAATAGTAAATGATTCCACACGGAAATTAGTGGCACAATTATGGCTATTTATTAGGTGCTCTGCGATGGAAGACCCATATGTAATGGTCAGAATATCTGAAGGAGTGTACTTAAGATTGCGGATTTTCGTTGGAACGTTTTGCTTTTATTCTGACACCCAGCCTTTGAGTCGTTCTCCCTATGTAGATGTGAGCCACAGCTACATTTAAAAGGAATAAATTAAAGAACTATTATGATGTGGAGGGAGAATGTCTTTCCGTGTGGATGGAAGAACAGGCTTGGCAGAAAAGACTACACCAGTGTTAGCAGCAAAGTAACAATGTCGAACCGCTAAAGAAACCCGCTTAGCATATCTATCACTGATATTACCCAGCCAAGGAAGGCGCTGGTACACAGGACATCTTTGTGCTATAGCAGGTTTAACTTTATTGAATTCAGCAATTTTATTCTTAATTATTGATTGAACAATGCCAACGGATAGGCATTGTCGCAGAGAGTAGTGGTAGTAAATCATCCAACTTAATCTTAGATCATTAAAGCCCTATGGGTAAGGTTTTTAATTAAATTAATTTTACGTCTTACGGAACAAAAAGAATGCCAATGGGTATATAAACCGTTAAATGTCGGCTTACGATAAACAGATGTAACACAATCCGACGAAGATCTGCTAACCAAAACATCAAGAAAGGGAAGAGAAGAATCAATTTCCTTTTCTTGTGTAAATTTCAAAGGTGGATGCATATTATTAAGGGACGAAAGAAAATGGTCCGCTTCAATCTCAACGAGACAAAAGGTGTCATCAACGTAACGGAATTAAATGTCAGGTTTATTTGGTTTCGATAACACACTCTTTTCATGGAATCCAAGAACAATGTATGCTAAAATGGCCCCCAAAGGGGAACCTATCGAGACACCATCAACTTGCCTATACATAACGCCGTCGAAACTAAATTCAACAGACATCGTGGCAAATTTCATCAGTTCGACGAAAACCTCCTCAGGAATAACAGGAATAGACAACTGAATACGATATAGGGAATCAGCTTATATATCAAAAGTCTCAGCAAGAGTAACGCAGGTAAAAAGACTGGAAATATTGTAGGAACACATAAATTTATCCATCGACGAATAACGCTGTATAAAATCAAAGAATTCGAACGAACTTTTAATACAGACAGTTATACTGTTCCAAAACTGGCTGTAATATGGTGGAAAGCTATTTAGCCACACCCTGTTGTGAAGACCCTACCATGGACAGAATAGGTCTCAATGGAGTCCCAACCTTATGAATTTTAGGTAAACCATAAAGACGGGGACGAATGGAACGCGAGGGTTTAATTAAATTACAAATGTCAGTGAGTAATTTCCCACCTTTAACTCACTTAACTAGACATTTTTGGAACTTAGCCCCAATAGATAATGTAGAATCAAATTTATCTATTGGGCCAAATTTAGAGGAATACCCAAGAATAGTCATCATCTTGTTAACATAATCTTTATAATCAAGAATGACAACACCATAACCTTTATCAGGTTTCGTAATCACCAAAGATTTATTATGACGAATGCTTTGATTACCTGATATTGTTCCCTGTTCCACTTTGATTGACTAAGGGAAACAGGAGTCCCTGCGTAAGAACGTGCTATATTGTTTAACTTTGCTTTAAGGTTACTGACCTTGCTAATAGGTTCAGGCTGAAGCTTGGCTAGCTGAGCAAACAAAACCTCAAACATTGAATAAATTTCTTCTGGCTTAATATGCGAGGGAAGAACATAAAAATCCAATCCATGCAAGAGGATCGATAGTTCTAGAGTTCTAGTTATAGAGAGGATCGATAGTCTTAGATCGATAGGAGAAAGGAAGAGAAAAAAAAGCGAAGGAGAAAAAATGACTTATTTATTTTATGCAGAGTAGCAATCTGAAGGTAGTTTAGACTTGAAGAAAACCTTAAATCTATTAACAAAAATAATATATTCAATAATAAGAGATAAGCCCATTTATATGAAAGAGAGATAATTAAGAATTAAAGATATATTAAAATAAACAATATATCAGAAAATAATTTAGAAAAATATAAAAATTAAAATGTCATTTTTCTCCTTCTCTTTTGTTCTTTCCTTTCTCCTCTGACCACCCCTCATATCCAGACTTACACTACGCCCCAGTTTTTATTTTCCCCCTTTCTTGTATAATCCTTATCTTCTCATTTTTCCTTTTTTCTTTCTTTCTTCCTTCTGTCTGGTCATTTTTATTTCAATAATTCATCATCCATTGACTGGTTTGAAAATCCTTGTAAATTATTATTTCAATTTACAAGGTGATAATGACCATGAACTAATGTAATCTTAATTCCTATTGTATGAAATATGTTGCTCTGTTTAATTAAGACATTGAGCTCTGTGTGAATCAGTTTTAATATTTTGTATTGTACTAATAGGATTCACTTGGATTATATATATATATATATATATATATATATATATATATATATATATGTGCGTGTGTGATACAAATATAATTATAAGTATGCTATATTTACGAGTTAAAGTATTCAATACTCGGGATAGAGCGTATGTAATTGTTTAACAGAAGCAATGTTGGATAAAGCCATCTCCTTAGTTCCAGAAAAATAAAAATACAACACAAACGAAGTAAAAATCATTAAATACTCTCGAATACTATTATTCGACAACGAAGACGTGTGAATAAAGAAAGAGACCTTTGACATTACAATGAGAAGCTTTGATGGCGTAGACACCTGTGAGCTCATAAGTATACACTTGTTACATGAACTAAATAAAATAATGGATAAAAATGATATACTCACTTACACGCCGCACACTACAATGAGCCAACAGGAAAAGAAACTTCATATGGTTCAACCTACTGTACAATAAAAACGTAAAAACAAGGAAAAGTATTCATTAAACTCATACACAAACATCCCGGATCAAGCAGTCTCCATCAGATATTCAACAAAAACACAGTAAAAATCATCTACAGTTGCATCGAGAACATGACACAAATAATAAAAAAGCATAACATCAAAACACATGCACAAATCAAACCCACGTGTAACTAGGGAGCAAAACAAAAATAACTGAATGTCCCTTAAACGGCAATTGCTTACAGAACAATGTAATATACCAAGCCACTTTAAAATTAGTAGATAACGAAGAAAAATGTACATGGGGTAACTGGAAGACCATGGAAATAAAGAAACTACACATACAAAATATTCTTTACAAATAGTAAATACACGAACACCACAAAAATATCATTTAAAATAACGTAAACAGCATCAACCTGCAACAATAAACCTAAAAACTGTAAACTCTGTCTGGAGGTGAAAATAGCTATAATTATCTTTCCACCCAACACAAATTACTAAATAAACAATTTGAACTCATAATGCAGGCTACAAAATCAAATTTTTACTAATTAAAAACAAAAGCTAGAAACGATGGAAAATCTTTTTAAAAAATAAATGAATAAATAAAATAAATTTATTCAAAGCAATAAATAAATAAAGTAAATAATAAACAAATCACCCAAATAATTGTTAGAATAAAACAATAAAGCTACCCATAATGTACCACCTACCAGCATATATAAATAGTCGAGCCAAAACACAACATAAATGGCCTAACGATTGAGTTTAAGCATGAAACAGAATGTTGCTGCTGGGTGTTGACTTCAATGCCCACATTAAGTATACAAGTAGCATTAAAAACTACTGACTAGGTACTGCTGTTAGGTTTTAGATTAAATACCTTGTTTTCTACGTGGGACATGTAGTTTAAATGTTGGATTTCATTTTTAGCTATTGTTATTTATCTTAAGTTTTTTTTTCTGAATTTTATAGAGTTACTTTTCTTATTGGCTGCCGGCTCATGTTTAATAACAAATAACAGCTAAAAATGAAATCCAACATTTAAACTACATATCCCACGAAGAAAACGAGGTATCTAATCTAAAAACTAACCGCAATACCTTGTCAGTAGTTTTTAATGAAACTTGTAGAAAAGAAAGATTGATGTCCAAATACACAATTATATATATATTAGGTTGGTGCAAAAAATAATGTCGTTTTCTACATAAAGTTGAACGTCAAAAAACGACATTATTTTTGCACCAACCTTATGTGTGGTGTGTTTGAGAGGAGGGGGGGAGAAAGTTTTGGGACGTCTTTTAACATCTATCAGATCTTCGTAAATATTTTTTCTAATCAGAATAATTTTTGAAATAGAACTACAACGTGCACTTTATGAATATCTGTTTTATCATATCTCTTTACGACGTAAAAGTTCAGGAAAAAGTAATAGCACACATTGAAGACAGTACGGACTCTTGCCGCTATTCTGTATGAACAGTATGAAGGGGGCAAATTCAGAGTGGAAATATGACATCAGGAGTAATTATTTTCATCAATTGTATAACAACAAATGTATGTTTGAAATGAAGTAAATAGTAAAGACCGAGGAAAATCTATTTACATACAAGTTTATTTAATATTTATTCTCATTTTTATTTCTTTTTTTTTTTTTTAATATGTCATATACTTTCAGATGTAGGCGATTATGTCTGTCTTTGGAAGCGTGTCGACATCACCGAGGACCATCTCTACTGGAATCTCGGGGACTGTCTTTACAGAATCACAAACTACTTAACAGAAGCCACATCACTTGAAGACTTTCAACAGCAGCAACAGCTGAAAGGAGTAACTCATGTAACTCGAAGAGAGAATAACAACATAATCAAGATGCTGACATTCAAGACTGCCCCTTAACAAAATCAAAGAAAGGAGCCCCCATCAATACTGGAAAGAGCCTATATTGAGAAACCTATTTTCCTCAATTTTTTTCTTAAAGAGAAAGATTTTGTAAAGTTTATAAACCGACAACAGCACTGATTTCTCGGTCAATGAATGTTTCCTTATAAAGAAACAGCTAATATTACTATTGCCATTAATGTTTGGATTTGTGGTACTTATTCTGCCATCAAGAGACTCAGAATCGTCAAGTAGGCTGTTAGCTTAGCCTGTTTCTTTTGCCTTTGTATCTAAGTGTTTAAAAGTGAATAGAAAATTGGCAAAATATACAGTATGAGTAGACTTTTTGTAAAATTACTAATCGCAACATAGTCAATGTCTTTAGATATTACTTTTTTTTATCTTTTTTTTTTTTTCATGACTTATTTCGTATTTCAGTCTTCATTTTACAATCGATAATTAAGGTACACAGATTCCTGTAGGCCATTTACCTAGCGAATTAGAACCACTTAAAATTCTTAGCAATCTTCTTATGTTATTTCTATCCAAATCCAAGTGTGTTCGTTCATTAGGCTTCGTTTTTTTCTTCTGATACGCTCAAAAGAAATCACATGTTGTGGAAGCGTATCGACAGCTGTCACCTGCCTCAACCTTTTAAGCCGATCTAGAAGACATACTGGGTAAGGAAAAATTTAGATTTACTTCGCTTACACATCAAATGAAATCATTAGAAATAAGAGTTTACTTTACACGATATCAAAATTGAAATGAGTAATATTTCAAATATGGAAAATTTTATATTCTGTGGATGATCTTCGTAATATATATATATATATATATATAATTTAAACTAACCAGGGTTTTTGTTCATAAAGATATACGCATAATGCTGGGAGTAACATTACGTTTTTTTTTATAGAGGAAAACTCGGTAGATTTTAAATAAAATAAGATTTTGATAATAAAAAATTATAATTAAATAAAATTGATAATATAAAACCCCAATAAAACAGACATATAAGGATTGGTGAAGTAATACTTCACCAATCCTTATATATCTGTTTTATTGGTTTTTCTTTTTTTTTTTTTTTTTTTTTTTTTTTTATATGATTTTCATAATTATAACTTAATGATCTTTATATATATATATATATATATATATATATATATTCCAGACTTATCAGGGAAGTAAAAAACCTATCATCGGGGTTTAAGACGCAGGGTGATTTTTTTTAAAGAAAGTGCATCATATATAACAATAAATAATATATAAATTCTCCTGCTTTAGCCCAGTAGATTCCGATGAGGAGTATGAGCTCATAGATCTCAACACTAGACTTTTACTGCGGCGGTTCCCATAGCCAATAAATTTTTTCCGAGGTGAAGTTGCTAGTCCTATGTGCAACCGGTTTTCGCTTACAAAAGCCAATGTTTCCAAGTGGTACTCCATATATGTACTGACTGGGTTCGACACTACTTAACCTCGGTGATCAAATGAGAAATATATATAAGTAATTGAATGACAAAGTAGGTAAATTTTGTGTTCACGTTTCATCCACTAGAAAGCCTTTGTCAGACTAAAGTAATATTTTTATTGATAGAATTATGTGTAAAAGGTGAGGGGATGTAAACGTGAGTGTCGGTTACAATTATGTACCGAGAGGAAACGCTGAAAATATGGAAACGCTGAATTTTGAAATTTTTAATTTTTGAGTTTTAAATTTTTGATTTTTTTCAATTTTTTTCAGTTTTAATTTTTTTTAATTAGATGTGTCTGGATGCATAACTTAGCACATCTTGTTCAGTTTCCCTACATATTTGTTTTCGTTTTTATTGTTTTTCTTTTTAAGTATCCCACATTGTAATAATAGAAGTTTTGTCAAGAAAGGTAAAATATTGTAAGAACCTGGACTCAAATTTTGCGTGAATGTTTTGGCAATCAGTGCACTTTCTAGACACTTTCGCTTTAGTAAATTGCTTTCTATTTAAATTGCAATAGCATTTTTAAATCGAAATTTTGGTCAGACATTACGGTGAACGACTAATGCATTGAGTGTGTTCAGATTTTATTTTATTTTGCTGACAATTTGTGTGTCGTGTGTAATTTACCTGGCAAATTTGGAAAACCCCGGATAAAAAAAACAGTGTTATGGCCGAAAAACGAGCTTTTTTAAGTTTTTCGTGGTTTTTCGTTGTACGCGTGGAAGCGAGCAGGATAAAACCCCGCTATCTTTGTTTTTGCATGATAGCAAATGTTTTGCGACATGTTTAAACAAAATCGGATGAGAAATTATTTTTTTCCAGTTTTTTGCAATTATTTGTGTGAAGCCAATGTCGCAAAAAAAATCTATCAAGCACTCTACATAAACCTCGTAACATGAGCTATGTTTTGCATTAATAAGCTTGCTAAACATTACACCACGAAGTGGCCATAGACGAAATATCTATGAATTTAAGTAAAAGATTATATGAACATAAAAGTGATCATTTACAAACCAAAGCACTTAATGCATTAGTCGTTGATCATAATAAATCTCACAATAATTTCGACTTAAAGAACGTAGTTTTAATAAAATGAGAAAGTAATTTATTAAGGGGAACAAGTATTAAATATGCATTAATTTCGTGCAATATATATATATATTACTTAACTGTAATTGTTCATGTCAATTTTTGCTGTCATTTCCCCGACTACGAAGTTTCTTGTAAGTATCCATTTTAAGGGGCTGTTATTTGAATAATATATTCAAATAACACATAAATAGATTCAAATAACAGATCCCTTGGAAAATGGATACTTCCAAGAAACTTTAAAGACGAGGAAATAACAGCAAGAATTGATATGTACAATTACAGTTTAGTATTTTTCTTTGTATAAAAATATTATCAATGCTCTATTTTTGGGTATTATTTTATTTTTATTATTGAGCACTATATGAAAATATCTGCTTTGCATTTGAACTATTATATTCTGAAATATATATATATATATATATGTATGTATGTATGTATATGTGTGTGTGCGTGTCTATCTATAATATTTGTGTGTATAATCGATGCTAGATAATTCTAATATCTATGCGCTTTTCATGTTTTCGGGGACATGTTACAAAGTAGATCCTAAATGTAATAAGAAACAATCGAAAACGATAAGTCCTTGAAGAAATGCGCGTGCGCACGCACACACACACATGCGTGCTTGAAAGTGTATAAATTAAAAATAGATGAATTCCCAAGGAATATCCGCCCAAATTAAGAAGTATGCACAAGATGAAAAGTGAGGGTCTGGAATGAAACTGGCCTAATAATTATTTCTACAAATTTTTCTAATAAAATAACATGTTCAGTACACAATTCATTCGTCAATGAATAAGTTCTGAAAATTTCGTTTAAATTGGATAAATCTCAGATTTTCGGTATTTTTTTTTTTTTTAAAATAGGCATTTTTTTTTAATATTAATTAAATATTATTAATATTTTTTTTTTTAATATTTTGCTTTAACTTCAGAGAAAACGCATCCATTTTGGTAAATACCTTAGAGTTACAGTCCAAATACAATTTAAGGAAGAAAGAAAACAAACAATATAAAACAATAACAATGTAGAAAGTTCCGGTTCACTGTCTTGTTGTTTGCGTTGTTAACGTCCCAGAATACCATCCAATCCATACATAATAAAAAAAATCTCACGATGGTAGGCTTCCATGAGTTCTTGGTAATGTGGGTCCTACATTTGGTTTCTCTCTCAACAAGGCTCCAGACGTAGTAGTGTAGGATATTAAAATGAGAGCTAGGAGGTGACATGATTGTCAAAAAACAAACTCTCAGACAGCCAATCCTAGGTCACGTGAACCACATGGTAAGGCTGAGTCCTACTGGAAAACAGGAAGGATCCAATGCCTCGATTAAGTGAGACGGTATATATTCCCCATTGCTCGGGACTACCAATGACAAAGTGAATTTGATATGAATTACCGTAGGATCTATGCAAAACCAGATAGCGTTGGCCACTGTCAAGTTGCTAGCTATCTCAGATGTGTTATTCCTCTCGTTACAACTCTAAGAGAAATGAGAATCGATGCATGCTAAATAACATTACGTTAGTTTATCATCTATTTAAGTGTCACTAATAATGTGTTCACAAATACATGGCTCACTAATAAATATATAATAAGCATCCTCTCCTTGGTACCTCGACCGCATGATTTTAAGCCTATTACTACATTGACAACTAGGTCTTATGGTTTTACTGTAAGTTCTATTCTAATAGTTTCTTTTCTCGTCTGTGGAACTCTTTTCCAGGTTTTTGCTTCCATGTCACCTACCTTCTTAGAAATAATTAAATACAACATTACTTGCGATAATTCTGAATTCTGTTCTTTTGTCTTTTCTCCTCAGTATAGTTTTTTCATTTTCTTCTTTCACTCTAAGTAACCTCTTATGGCATTATTTCCTTGCTTGGGGTAAAATGATATATATGGGTGTGTGTGTCTGCGCGTGAATGTTTATGTGGGTGTGTTCAAAAATACTTTACCTGAGTAAGGAACCCTTCCCCAATTTATCTTCGCTTGATCTTCAGGCGATGACGCATGCTGTAATAAAGTTAAATTAAGCTTGATGAAAGAGTTCAGGGCAAGTAGGAGTCATGACAGAGAAACTCATTCGAGCTCGCTTTTTCGTTTGTTATACTCATTTGAGAGAGATTCGGTTTGTAGACATTTCAGTTGCTCGATGATCATTTCTGCAATTTGGTGTGCATGTTGGAAGTAATGCGTTTTTAGTGTTTCGATGTTTTTCATTTAGTTTTCCCGCGTTTTTACATTTTCTCGTTTGGTGGGAATAAGGATGTGCAAAAATTGTCCATTGCCCCCAAAGGCTTTCGGACACTTTAGTCATTTTCAAGTTAGTGTTGTTTCAGGTGTTAATTTCTTTTCATGTTTAACGGAATTAGTGTGTGTATTCGGGAAAGTGCAGAAATTCTGTTTTTACGTGTGAATCATATATATATATATATATATAATCAAGAACAATATTGTAGAAAAATGTATGACAAAATGGAAAAAATGTTTTGAATGACGCGTTTCGTCCTTTATATATATATATATATATATACACACACACATATTTATGTGTACACACACACAAACATATATATATATATCAAGAACAATATTGTAGAAAAATGTATGACAAAATGGAAAAAATGTTTTGAATGACACGTTTCGTCCTTTATATATGCGTACACACACACACACACACACACATATATACGCGTACACACACAGATATATATTTATATATATATTTATATATATATGAGGTCAGGCAAGTGATATAACTGTACTGCCCAGCCTAAACCTGTTTATCAACCTGAGGTTTTGAAATGATTTACAATAAAATAATTTAGAGTGAATAAAAAAATGCGTTCTCTGGTTACACCTAAGATTTTATTAAAACAAAAATTAATTTCTGAATTTATTTTAGGGAAACCGTTTAGGTAAAAATCTGTTTCAAATGCTGATCCTCAAATAGGCTGACTCTCCCGAGTTTTCCTATTTAATACTGTAAATATTAGACGTCCGAATAAAATGTGCTGAAGAGTTGACGTCGCTTTGGGTAGGAGAAGGACTATTCTGAATTGAAGACAGAAAAGTGAAACCACTCCACTATCTTTCCGTAGTGGTTAATAAAGAAATTGATTCTGTGACGAGTCATGAGCACCTACGCTGTGAAGAGGCATTGCATTTAATAAAATAAATAAATAACACTCATAACACTTGGCCATTATCCTGACAAATGTTTTTTTTCGAGGCTGATGACTTCTTCTGCGTGCCGTGTCGTTTCAGGACGTGGGCGATCATAGCTCTTCGTAACCTCCTAGCAACGTTTGTTCGTTTGCCAAACCTCAGCCCTTGTTTGTTATCCATTCACACAAGCTCGTCATGTAGCTGCCTTCCCCTGTCCCTCTTACCTTTGATATGCCCTGTGATTATCAAATTCTCTAAGCTCCCCTACTTCATTATATGTCCAAAAAATTTCAACTATCTCTTTCTGATTTTGAGTATAAGTGTTCTTTTTGTTTTTATTTTCCTTAAGACTTGTTGCTTACGCGTTCTGTACATGGAATTCTCAGCATCCTTCTGTAGAACCACATTTATGGAGTTCAATTCTGATTTAAAAAAAAATTTTCAACTCAGTTTCAACACATGCACACACAGTCAACTGAAATCCGAACTTATTTACATTCCATTCTTCTAAGCGCCGTGTCCCTTCAGCATGTTGTCGATCAAGGCACTCCACAGTTTCCTGTAATTTGTAGCGCAATATAAATTTCGTCTTTTTGTTATCTCTCCTAAACCCTCTTCTGCCATTCTATTTACTCAAGCACGCTAGGTAGGTTATGTGTTGTTTTCCTCTGTCCCTCTTGCCTTCAATCTGTCTTGTGAGTATCTGATTTTCCAAGCCCTACATTCCATTACAAGTTTTTTTAAACAAGGTTTTAAAAGAAACATGTTATTTTTTTTTTATGAGGTTTAATTTTAAATCTGTTACTTGAGCTATCAGGGATTCATGGAGCCAAGACCAGCATTATCTCGTTTTGGGCTGAAACGGGGGCACATACGAACAGAAGCTATCCAGCCTCTGTGGATCTATTTGCCGCGCAGTATTTTTACACAGCATTAATTGGGTAAGGTCAAATGTCGTACCCTAACGCTTGTAGTAACAATCGGTGGGACCACTAATCATATACATGTGTGAGCTCTCATAAGGAGATAAATATATATCCAATCCGCACAACCCAAATCTCCTAATTTTCCTTATAATCCAGAATCTAGATTATTATGACCCGTTTAATCCCAACAGTTATAATCTATTTCTAGTGATTACAAATATATTAATAAATACTTAATCCGTTATTAAAAGAATGGTGTAGAAATGACCCAAATAAAAAAAACACAAAAAAAACGATCATCATGAGAGTGAGTGAGTGTGTGCCGGCAACAGTCCTTTTTATCAATATGAGTTTGCTGAAAGGATAAACAACGTTTACACCGCCTATCCCGCTAACTGCATAGAATAGGAATTAAATGCTAAAGCTGTCGTAAATGCCTTTTTTTTTTTTTTTTTTTTTTTTTTTTTTCAATAACAATGATTTTCTTTACAAAGAAAGAATGCAAGCAAGCCTATCAACAAATTTATTGTCGTGATCAACTCGAGAATAAATTTAAAATAATTTCGAAATTCTTTTAACCTTCTTTTTAAGTGTATTTTACTTTTAAACTATCAAAGAAATAGACATGTGCAGTTGTTATTTTTTACTAAGGTTAACCTAGGTTTGGCACAAGGCCCTTAAAATAGAGCACCAAATAAGGATCAAGTTCACTGCACATAAATAATGATCAACCAGACTAGAGATATTAACCCACGCCTATAGAAATGTAAGGTACAGCAAAAGCATCTGTATCTTTTCGTATTTTAAAATTTACAAGCATGAATTTTTTAAAACGTGCGTTATTCTCCTCATTGCTTCATTTCAATTGAAAAGATTTATTAGAGAGTTTCGATTAAAGTTAAGTCAGTGTTCAACCCATTTCTGTTTTGTTTGCGAACTGAAATTTTAAAAAAATTCGTGTCTAAAATTTCTATTATTCACAGTGATTTTTAAACATGTTATTGTTAATAATTACGACCTGTTTAAAACTGTTTATTTTTTTACGATCTTTCGGTCAGTTTTATACGAAAACAAGTACTACTTGAAAAAATAAACTGTCCTGCATTGGAGATATTTCTCCAGATTGATAACTGTTTTTTTTTTCTCCCCTATGCGTAAAGAAGAATAAAACATCTATAGCCCTCTGTCGCTCCGTCTATCTCTGCCTTTTTAACTTACTCGTAGTTGTAGTAGAGGTGGTGATCGTAACATCGTAAATGACAGGACGCGGTCGCCTCCCCTACCCCAAGTGAGTCACGTTGTAGTTTCACCTCCCTCTCCCCTGTCTTATCCCCCTGTTCGAACAAAATGCCTCCAGCGATCAGCGAGTCAAAGGGGACCAACCTTGAGGGCTTTTTGAATCAGTCGTTTGCGTTTATTTAGCCATCTCTCAAATACTCCCTATCTATCGCCACAAAACGTTTTTCGTTTCATTATATAAACTCACTTTTTTTTTACTCTTGTCTCTATTATGTGTCTACCGCAACAATTATTAATGAAACTATTATTACTACTAAATATTAATAATATCACACCTGGTAAGTTGGGCATGAATCAGCACTCGTCCTCTGACAGTGAATCTTTTTATTAACAGCTATCATCGTCTTCATTCTCCTTCATCCACTATTTCTCTAACTTATTTTACCTGATATTTCCTTCTTCTTCTTTCCTCCACTCGTTGCATTCATTCCCCCTCCTCTTTAATGTTCAAATATCTCTCTGTGGCAGTTTACCTTTATTTTATATTGCTCACACACAAATAAAATAACTCTTCTTGTTACGCATGTGCAATCCTTTCGTTAGACACACGCTCACACACCGCTGCTACCACCATAACTACTACTACTACTTCTACGACAACAACTGGAATTACACTAAACAACGTACTGTAAGTAACGTTTCCACCTCTAAGCCATGGGATTTTCTCTAGCTATTTTACTGTAGAACACAATGGGGACACATACGGACGATCTTTCGGAAGCGGATACCTTTCACAGTGATATACTACTAATTCAAGTAAGAAACAACAATTTATTTACTCATTCATTTTCTTTCTTTCTATCTCTCGCTCCTTAAGCTTTATGTCTCTCTTTCTTTTTACTCTTTCCAAAACAACAACGTGTCTTCTCTCCTGATTCAGTGGTCAGTATTATTATTTTGCTTTTAGCTCAACTTGTGTGTTTTTAAAGTAAGATTGCCTTATTTTTAATGTTGCCACATTTAATTTTCTTGAACACTTTTATTCATTTAGCAGCTGTATGAAAGATGTTGATATAAAGATATTTTTTTAATCGGTGGTAAGTCTATGCCTACATCCGTGTGGCGCAGTCGTTTGATCATTGTCCTCAGGTGAGAATTATATTTTCAAGTGAAATATTCGTAAAAAAAAAAAAAAATAAAATAAAATAAAAGAATAAAATATTAACGACTTTACTGAATATTACTTTGTCTCCTTTTCCATTAAACTAGGGATAAAATGCCGGGTTTGATATATTGTAGATATATTTATCAAACTGCCTCATTCCTATTTTTGTTAAAACCATGGAATTTATTTTACGTGACAATTTATATACCTGTAGCTGGAAAGTGATTTTTATTTATTTATTTTTACTTTTTTTTTTATTTTTTCACCTTCCATCAGAAACCTTACCTTTTTCAACATGGTTAAAAGAAATAATTTTTAACTGCTTTACTGCTAATAAATCTTGACCAAAACAGTTTTATTTTCTAGTTTTCTTTCAATATTTTTCAGCAGGTGTTTAGCGTGTTTTATCTACCTGGGTGCGAATAAACATAATAGAATATAAAATAAAGTTCTTTATGAAAGATAGGTGGGAAAAGACATCTACGTTTTACCTGTCCCAAAAAGTCATTGTTCATTAAATGAACAAGACATAGAAATATTTTCTGTTTCCTCCTGTAAAACTTGTCTCGTCGGCGAAAGTAGATGATGTCGGACATGCGTGGACACCGAGATCAAGTATACAGTCGATCACAATACTTTAGTTCTGTTTATTGTTCACCTGATCTTTTATGCGCCCACAGTTTCTTAAAATGACTCTCCTCTTTTCTCTCACTTCACCCTTTTTATTTGTTTATTTTTAAATACATTTCTGCTCTAGTATTCGCTACCTCATTTTTTTTCTTTAGCAGGCTGGATCGATTTACAATATTTTTGTTCTTTTAATAGTCAATCACAACAGGTTGTCGTTTAAAGTAGAAAAAAAAAATTTTCTTGGGGCTTCCAACCTGTTACTTTCTTAGAAATTTTATTCGAATATACTTCAATTTCTGTGTTATTCAATAATTTGTAAACATCTGAATTTATTAGCTTATAAACTTAAGCAGATGCAAGTTAACAAAACTAATTTTGCTTGTAATTGCTGGTTTAAGCCGTATTACTACACAGTTGATTAACTACCATTCTTGGTATTTAATTTATATTATGTACTAAGAAATTAATGTTAGGCTGAAGTGAGGGCAATGTACTGGTAAACATGTTGAAAAGGCTTTTTTTCTTTTTTTTTTTTTTTTTTTTTTTTTAATTTACTTCCGCATGTCGTCATAAAATAAACAAAATAATTGTAATTGGTGAATCATTTAATATGTGTAAAAGTTCCAAGCAAACTTTTATTATATTTTTTTTTTTTTTTTTTTAAACATGAATATACTGAAAAACCGTTTTTAACTATAAAGTAAAATAACAGAAACAAAACGAACTTTGAACACGCCTATCAATAATACAAAGCTTGCCAGTGTACGACAAAAAAAAAAAAAAAAAAAAAAAAAAGGACAAATAGTATGTGTATAAAGATGGTGCTGCGTCTTTTCAAGTAGGAAGAACCTGTCTAAAACTTATATATATATATATATATATATATATATATATATATATACACACACGTATTGGGGATGACCGAATGATTTTTTTTTCTTCAGTCCAACAGATAACATTCAGTCAGTCATGTGACATGCGTGATACACGCTTATAGCTTTCGAAACATGACTGACGAGATAGATTTTTTTTTTCCCGCAGTAGGTTGCTATTTATTTCGGCGGTAGACCAGTTGCCATCCAAGGCTATAGAACCCATGGCTATGAGGTAGTGGGGGTGGGGAGAAGAAGAGGAGGATTCATACCTTTCCCAAGTAAGTGAACGTAACGGATTCGACTGGAATTCGAACTCGGCTCTCCGATTCCTCAATCTGAGCCGCTATCCATTACTCCACTGATAATAACATTGGTATTATAATTTTTAGATATAACAGTTTGTTTTTTATGAATAGAAGATAATTATATTAACCTGGGGAAAAAAAATTTTCCGCGTTGTTTCGTATTTTTGTCCGCCACAATAATACTGTTTATGTTTTAATTACTATGCTAGTTAATTTTCTTTCTTTAAGAAAATCTTTGTTTTTTTTTTTTTGTTTGTTGTTTTTTTTTTTTTTTTTTATAAAAATTATCCAAATGTGCGGGGTTTTTTTTTGGGGGGGGGTTAACTCTTCCTATCTTTTCATCTTAAAAGTCCTTCATGTAGGCACTTTATATTTATTGAAAGTATATAAATATTTTCATTATTTTTTATTTTTATGGGCTTTGCCCATCAATCTCGGGTAATCAACTATTACTCATTCTCGCACCTTTTATCTAATTAAAGCGTTTGCTGCATGTCTCAAAAATGCAGGATATTTACGTGGGTTTCGGCTACCGCACCTGTGTTGCAAGGTTGTATTGTTGCTGGTATTATTTGGCACAGAAGGGAACCGGCGAACAAAGTTCAAACTCCGATTTCGCACGTTTGGCATTTAGCGGAAGAGCACATTTCTAATTAGCTATGGATATATCGTCAGTTGAAGTTATTTCACCGTCTAAGGCAATTGTCTTGAGCATAGGGCTATCAATACGACCCCTTATTAATATTACTTGCTATTGAAATCATAATAGCATCACTTAGTATAGTTGCGACCCTATGCCTAGCAGACGACAGTCTGTTAAAATAAAAAAATATTTTGCTTTGAGAGTATCAGATTTTTCAAAGTTTTTTAATTTTTTTTTTTAAGGTCATTCTCTGTATGAGTGAGAGAGAGATATCAAGAAAGATCAAGCCAAGTCCAGCAAAAAGGTTAATCATATGATTGTTCGGATTTACTATTTGCAAGACAAATTGGTCGATAAACAATTGTATTTCCCGCAGTGATCAGTCGAAGAGATTATATCTTCTCGATCGTTCACTTCCGAAATTGATTTTTTTACTGTGTCTGAACACACTGACCACATGTTAAAGGTGAGAGAGAAGCCTATCATTGGTATCTTTTCTTCTTTGTGTCATGACCTTTTAGGAGCATGATGATCATGACCACCCCCTACACACACACACATCAAAAGGAAGTAAATAAATTTAGTATTTTTATTATAGTTTAGTTTCTTCAATACCAGTCGAACGTTTTGATTAATATCGAATCTGATTAGTGTTTTTATTTATTTATTTATTTTTTTCATTATCACTATTAACTCGAAAACAGTCATATGAGATAGTATCTTCCTGGTGAGTTTAAACTCCAGAATTATCATTGTTTTGTGATTTGTCTATTCTGCTATGCGAGTGAAAAGCCCATAGAATATAAATGCATCAGTTTTGATAATTTCACGCATAAGCTACTCTGCCGGGATAGAGGCTCGGATTGAGGAATCTGACAGCCAAGTTCAAATTCCAGTCAAATCCATTACATTTACTTACGTGCTAATACCCTTGGGAAAGGTATAAATCTACTCCCCCCACCCCGACCAGGCTATGGGGGGAAATAGCAGGACAGACCGGGTTCTATAGCCTTGGATGGCAACTGGTCTACCGCAGAAAGAAATGGCAACCTACTGCGGAAAAAAAATCTGCCTCGTCAGTCATGTACCGAAAGATACATGATCGCCTAAGCGTGTATGATGCATGGCACATAAGTGACTGAAACAAAACTAGGTGTATTTCCTGCACTAAGAAATATATATATATATATATATATATATAATATATATGTGTGTGTGTGTGTGTGTGTGAGAGAGTCTGTGCGAAAATTTGATTCTTGGTCTGCTATTTTCTATTTTATTTTCGGGTATGAATCTTTCTTCCGTGTTCGTCTGAAGAAATGTTCTGTGTTTCTCGTTAGAATTGATAATTCTAAAGTTAGGCATTTTATTTGCAGTCATAAGTCTCGCGAACCTGACACTTGGAACACTAAACCTGTCCTGCCCGTTCAAAGAAAATATTAAGTTGTTCTTTCCTTCGAATTCCGGTCTATATCGTTATGCAAAAACAATTTGGAAAAGATATGAATCCACCGCTTCTCACTCCCTCGGTATGGATTAAATAGCAGTACAGACTGGACTCTCTAGCTCTCTTTGGCAACCAGTTTAGTAGGACAACTCTGAATTGCAATATTTGGCCCTGGTAGGGCTCATACTGTAAGCAAGTTCAGTATACTTTTAATATAAACCTCAGGTTGGCTCTGTGGACGTTGAAGAAATGCAGATAGGCATACTCTGAAACGAACAGTCATGCTGAAGATGACAAATAACACTGATTTACAGTGTTGAAACACCTTATGATAATTATTTGAATAAACACTATACTATGTATGCAAATCCGTCTCCATTAGAACTTTGGAAGTGTATAGACTTGGAATTTTGTATATTTGACCTTTTGAGATTGAAATTGCAGAAGTATTATTTACAACGGGAAGTGTACCGTGCTACTGTGAATAAGTATCTGGAAGGTATCTAAGATAAAAAAAAATGCCGAACGTCTGTATTCTCTAGTACATGGGTCTCAAAAACACGGCCTGCCGATTCTGTTTCTGTGATCATTATTTTTCTCAGATTTTAATAATTTTGTCCCTCGGCCTTTCCATGCTTTGGCAGTAACAGCTTGAGCCACCCATCACATGCAAACAACGTCAATCAATTTTAAGGTCTGTTTTAGTTCCTCTCTCGAGAAATTAAGAAAATTCGATCTTACCTCCACCATGTATTCCTCCTCACTTACCTGACGTGCATGGGTATAATCTCGCTCACTCTTTCTTCTTTTTTTATTATTATGAAGAAATTAATTTGAGAATTCGCATTAAGTAAAGCTGACGCCCCCAACGAAAATTTTGCCCTCTTCCTCATCTGTGAATGCGAGAAAATGTGATTCTATTAGGCGCTTGTTCTCTGGAGACCTCCCCATTGCTTATAGCTTGACAACGTACATGGTTGTGGGCCGCTGCATCTCTTTGATCACATAAGAGCCCTTTTGTGTTCGGGGCCCCTGCTCTAGTATTTGGATGCTAATTATGAGAATACGCGTTATCAATCCGAGCACTTGCGTTTCTTTTTCTTTTGTTTTTGCTTTCATAAATATAGAATATGGCGGGAACATTTTGAAATAGATTACTGTTTACTGTTTTTCTACCCTCTTGCATCAATTAGGATAATGACAGGTTTACAACAACAACAAAAAATCGTGCGTAGCCGATCAAAACAAACAAAATGAAATTAGAAAATATTTCTCTGTAAAATTTGTAGTGTGGTGAACATTTTAAAGCTTTTTTTAAACTCTGACCTGACCACTTCCCTGAATATTTTGGATAAATTACACTCGTTCAAAATAGCTTATATTGAATCTCTTGTGAACTGATTAATAAAAAAATTGTTACTATGAACATCTTTCATTTAAAAGTTCGACCTAGTAATTTTTTTCCCTACCATTTGAAACCGGAGAGTTTTACCAGTAAACAAATACTACCGTTTCAGCTAAATATTCCCATATATATATATATATATATATATATATATATATATATATATATATAATCTGTAATCTGTAGGCATTCTTCTAAAATTAATGTTTTGCATGTATAAATTTTCTTCAAATGCGAAATCTATGAAAATTTGTGAATCTGCTTTTCATGCTGCTATATCCTGACAATTAGTTTTATTTACTAAATTCAACTGAATGGATAATTTTAGGACGGTAGTATAAACAATGTATAATAAAGAAGTTTATGAATACCAGATCTCCATTTGCTTATGAGTGCATCTTAGCCACGGTACTTCCCGAGATTATTTTCATTGACTCAGAAAAAAGACATAAAAAAGGGAGGAGCAACTAACTTTGGATGGTGTTATTTCTGCCATCGCAGCTCAAAAAGACGGGAAATTTTACTGCGCTCGGAATAATCCCAAACTGCTAACTTGTGCTTTTTCCATTAAAAAAAAAAAAAATTCTGTCTGGAATTCTCCCCGTGTTTTATTGTTTACCATCAACTGTAATTACACTAGGGATGACCGACAAGTCTCCTGGTCGGAAAGCGGGGTTGGGGAGATAACGCAGGTTCGATTAATGTCGGAACCATTTTTTTTTTTTTTATAGTAGGACTGGACACACTAAAATAACATTTGTCGTCTTGAACCCTGTTCATTTATTTGTCCTTTCCTCAATCCTCTCATTCTTTTACTTTCACTCCCCTGTATATTAATGGCATTACCGGTTTCCTCTTGAATGATTTAAAATATATTCAGCTAACTTTAACAGATTGATCCATTTGTTCAGTTACCAAGTGTTTCCTGCATTTTAACGGATATTTCACACATTTCTGGAAATCTTTCTGTCAAGAAATATGTTTTTCCTCAGTATGTCTACTGTAAAAACATGTATTTCTATGACAGTGACTGACAAAGAAATACATGTTTCTATTATTTAAAGGATTTATAACTTTATCTCAGCTAAAACATTACGATCACTAGGCATGAAATGCTGCTTGAAATTCATTATTGTTCATCCATCATATTATGATTCAGCGTTTCGCGTGTCTCGCTTGACATGTACATCACTCTCTCAGAAAATAGACAATTTTACTTACCACTTCCATTAAACCATTTCGCGCCCTAGTTTCTTCTTTCTTTCTTTTCTTTTGCGTTACATACACACACACACTGAATTGTTTTCAATTCTACTGACACCCAAAGTTGCACGACTTTAATTTCTGCAAATATTGATATATTGCCATAAGTTATTTTTATATCCATCATTATTTGAATTGATCTTTGAAACAAATATTTAAATGTATCAACCATAAACTAAAATTTGAAATTTCCGTTTACAAAATGCGGCCTTCATTTTACTAATTAGTTTGGTGCAAAAATAATGACGTAATGTTTTTGACATTAAAAAAATGGCATTTTTTAACGTCAAAAACGACATTATTACGTCATTATTTTTGCGCCAACCTAATACATATACTGCTGAGGGATTCAATACTTGTTAAATTAAATATTTTTATACTCTATATAGCCATCTTTTTATGATATCTTTAGCAAAGCAAACGATTGTCTTGAAGAGTTTCGAAGTTATCCATGTATATCTAGTTTTTTTTTTTCTGTTCAAATATAACATAATTGCAAAAAAAAAAAAATCCCACGAAATAGTCCTATCAGATTCCACAATTTGAGCTTTTTAATATTACAGCCTATCTGATTTATTTCCATCGTAGCTACTTGTGCTTAAAAGGCGGAATCAATTACCGTTTCCCCCTCTCGATAGAAAAAGGAATTTATCTTTACTCCACCCACTATGGAGAAATCTTAAATTTTATTTTTGGATCTTAAAATATAGAAATGTATAAGGAAAAATGTTTTTATAAAATACCTTTAAAATTCATGTAAAATATTTTTCTTAACTCCTGAATATGCTGGAAATTCTGAACTAACTAGTCGGGTTTGAAAGATTGAGAGAGATCTTAAAAACTCCATTTCGAATCGCCAAATACACATCGGTTTTGGTAGAAACTAACGAGCAGAACCGAAGGTTCTCACTCCCTCACACACGCATATATCAGTTACGTAATAGTTATTTTCGAAAAATCTTTAAAATTATCCTCTAGAAATTATTATATTACATTTTTTTTTCCGTTTTACTCATTGCAGTTCAGTAAAAAGGTCGTATGCAATCGATAGAAATGTAGTTTTTTGAACTTTTAAAATTATATGCAATTAATGCATGCATAATCATGGCTACACTTAATCGTCATAAATCTAACATGTTCTGAGTTTACTAATGGAAATATACAGAAAATCATTTCAAACGATCTCCGTTTGTTCACGTAAATGTGAAATTTATAATCTGCAACACGCTAAATATTTAAACAAACTTGTTTTTGTTTGTTTTTTTACCTCTAACGCAGGTTATCAAGTTCACCTTTTTTTTTCTTTTTTAAATCTATGAATTGTAAATTTTCTAGAAACGTCCATTGGTAAGCCATTGATATATTTTCCGAACTTTTTGTTACTCTTTATGTAGTTGTCTCGTGTTCCAAAATATGTCTAAAATTATGTCTTAGCTGGATTTTTTTTCTTTATAATTATAACTTTCATTGAAAGCAACAGTTCAAGCTATCGTACAAGAGCCTTACCATGCGTTACGTCCTCTTACTTTATGGCAACTTGATGCAAAGGAGGCAATAATATAATTACTGTTCTCTGTAAAGCAATATGAGTTGGCGTCCCCCTAACGCCATTGGTCCGTGTTCAAGCCCGGGTTAAATCCAGGATTTTAAATGCAGATTTTCAAGGCAAACGCACTACACTCGGAAGACTAGCGCAAAACAATCTTCCTGTCCCTATTTGCTTACTGTGTTCTGCTAAGCCTAGTAAACATGTCTGACTATTCCTTCCTTGATGCATGGAAAGACAAGGAATAACTCTTATTTGACTGTAATCTTGTGAAAGCGATTCGATTAGGTATGGAGTCATTTCTTTTTTTTTTTTTTTTTTTTTTTTTTTTTTTTTTAATTTAAAACAAAAGCAATTTTTCGTTTGATTTACTCACAAGATCGATTATCCGTAGACGGTCATTTTAAGTAAAATACTGAACTGTTCTCGTCAACTTGAATCTGGTATTCACGCGCTGAGCATTGTTTTAGAGTTGTCATATAGCTTGCTGAGAATTGTATGATGTCCGCATTAACTTATGTGTTTTTGTTTTTTGTTTTACAATTTTCATGGAAGTTTATCAAATAGCTTACTCAGTTGAAACCGGGTCCGGGTGGAGACGACCGAGTGGAAGAATACAAACTGCGCATATCACAGAGTAAATGAACATGTTGATTGATTGGTATAACTAATTGTGGTGTTGAATGTTTTTTCTTTGAATATGTTGTTTAATCAGAAAATTCGGTATGGGATAAATAAAAATGATCGATTCTAGTATCCAAAGTTGCTGAAATACTAATAGCACCCTATTCTCCGATAACTTAAACAGTCTCGACATCAACAAAAGTTGTTTGAATAAAAAGTGCGCCACGCAAAAGTTATATTGGGTGATCTTACTATATTTGATTCTAAAGTATCCCACACGAAATAAAATTTCGAATTATGAATATGGATTTATAATTTGATAAGAACTTAGCTTATGACCGTTCATAAACAATTAGTAGGTCTTCTTAACCTGTTTGTTTTATATGTATAGACCTTTATTAAATTTTGTGTTGTACATTGTATTACCTGATGTGCATAAAAATCAATTTAAACACAAAGGAATTTTTTTTTTTTTTTTTTTTTTTTTTTTTTTTTTTACACGATATAAAGAAACAGGAATTACATTAAAATAGTTTTGTTTTATCTATAGACATTGCATAGTAACTGCCGGTTTCACGCTTCAAGTGTCATGAGACATAGTCGGAAGATCGCTTGTGGCGTGTGACTGACAGTGTTGATTTCTGCGTTCCCTCTGTGTCTCTCTCTCTCTATATATATAAATGCTCTACTTCCCATACTGGGAACTTACCCTCAGAATCATAGCAAATTTCCCGCAAACCCACGGCAATAAACAGGTTAACAATCACCGAACATAGGGGGCGCGTTATGCAGTGTCTACTACTGCCTGTGATTTCAATGGATGTCTGAACTGGTGATGCATTTAAGAACTATTTACATTGGAACTCTTGTCCTTATCTTAATTATTACAACGGTTCAGTTGTTGTGACCTCATTTTTAGGCCTTGGGGGGTTGCTACATTAACAAAAAAGTTTGTCTCCTCAGATCATAAGATAAATTTCGCAGAACTTCTTACTTTTTCAGTTCATTTTCACCGACTTTTAGGAATCAACTTTTGCGTTTCATAGTCACCTTAATATAAATAAACAGTGGCCCCCATGATGCTACAAGCCTACTCCCAACCCTTTCTTTCTTAATCGCTTTTAAAAAGATGCCACTTGCAACTGTCAGCTGTTATTATCGTACCCTGCTCGACTGAGTGCATGAAACTAGCGTATAAGCAAACTTCTGTCGGTTTGTGTCTGTCATGCATACAGTCGACGCATAATGAGCGACTGCTGAGGTAATGCTCGAAATGACATGTCCCATAATGTTATAAAACTTAAAATGACGTGAAAATGCTTCACAAATTTGACCTCAAATGATAATATTTGGATTTACTCGCCTCCAAAACATTATCTATCTGGAGAGCAGGTGGTGGGGCTTCGGCCCCTCACTTTTTGCTGGATCTGATAACTAAAAATCTGTCTTCTTGGCTTTAAGTTATACTGTATCATTCGCCTAAAACAGTTACTGCCATTAATTTAAATATTAAAACATCGTTATCGCTTTATTTTCTCTGGAACTTTGGTTTCTAAAACTTCTATAAAATCTTATAGATGGAAAAAAGTCTATCAGTTTTTCCGAAAATAAGTACAAGCTAACAGAAAAAAAAAGTATTTTAAAGCAAAACAAATCTTTTACAGTATTGAACTGATATGTAATATCCATCTTATATGGCAATGAATGTTGGACTGTCTTCTCACAGATGAAGAGACTTTAAGCAACAGAAACGTGATTCTACAGGAGGATACTGAGAATACTGTGGTCTGAACATGTTAGCAACGATTAAGTGTTTGATAAAATGGAAACAAAAAGGACGTTTATACTTATCAGGAAGAGAGAGCTGAAATTTCTGGGGCAAATAACATGAGGCCTTGTAAAATATAACAGTGACAAGAGGGACAGAGGAAAACGACGCATAACCTATTTAGCGTGCTAAGTTGATGGCGGAACAAGATTTAGGAGAGATAACAAAACGAAATAAGATAAATTTATTAAGAGCTGCAAAGGACAGGCAATTGTGGAAAGCCATGATCACCAACGCCCTGAAAAGACACGGCATATAGAAGAAAAGATTTAAAAAAAAAAACAACGATGATCAGATGCAAAATGGAATCGCAAAATCTTTAGAACTTAACATTTGATATCTATCTATCTATCTCTCTCTCACTAACACACATTTTATTTTGTGTAGTGGTATCTACAATTTTTTTTTGTTAACGTGGTGTTCCGCGCATACAAATAATTCCAGAAATAACTCGATTACCTCAACACTTTATCTAATGGTCACCTATACAAGGCCCGCGAGCCACTCGATGTATATGGTTTCTTTGTGGATTTATATTAACATAGAAAAGAACAAGCGTTACGAGTATAGAGCTGAATCAGATTTGCAATGATCATTTCCCTCCCTCTTTTTAGTGTAATAAGAAAGGTACAGCATAAGGGGTACGCTCTCCACCCCCGGGAACGAAACTGTTTAATTTGTACTTCGAAGCTAAGAGATATACAAGTGGTAGCTATTTAGTAAGCATAATTGAATTTTTGGTACAACGCCTCAAGTGTGGAGCGCCCAGTCAGGATAGAACTCGTTAGTACTGTTTTACGAGATACAGCACGCAGAAATCAACCCTGAGACTAATACTGTCAGGTTATCTGTTTTATATAGTTTTCTGAATAGCCCCAGCCATCTTCTGACGATTTCAATTCAATAAAAAACGTTCCAATTCATATTGAGTTTTATGCACATTGCTTTGAGCGTCAATTTATCTTTGTATTAAGTTTGTGCAAAAATAATGTAGTTTTTTGACGTTAAAAAATACGTCAACATTATTTTTGCACCAACCTAATATATAGCAGTACGTATAAACCCTAAAATTGATTTGAATAATGTAAGGTATGTTTTTCCTTTTGACTTTGAACAAATTTCATATTACATCTACATGTGACTTGAATTTGTAGATTCATAACACAAGCGAAAACGTTCACTCAATGAAACAGTTTTGTGAAAGCTGTTGAAATAACTCGCGATGAAGAATGTGATTTAATTCTTTAAAAAAAACAAAAACGGAAGTCTTTCATCATGGCGAGAGGCACATTTCCTGCTAAAGGACACGAGAAGAATAAATTTGCAGATGATTTTGATCAGTGGAGTCTATTTTAATCATTAACTGGTTTCAATGCTAAAAAAAAGAAAAAAAAAGTCTTTAACAGCTATCAGTGATAGACAGGCAACTGTCTAGTCTTCGTCCTGTCTGTCACAACGTCTGTGATAAAATCAACTTCATAATTTTTATCGTAATTACGAGACTCATTTTCTTAAACTATGGTTAATTGGTGCCTGGTTTTGTTTTACTTTGTGCGTATATATATATATATATATATATATATATATATATATACACACACACACAGTGACGCCTTTACATCATCAAGGAAATAGCGTTGTTTCCTGTTACGTCATCTTCGCTTTTATTCCTATATTTACCTACTAACCTTTTTAACACACATATATAGATATCTCTCTCTCTCTCACACACACACACACACACACACACACACACACACACACACACACACACACACATATGTGTGTGTAAAACCGACCAGATGTCTATGCGAGGGGGAAAGGTTAGTAGGTAAATACGGAAATAAAACCGAATATAAAGCAACGGGAAATGGAACGTTGTGTCCTTGGTGATGTCACTGTGTAAGTTATGCATGCCTGGGAATAGAGAAAATTACCCATTCGTGGAGGCAACTTTCCAACATTTAGAATATGGTGCAGTGGAGAAGGCGCTACTGATAAGTTTGAATCCCCAAGATCAGGCTCTCCTGTACTACCCCGGAGATACGAATACTGATCCACGTCTTGCACTGTTGTATAGGAACATCGTTGTGGAATTAATACCCAACACAAAGGGCAATTTTCTCGCCAAAGCAGCGGAAAGTATTGATTTTTATGATGGCGCGGGAAAACAACAGAAAAAAAATTAGTTTTAATTAAAACGCTTATGGTTTATTGCTATACTTTTGCCTTAAAAGAAGTCATAATTCGAAAGTCTTTGCTGATTGCATTTGCTTCTACACTATAAGCTCTTTAATCCACGAGAGAAAGTATATCACCTTCCGCCTAAACTTGACTAAGCGAAGTAAATATAGTTGATATTTCCTAAGCACAAAACCGAGCAGAAAGTAAAATTGTTTTGCCAATGTATTTTTTTTTCCGGGCAAAGCAATCCATATAATCATTCAAAACCTTGCTTCGATCTGCTCTTTAATATCGATTTCTGATACCAATGGGAAATATAGAACTAAAAGTTTATCCGTGCTATTAAAAAAATGACTGCATACAAGATTATTTTGCTATGTCCTTACTATTATTAAATAACTATAACTAATATTTTATTTAATAGTTGGATTTTGGGAACATTAAAATTTTAACTTTTCTTTCTGATACAATCTCCAAATTTTTCTTCCTCCCATATAATTTCTAATTTTTTTCGTATTCCATTTTATATTTGAGTCCAGATTTTCCGCTTTCACCTCTCAGACGTATTTATACAGGACAATACTGTTACAATATTTGCTCAGATTCAAAGTGGAAACAATGTCATAATGTTTTTGACTTGAGCAAGCATCGCAACATCATTGTCCGTGTAAATATCTGAACCTGAATAAGTGGCATATTATGAAAAATAAAAAAGTATAAGTTACACGGGACTAACGAAAACTTGCAGATTGTGCCAAGAAGAAAAAGTCTTTAAACAAAAGACCAGAAATAACTTCGAGATGTTTACACGCCAAAAAAAAAAAAAAAAAAAAAAAAAAAAATGGCTACTATGCCAGCAAGAAGAAGAAAAAAAGCATACATCCGGCTTCATGAAAAAAAATTCCATAGTATTTAAATGTGACAGTTTCGGAAACCATTTGAAATTTAAAAATAAATTATATATTATTCTGAGCTGGGTATCCGTTTCCAGACTGAAACTTAAGTAGCTACATTAATGATCTCTCATATATTTATATTATATATAATTAACGTGCTAATGAAATAAATGCTTAGAAAATGGATTGTAAGCTACATGGATAAAATCTTATATCTGAAATCCTCTTGAGTTAATCTAACAATTTTTTGTAATGTCAACGAACACTCGTTGTCACTTTCGTAATGTTCGCTGTTTTTGTTGCTGCAACATTTGAAACGTGATAGGGGAGTTTCATCACTTACTTTTTTTTTATCACTAAAGAAGCGTTAATATAAACATATGGGCTGTCTTGAATATTTTTTTCTTTTTTAATGTAAATTAACTTGAAAAAATCTCAAATCGACTGAATATTTTGTTCACCAATTCGTATTTTTATAACGTGACAGTGATAGGCTTCCTTGCAACATATTCGTATCTTAAAAAGGCTTCTCGGTGTCTAGTGGTGGCGTTGTTCAAGGAACACTAATATAATTTACAATTTTAGACATAGTATGGTGGAAATATTTAGTTAGGTTTTTAAGCGTGACATGTCTTCAAATGTAACTCAGTTAACACCGATAACTAGAATTCTCTCAGAGGACGAATGTATTTGCCAACACAAAATTGAATGAAAATAAGTTACTAGGGAGCTGCAGTGCAGGATGGGTAATTTTTTTCTCGTATATTTTGAACTACTGATATATGAAATATCACTGAATCGAAAAATATTAATTCCACCATTGAATTTGTTTCGTCGGCCCTAATGTAGCAGTACCTTTTAACTATAGAAACACGGATAAACACAAACCTGGATTTATAGAAGAAAAAATATCTATTTATTAGGCGGAACACTCTCTCTGTCGAAAAGAAAAAGGATGAGTCTCAATCAGAGCAATTAGTTGTGGGAACAGCAAGGAGCGGTTATAAATCACACGTGTAAGCCTTTCGGGGGGCGTATTTGGTTTTAGTATACGATGCTCGTACTTACAAATAAATTCAATTAAATGTCGGCGGAATGTTGGTTCTCGTGTAAAATTCCTCGTCCGGCAGTAATGAGTGAAATTTTACTGCACCGATGTGTCGTTTCTGGTTTGTCGATGTCGTTGCTTCTCTGTCGCTATACAGTTATCTTTTGAAATACCGATTCTCCTCTGCTGATATCGGTAGAGATAGGCTCAACTGCAACACAATTTTATATTCTTGATCTTCTATTTGACTGGCCAACGTCGAATCTTTAATTCTGATTTGCTGGTTTTGTTATTTTACTTAAACTCCGTCCGCGTGTTGTTTATGTTACGGGGCTTTAAATATCTAAATAATGTTTTAACCCTGGCTACATCGCATGTTCGTGCGCGGGAAAATATCTTAGGTTTTTGGAGGCTCGACACTGTTCCTGATCCCATAGCCCACGCCTCTGCAAAACGTCTATTGAAATTTAGAACTTTTAGCGATATTGTGGACAGACAGGATCTTTGCCCACTTTCCTTAGCAGAGATAAAAATAGATTTCCTATAAAGATTTTAGTTGTTTAGTCTTCCGTATAAAATATATCATAAAAACTGTAACAGCTTTTAATATGAAATAAACAACAATCATATTTTATAAATGATAATAGCTTAATCAAAATTTCTCTAAATTTAACAAATATCATGCAAATCAGTTAAAAAGTCAATAATGAATGTAGGTATGAAAACGCGTTCCACGTTGGCATTTAAATGCTTACAAAGTATCTTTTTTTTCTTCACACTTCGAGAGACTTTTCCATAAGACTCTAGAAACACTATTCCATTGTTAAATACGATGTTTAGAATAATTTATTCAGTCGAAAAAGTGCTATCTTTGCTCGCTCATTTGTTAGTGGAGGCGGAGGTTCGTAAATGCACACACCGAGTTATTCCAGGAAATAACTCGCACTTGCTTTTTCCGTTTATTTTTAAGCGTTATTATTTCTGATAACATCTGAAGTTCCAGATGTGTACGCTGTAACTTACTCTGAGTCACGTATTAACATAACTACATGTCCTTTGGACAGACCTCAATTCAACCAATATTTGATCAAAAACCTTCAATTGCAATAACTATTTTTGTGCATCTCTTAATCTATGGCATTTAGTACTTGGGTGGATCAATAAGTCCGTAGTCTGAGTTACTTTGCTGAATTTGATCTAAACTTAGATATTAAACTTTTTTTTTTTTTTTTTTTTTTTTTTTTTTGATCTACGGGATTAATATTTACGACTGGATTAAATTAAATTAACAAGGAAAGAGATTATGTTGAAAAAATAATCATTTATGAAATAACTACTTTTACTTAATTTTTTAATCCGTTTGCGGACACACACACATATATATATATATATATATATATATATATATATCTAGTGTGTGTATTGACGGAAAGTCAGATGGCGACACTCTAAAGGACAATGTTGATTTTGACCCGAGTATTGTATGTGCATGCTTAAGAGGATTATCTGCTATTCTGATAAGTTTTTCGAAATTCCCAGCCATCTTCTGACGTAATGCCATACCAATTCACCACCTGTAGCTGAACTCGAGACTGTGACACATGCTACGATGAAATTCACTGTGGTCAAAGTCGATTTCAAGCAGATGTCATGTCATGGAGACTCACACCTGCTCTTTTGGTTTAATAAGTGTCGATGGAGAATTTGGACAGTTTCAAGATGCTGAGTGGTAATGTTTGGAGAATTGCTGTACCTGTCGAATGTGTGTGTTGGTTCTTTGATGCCGACAAGAGTTGTTAAATGGACGCTCCTACACGCAGACCAAATTCTGAAAGTCACCACAATACAGGTCGAAGCAAATGTGGCTCCCGGAAGCGTCAACCCACTATTACTTACAGCAGGACTCCGATGACGCGGCGATCAAACGAGATCGCCACTTACTCCGCAACCTCATAATACACGTTTCCATTGGTGTTGCGTGAGGGTCATCTGGGGTGATGACTAACGTTCTATTGTGTTCGGTGATAACAGTAAGTTCTGACTTAATGCAAAGGATGGTAGTTTGCGTGTGAGACTTCAAACTGGCGAGTGAAATATTCCAGAATGTATATCACCCACGTAATATCGGCCCAATCGTAACTTTAACTGTTACAACTTCAGCTCATTTTTGCCGTTGATGGCACTGTTCAAAGTTCTTTCCATGTACCCCCAGATTATTGTTTGATTCGTTCATGTGTCATTCATGCAACAGGAAGCCGAAGTGTTGTTCCAGCAAGATAATTCCTGCCCGTGCGACTCGACCTGCTCTACAAAATGTTCCCTAGCCAGTCATGTCGCTCACTGAAGAGTTATGAGGCATGATAGTACGACGCCTGACTGGTTCAGATAGTTCACTTAAAATCCTTGCTGTGTTACATCAACAGGTGCAAGGCGGAGAATAATTTCTTAACTGTATTCACTAGCTGAACAATCAGTCAGCTATGTGCCATATGTGATACACGCTTACGCGATCATGTATCTTTCGATTTTTTTCGCCGCTGTAGGTTCCCATTTCTTTCTGCGGTAGACCAATTGCCATCCAAGGCTGGTGACTAACATGCAAGCCAGCGACTAGGAAGAGGTAAGGAGGGGGGATGTTCCTAGTTCTTTGATACACGAAATTTGTGCAAAATGGGGTGATGTGCAAAGTTTCTTGCACATCATATAAATATTAAAATAAAGTAATTACTCTGATAAAGCAGTAGCTATCTGCAGTACGAATATCTCACTGGACAAGAGGCCTAAGACAGAAAAAAGAAACTTCAGACAGTTACCTGATGTTCTTATGAAAGGAGACTCCCCTTTCAAATAACAACGTCCCTCCACTTCCCTTTTCCACACCATCTTCCACTTACGCAATTGATTCTCCTCCGAACAGGTGCGATGAAATGAAATTACCTTTTCGTTTTTTCTGTTTAATATTGTTTATCTTTCTCTTTTAACTTTGTTAAATTTAATGATTTTCATTGGTTTTTGTGTATGAACTTAGGCACAAAGTAATGTCGTAGAAGTTTAAATAAGCAATCATCTGGGATTAAGGAACGGATTAATTCATTTTACATAGGTTCCTTTGAGAAAAATAGTTTTTGTTTACTTACAGCCTTCAAGGAACGAATTAAATTCATGAATCGAGGTTTAACAAACAAAGTGGACACTGCGATCAACACCGATTGGCAACAGTCTTTCATGATTGAATGTAATATTCAGGCTATGTCTTCTGTACAGTGGCTCGCCTATTTATATATGCTCGTCGGTGCGGCATTATGGGTAGCATGGTCAAGTTTATTATCCTAACGGTTTTTGGGTAGGCGGCAACTGTTATATTTCAAAACTTTTTAAAGGTTATTGAGTATAAATAATTGTGGATCAGAATGTGGTTATTTATAGCTAATTGTATAATGTTAACTTTTAACTCCTTATTTATTAATAATTACTTAGGTTATTTTGTATTTATTCATTAGTTATTCGCTGTTGAATATTATTAAATTTACTTAGTTGCGGCTGCGCGTGCATTAGTAGTTCAATTTCTTTAATTTGTTTTTTTTTTTTTTTTTTTTTTTACACACGCTCTACCTCCGATATTGAACCCTTTCACCCTATAGATATATTATGCCTTAAAACTCTGTGTGTGAACAAGTATATCTTTATTCCTCAACTTGAGATGCTACTTCAAACACAATGTTATATGTTCGGTATTATTAATCCTAGAGTACACACGTTGTTCATTGTGTCTACTTATCATTGTGAGTATATATACGAAGTTTTACATAATAGGTAACCTAATTTTCCGCGTTCGGCAATATTCATCTTCAAACGCCATTTCGTGTTCTCTTGAACCTGTTTGTCCACCGCTATTCACAAATAAGCCGATTTCAGCAAGGAAACTGGGTAAATGTCTTTACGTTCAACATTAACTGACACAAGGAACATTATCATTTGATGGACGGGAGTAATTTAAACGGAAAATACTTTGTCACAGAATCATCTATTTCTTTGTATCACGCAGTCTACCTGTTCAGCAACTTATGGGTGACGTCTCATATTTAACTGAAAATAATTTAAGAGTCCTTTTTGTATTAGTCTAGAAAAAAAAAGATTGATTTTTATTTTTAAGTTTTGCGTAGAACTGGCACAAGGACACAATTTTGAAGCACTAAGTCCTGAAGATCATTGTTACAGACTGTTCAATTCTATCAAGTGTCGATTTCGCGAATGCTTTCCCGTCACAATGGTTTCGCCAATGTTTCCTAGAGAGAAAGTAATCCAGAATCTGCATCATTATTATACAATATTTGTTTTAAAAGAAAAAAGAAATAACTTGCGATATCAAGTGTGATTACATGTGTGCAGAAGTTTCCAGCGTTTTTTTTATACAAATAAAACGAATTTTTCGCTGAAAACTTTTGCACTCTCGAATTAATATTTTACTTCTTTTTTTCTCTCTCTCTTTTTCTTTCCTTTTATCACAAACTTCTAGTCTAACCGTTAAAGAAAGCAGCATGAAAATTGACATAAAAACAACTGTAGACTAAACTTTATGGAGCACCTCTTTCTGGTACTTTTTATATGGACAGCAATTTAACTAATTTGGTCACAGAAACTTGAAAATTATTCCTTCTTCTCTATTCATAAAACATAGGTTACTATTAATAATAGTATGATCCTTTTGTTTAAAACTATGATGAAAAAAAATTTATCGGTGTTTAAGAACAATTTGCAATAAAATATCACATACAAAACTATTTACTTAATATAAGCGCGTCCTATCAGCAACATGCATTAACGGCACTTAAGGAAAACAGATGATTGCTTCACACAGTTGAAATATTTTGTCATCATATACATTTTCAATGTATATACAGGTATTACATTCGGAGCAATAGATATTTATCTCGTCTCTAGCAACCCAACTATGTTACAATCTTTGGTTTTCTTTTTGAAGATTTCTACTTAACTATGCTTTGGCTTGATCTGATCATTGTCTAAACTCCAGAAATAAATAAAAAAAAAAAACAATTGAAAGAAATACGATAGTTTCGTTGACATTTTTCTTGTGCCTGGGTGTTGTTCTTAAAACTACTTTTACAGATATTTTTGTAATCCTACCGGTTGAGAATTCAGATTGGATTGATTAACTGATTTTTTACGGGTTATCAACCTTTTAGAAATGTTATTTAAAGCCAGAGAATATCTTTGGATTGTAAGAATTATTTTCAGATGATCTACTGGTTCGAGTCCTACTATTTGGACCATAGCCGTGGGGAGAAGATGTGCATTCATACCTTTCCCAAAAGTATTTGCGTATAAGTGAATATAATGAACTCTACTGTAATTGGTACTCGGCTCTCCGATTTCAAATTGCGAACCATTATCTATTGCACAACCCGCACATCTTACAGAACCTAACATTCCCAAGCGTTTACCCATCACATTTCGTGTTTCTACTCATCATGAGACAAGAGGAAAAAAGGGAAAAATTTTAACTATCGGTGATTTTTTTTTTTTTTTTTTTTTTTTTTTTTTTTTAATAGCTAGTGACTATTTAAAAATTTAGTTTTAAAAATTGAATTTTTATGCAGACTTCATGTTTATATTAGCTGTTGATATAATCTGAAATATGAGAGGAAAATTTTATTAATATTTCAATTTTACTTTAATTCTAGGAAGAAAAGAAATAATTACGTTTGTATTTTAATACTTTCTCTATTCGATATCGTTATGCTTTTCAAATTTTCATCTTGTCTGAATTTTCCCGTTCTTTATCATTAGTAACAATACAAGAAAAAGCTGACGACACTTCATCGAAGAAATTTTATTACAATTCACAAATTTTAACATTTTATACAGGAAGTCACAGGCTTAATCTGAAATTAGTATCTTATCTAACGTGATAGTTTACAAAGGTAGATCAGGATATATAATTACCGACGGAAGGCCAATTCATTATATAGCAATCATAAAATTATTTCACCTAATTTGCTCATTATGGCATTAAAAAAAAAACTCTTCGGTTTTTGCTACAGAGTTTCGTTAACTTGAAACTGAGGAACATATTAAATTCGAAATAAATGGTATTTTTGTTGATAGCTGCAATTTTAGTGCAATGTAAAAGTTTTTATTAGGTATTTTTGCCGGACTAATCTCGGCTATTGTACATATCTAAATCAAGGCAGATAAAATATGAATCTTGTCTGTGTCATTATCCTCTCATAAATGCATTTTCACTTTTTAAACTTCCATGTGATTTCCCGCGTAAAACTTGTTACCAAGATCACCACCGAATGTTGTAGCCGAACAGCGGAAGTTTTAATACTTGAAATTTTTCTTACAGCTGGCAACGAACCCCTATACAAAGAAATATCTATCTTCCGCCTTCTTTTTTAACTTTCTTTTTCCGTAAAAGCTTATAAAGTCAACACGCAGGTGGATCAGCCTTTCTTTAACAAGTCTCCGTTAAATAATCCTAAGGGTCAACATGATGAAAAAAAGATAGCCTAAAACGCTAACGGCCTCCTATTACCAAGTACTCTTTAATTAAAAAGAAATCTCACTTTTTTTGTTTATTACGTAGGTATTTATGTAAGCATGAAATTTCGTATTTAATCAATCAAAAAGTTCCCATTTGATCTAATGTGTTATCCATTTAGAATTCAATGTATTTAAGGTGGTCAATTATTTCTAAGATCTTAATCTGAAATCAAGCAAAATTGGAACTCAGCTCTTATCTGGTGAGAGCGACCTTGGTTATTTTCATATGAGTCTTATTTTTCAGTTTCGTTTACTGATAGCTGATTCTCTCACCAGTAATTGTATATCGGACTTGATCAGGTTGCTTTAGTGTATTTTTACTGTAACTAGGATCTGATCCTAGTTATTGCATAACTTAAAACTTACGTCAAACAATTAAAGGCTCCAATGTCTGGAGCTTCCAATTTTCCATTCTGTTAATGTTATTATACAAATGAAGTGTAAATATTTTATTTGTTTAATAGCACATGATGTTCGTAGGCTTTGTATCCTCTTACATTGTAAAACAAAGGCGGGTTAAACTGAGTTGATAATCCACTTGTTATTAATCCACCTTTTTGGATTACTAACAAGCAGTCACTTTCTGAACTCTTGCCAGAGAAAGTTAAGGATTTGTGAAAGGTAACAGTAAAATCGTTAAGCCAAATTGTTTTATCCACGTTTCTCTTGTAAGTTAAACTTTGACACTGTACTATCAATTAAGTTATAAAACAAACCCTCTATTTAACGAACTCCATATAACTGATTCCGATTTAACAGACTTTATCACAGGGTTGAGATGGGGCTCTGGACAGACCTGGGCTACATTTTGAAAAGATATCCGTAATTTTTTTATATTCGTTTTCTATGGCTTATCAATATTTTTAGCTTGTAAGAATTTTTATAAGTTAGTGATACATGTCTTATTCATTAACCCATAGCTGGGGGGTAGTAAATTCGCGCGTAAGTAAATATAACGAACCTAATTCAGAATTGGAACTCGGCTCTGCAATTAACAATTCTTTGCCATTACCCATTACACCGCCCGCACATTATTCCCAGGCGATCACCCATCTAGGTACTGACCAGGCTCAACGTTGCTTAACTTTGGTGATCGTACGGGAATCGGTGTTTTCAGCGTGATGTGGCCGTAAGCCGAATGAATTTTTATTCATACCTAGAAGAAACTTTATGATAACATGGGTCTCCAATGTATTTTAGATGATAAAATATTTTGGTTACCACCAAAAATAGATTAAGAACAGAAGTAGCCTGTCAAAAAGAAGATATTCATTGTACTGAATGTTGGCATATGGCATTTTGAAAAAGGTGAAATGACCTGGATTACATCCAGATATTACTGACATCCCTTACCTAATCCCACACCAGTTCGTTAAATTTAAAATTTACAATATTGTCAGGACTTTTTTTTTTTTTTTTTTTTAATTCTAATACTTTGTGACTATTTATAACATAGTGACCGACTTTGAAAAAGTAGAGTGAAGAATGACATTTTTAGATTTTATTCAAAGATAAATCCAGTGAGCAGTTTCAATTAATCAGCAAATATAATTTAGTAGTAAAATCATGTCGATCAATAAAAATGCATCCTTGAAGACAGAATTCTTTAAAAAAAAAATTTTCTGAATCTATCCACGTCTTTCCAAACACGCACATAGTAACTCTACCGACATCTCACCAACGTTAATCACACCATTATATCTGTAATGAAACCAATACTATGATATTAATAACCAAATAAAATCCATTAAACAGGCTGGACATAATTACACATTTTTTCAATTATTCGTTATTGATACAAGCAATATTTAAATTAAACAGTTTATTACTGAGAATATACTTTTTTTTTTTAATTATTTTTTTATTAAGCATTTCACCCCAAGCAAGGCGGGAAGCCACTAGGACGCAAGGGGTTACAGAAAATTTAGAGCAAGGTCAGATAGGAGGGATAGAAGAAAGGATGAGGGTAGTGGATAGATCAAGGCCACTGGAGATGTCGATTGACATTACACTTGAATAGCTGGAGATTATAGCTCACAGGGAAACAGTAATAGGGAAGGGAGTTCCACAGGCGAGAGGTCCGAGACATGAAGCTATTAGAAGTGACGGCTACATTTAGGAGTTTCGACAGTGAAGAGGTGAGAGCGGGATGCCAGCCTCGTATGGCGCTTGAACTCATGACGTCTGGGAACCAGCGAATACAGCTCCTCGGAGCAATTTCCATGGAAGTATTTGTAGAACAGACAGAGGGAGGCGACGGCGCGTCTGTGAGAAAGTGACTGTAGACGAGACGCCAGGGCAGGGCCAATTACATTGCATATCCGCCTCTGGAGCCTATCAAGAACCCCGAGGCAAACAGACTTGTATCAAATATATTATAAATAAGCTCAACCATGTGCAGTTGACGTATAAAAGTCAAATGTTAAATACTTACTGTTTATTATTGTTGGTACATAATAGTATTGTATCTCTTGAATGTCACAGCTCACAACTTGTATACTCATTCACCTATCAATAACCAAAGAAGCAATACTATAAGAAAAATGCAATGTTTACTCACAGCAACTAAACAACCCGTCACATATATACTTGATAAAAAGATTTCACACCAGATGAGTAATAATACTATATTTCCTAAATAAAATAAAAACCCAGACTTAGGTTTTTCACAGTATTTCTCTGGGCGCAAAACTTCTCTTATTTTAAATTTTGCAAAATATTTCTGACACATGCTCTCGCATGCAAATTAATTGCCATAAAATTCAGTAATTCATTGTCTTTTTCGACTGTTTTCCACTAATTAAACATGTCACATTCCCTTCGTATTCCAATAGCAAGTTCCATTTGGACATCTTCTTCCCAAGAACTGCTGGAACAGACTCTCGCCAGGATGTTTTCTCGGCCACTACAATCTCGGCCTCTTCACGTCTAGGGTTAACTGTTATCTTCCTTCAATACCTCTTACGCCCATTGAACACTACGCAGTAACCCTCTACCTTGAGTGGCTCTTGGGTCTTATATTTGAACATCAGCATAAAAACGTACCTATACTACATATCCTCATTATCTGCAGTTTTTCTTTTCTCCCTTCTACATCCAATTTCATATTGTAACCTTTTACCTTGAGTGACTTTTGGGTCTTGTATTTGAACACATCAGTATAAAAACTTACCTATACTATATATCTTCATTATCTGCAGTTTTCCTTTTCTCCCTTCTACATCCAATTTCATTTAGTAATTCTGTCTTGACTGGCTCTGGAGTCTTGTATTGGTTGAAAATTTAATCAGAAAAATAAAAATTAAAAACTATACTGTTACATGCTCTCCCATCCAAATGTAAAAACAAAAAATATTACTTTCTGTAAACAGTTCTTAAATATTATACACGCACAAGCAATAAAAGTCTGCGTGTACTTGATACTTTTAAAGTTTCCCCAATTACTGCTGGAAACATTTGCATCAACTTAATATTTAAAGAATCCCAGTTTTGAACTTTGTTTATATGACTTAATTAGTGACGGCCAGGGAAAGCTGAACTTCACCCTTACAAGTGTGTATATGTAATATAAATAATTTTCAAAGGAAAAAAACTGAAACTGTAGAATAACTAGTTTAGTACAATGTAAAACTTAATACAAGCTAAAGTAAATAGTAATCATCTTACCGAAAACATTTTTTCGAGCCCTTACATGTGCAAATCTTTTCATGACACTTTCTATACGCATCTTCTTTACAAGATTATTTTCTACTAACCAAATAACTCAAAGAATTTAATCTTAATAGCTAAAACTATGTTTTTATAAACTTTACTTTTGGAAGATCCCAAACACATGATATGGCGGCATGATGACCACTCGGTCAACTGCCCGAGTTGCCAGTACCTTGACCTGCACCTGGACTTAATACTAATGACTGCTGTGCAATCCTTGCCAATGATGTTAATTGTAATTTCACAAATTTATGCATATGTGTTACTGATAGGAACACTCGGTGTTGCCTATTGAAAAATGATTTCAATTTATGTATGAAAAAGCAACGGTTAGTGAAAATATTTTAATGTACACTACAAACTGTGTAGTCCCTTAGTTTGAAAGTGCTTCTGAGTACACAACATTAGTGCTTCTCCCATCAAAGAACCTGTACGAATAGATTGAGGGATCGAACACTAGGATAGTCACCATAATATTGCAGACAAAACATTGTAACCATAGAAATATTAAGATCTTTTACTCGTCTATCTTTTTCTCGTTACTCTACATTGCATTAGGTATCAGATACATGGCTTAGATAAGTAATTACTTTTCACTGTCTTGTTATTCATGTTATTGAAGATTTTATTGTCCAATCAAGTTTCTTATTGTTGTCCTTGTTCAGAATAATGACCTTGTATAAAAAAAAATCGACAAGACGTAGCAGTAAAAGCCAACAATGGAAACAAATTTCACTATAATCAAATAAATTTAAGAGGAAAATGAATGCAGCAATATACTTTAACGTTTGTTCTCTTTTTCTGGTTAACTATATCATTAAAATTATCTATTTCTTGTGTCTTTATTTCTTGTGTCTTTATTTCTTGTGTCTTTATTTCTTGTGTCTTTATTTCTTGTGTCTTTATTTCTTGTGTCTTTATTTCTTGTGTCTTTATTTCTTGTGTCTTTATTTCTTGTGTCTTTATTTCTTGTGTCTTTATTTCTTGTGTCTTTATTTCTTGTGTCTTTATAATCATTTTAATGATTATCAAGATGCCCGTTCTATTGAATGCTATCTGGTTTGTTTATATCGGTATTAAGCGAATCTCGAAGAATACAAAATTACACTATTTACGAAATTAATCTTCTTTTTAAAAATTTTGAGCTTTAAACGCAGTGATATCATGTCCTTCGCTCTACTGTTTAACTGCATCTCGCTCGAAATGAAACTCTTACAACAGTGACAATAAATAAAGAAATATCAGTCGAGTGTGACAGTGTATGACTAATCATTATTGGAGTTGATCACATTGTTCGTTGACGATCTTTCTTAGATATTTTCTTGTCTATATCTACAGTATTCGCTGAAATGTGACCGATTTTTCTTTCTTAGACTCATTGTTATTTTATTGCATATTATAACAATGCCACGTAATGTTTTTAACACTTCAACTCTGCTTGTTTTTTTTGTTTGTTTTTTTGGTGGGGGGTGCTTTTTTTTTTTTTTTTTTTTTTTTTTTAAACTTCTTGATAAAAAGTTGATGCGCTGGATAACTGCTCGAAATGAGAAATCGGAAAGTAGAGTTCGAATTCTAATCAAGTTCGGTACATTGACTTAAGCGCAAAATTTCTTGGAAAATGTATGAATCCATCTCTTTTCTCTCCAGCTATGGATTAGACAGCAGAACAGACCCAGTTTTATAGCCTTGGTGGGCAATCAGTCTATCACAAGAATTCTAACGGTAGCCTACTGCAAGAGTTCTTGTACAAAGTCGATTATGAATTAGACATGGTCGTCCAAGCATGCATCACATAAGGAAGGAAGGATAAAACTTTAAAGATATTTGCTAAGCTTAGACTAGTTTGACGCAAACAGGTAGTGGCAGTCGAAATTTAGAACAGCCTGTTAAATTAAGACATAAATTCAAAGACACATGGGAAGAGTAAAAAAAAATACCTCTCAGAAACTATTAAGAGACAAGAAAATGTGTTTGTTTCACTCTCCCGACGATAAGCGTGTTTAACGTAGGAAGAAAGAAGTTAAATCTTCCACCTATTGTTCATATTACCTTGGAATCTCTGCTTAACAAATCATATTAATAAAATTTCTAAATTCCTGTTCAGCTAACTTTTATTTTAATAAATATGCTCTCAACGAAATCTTCACAGTCAACTGCCCACAACGTAATGGGATGTCCTTTTGAAGGCCAAATATACCATCTGAAATAAACGTTTATGCTTAAGTTTTAAATCTGACTTCTTGTCAATCCATGTCTTAGTCCTCAACATTAAATGACACTTGTGGGGCGTGGAACCCGATACACCATACAAATGTACGCATCATTTACTCTGATATGCTTTAGTTGTCTCATTGTTATTGTATTATATTACTATTAATGGTTTAAGTAAGCAACAAATGTTCCGTTTCGCTGAATATTGTGCAGGCGTGTTATGCTCCAGGAAATAGTGGCAGAATATTGTTTTGAATAGGATTCCCAGTACTACCAACTAAAGTATTGTCTGCAGACACATATGCATCCACAGATCATCTTTTAATTGGTGCTTTTTTTTTTAATTAATTTTTAATGTGACATTAGTAAAAACAAAAGAATAATTTTAGATCGATACCATGCCCGGTTGTTTCGAAACAAGTCAACTAGTAGAGAGATACTAGATAGGAATATCCCGGAATTGTATTTACTCTAAACGCCGAGTTTTGAAACGCACAGGAAATATGAAGAAACATAAAAAGTGTTGTTGTCATAACAAAAGCGATTTTACTCTGAGTCAGCCGCGGAGTTGGTACTGTTTGCCCCCTATTGATCGTGTTGGTTGGTTAGTTAGTTGCTTTTTGTTAAAACCCATATGGAAGGTAGGACACGATGACAATCGAATTAGGGTTCAAGATGATATTTCAGAGGACCAAAGTCGTTTTTTTTCCTTTTTCTCTGTGTTGCTTTGAAATTGAAATCTTGTCTCTGTGAACTCCACGCAAAATTACTTGCGATATAAGTTATAAGATATGTCAACGGTTAATACTAACTCCAAGATGGTGTGATGTGTGCAAACTCCTTCTTAGCTGTTTATTGGTTATGAATCTTAATCAATGAGACCGTCTGCATGAGGACGCAATTATTGGGTGTCCAGTTTGGGTGACTAGACATCGATCAAAATATATACGCTGATATCTCTCTCCTTTTATGAAAGCTGAATTCTCTGGAAATGCCTGTTTTTATCAATAAAAAAAAATTCTTGAAAGGTTTTTAAGACATTTAAATTTTCCGGACAGTCTCTGTCACCACATTTATCTCTTGCTTCTCACAGGTCATCATGGCATCACAATATAGCTCTTTCTACAAAAAGCGCTTTTCGTTTTCTTGGCTCTTTACTGTATGTCACAAAAAATAGTTTGTCGTCTGATTGATGGAGAAAATAATATTCCATAGAATTTCTGTCTAGTTAAACCACATGTCCCCAGAGGGAAAAAAAGTGAAATAATTGTAAATTTAGTAAAACATATCCAGAGCCTTTCAAAACTTAGCACTTTAAAAACTGTGATAGTCATGTTTAACGTCTTCAAATTTCCAATGCAGGAAACACGCAAATATGTTTTTTTTTTTTTTTTGTTTTTGTTTTTTTTCTTAACCGCAAACCAGTTCGAACTTATCATTTTTGGAAAACGTGATTCCAGTTTGAAAGGTGCACAAAGCCTAAAAACTGTTTAATTTTTACAAATCTTATTTCTCAGCTCTTCAAAGTGTAAGATGACCTGGATTAACGGAAAACTATGTAGTGAGTAAATAATTTTGTTTCAGAGAAGAATGTTGTTTCACGAAAGTATCGGTTGTAGATGCCTTAGTAAATGAATTTCTATTATATCGATGTAGTCATAAAATCACCTAATAATAAACTTATTTAAAAGTTATAATAAATGGTATGAAAATTAGCTTTCTTTTATTTTATTATATGGGAATTACTATGTATTTAAAAATATATTTTTGTTAAACCCTGGTACTCCGAACAGCAGAAACATTTAGTGGTCGTACTATATTAATTTTATTAACTAAATGCAATCTTTTGCAACTTTCTGTTCGGAAAGCATCCAGTCATTGAACATTAATGAAACAAATAGCCTACTGCAAGTAATAGCACATTAGTCCCAATCAAAGTATTCCTTTTGGGACCCCTACAGACTTTTAACCCAACGTTCGTTCCGCTCTTCTAAACGGATCTCTTTTGAAGAATGAGCAGACACCGCCAGGATGAATGTATAGGTAACATAATATACTAGCTCACTCATTGATATACCATTTCCGACTGAAGAGTCGACGGAAGAATGCGTGTTTACGCATGCGCTGGTTGGATGCAGAATTATATAAAGACCGTGTAACTGTTTCTGAGCTATTCAAAAAACTGGATATCTTCCGGACATAATCTCCGACTTTTTTTGTCTTTCTTAATCAGTTTTTCAGAACGCGTTTATACAAAAAGTCTTATCTTGTCGCATTTGATTTGATAAAGTCTTAGTCCAAGTAAATATAGACTGGAAAAGAAATGATAAATAGAAATTTTAAAAAGAGGTTGACGATAAAATAAACTAGAGCTCAACAGACTAAAAGGGAAATAGCATTATTCCACGCGTTGCTTTCGTATGAACATCTTTTTGCGGTAAAAATACCAGATTGAACAACTCGTTGAATAATGATTTCTCTATGAATTTCAGACACAGTTTGAAAAAAATTAAATAAACTTTAGTTTTTGTTTAATGTGACCATATTGTACCAAATAGATTGAAATTAGCAGGAAAGCTTCGACATTCCTCACCATTACTAATACAGCAAAATAAATATATCACTTTGGGTGGGACGGGTTGCAACGCTTATATGTAATGGCAGGCAGTGGGTAGATTACGACAATATTCATTAAAATTATAATGGACACCGCTGAAAGAAATTAATTTGATTAAATTTGTAGTTCTATTGGATGATAAATGGAAATGTATCCTCTATAGCAGGATATTTGTTTCGTATGAAGCTAGAATCGGAGAAATGTCCACATTGAGCCAAGTGAAAATAAAAACTTGTCGCTAATTCCGGGATTAATATTTCTTGATAGTTTTTCTTTCATTTGCAATGTATCCCCACTCTGGAATGCCCTGTCACATTTTTTTTAAACCTCCGACATGGTGCATAAACTTTCTCGTGTATGTGTTATATATGAAATAGATATTACGCACATGTCAGTATAATTTGAACGAATTTAGGTAATAATGACACAACGGGGAAAAATAGGAAAAAGCTCCATCTGATAATAGTTTATCTGATGTGTTTTGTATACTCGTATCCTTGGAAGCAAATCTCTTCCTTTATTACTTAATGACTTCCATGATGGAATTGTGGTAGAGCCATTTCGATCAATGGTGTGTTCTTGACGGTTCCCGTACAACTAAACTAAAAGTAAATAAACAGACAACAACTGTCCTCTGAAATCATTTGGCACCTAAAACTGTCTTAAATTTTGGATTGAGTCTAAGATGTGTATTTAGCTAGGTTTCTTAGTCTCTAGATAGATTTAAGGATACTGCATCCGATCGTTAACCACGGACTCAACAAAATATAAAAAATATGAAAGCCCATCCTATGAGTGTTTTTATTTAATGTAGAAGTCCAATTAAGTTTCTTTTCAAATAATGGCATCGGTCATCCGAAGCAAGACATTGAAGAATGTAAGCGCTCTATCTGATCTCAAACGATCATATCCGATACATACCAATCGATAAAAGGAATGAGTTAATTATTGGCATAACGATCATTTAAAATCTTATTTTGAACACTTTCTTCCACATATATTATGTGGGGAAATATTATAAGCATGTATGTTGTTACTTGAATTTGTTATATCATTATAATATAGGTAAAGCTCGACAGTTCAGATAATGTAACGGATGTTCGAATTTCATTAACTTTTTACTTGCACTTCATACATCACGTGTATAATACTTAAAAGGTAAGATAAAATTTATCACTAAAAAGAAATAGGAAATTGAAATTGTTTCAATCCAGTAGAATTTATAAATAATATATAGATAAAATATAGAACGATATTGTTCGTTCAAGTATTGTTGCTGGTGGGTTTCACTCGATACCAGGTTGCTTCCTACTTACACAATTGATATAACTATTTGAAAATGTTATCATTAAGCTTATTAAAATATCGTCAGTCATGTCACTATGGCTGATGAAGGAGTTTGCAGGCAGGCCAAGGATTCTGTGTTTCTTTTTTAATTTTCTTAAAAAAAAACGCCCTTGTAATTTGCATTTGATATGCTAATATACTTGAAGCCACTCTTTTAATGACTTTTTGTCAATTTGTAATTACAAATTAGTCGCTTGATTAGAATAGAAATAGTTTTACTCTCCAAGTTAGAAAAGTTTAATGGTATTGCGAGAACAGATTTATCTTCAATGTAACGCTTTTCTTTTCTTTTTTTTTTTTTTTTTTTTTTTTTTTTTTTTTGAAATCATTCATACAAAGGTTAGTGCATAACAGATTCATTTCAAGAAATTATGATTGTAGCTTTCTGGTGCCATACTTTTGTTAGTAAGTAATTATAGCCTCTACTATTGAAAGAAGCAACATATATGGAGAATCTGCGATTTGCCTTTGTTATAAGTTTTATGCTACAAACTTGATCTTTTTAGAAAACTGTACGGAAATACTTATTACATAAGTAAATCAATAAATGGCACATTTATTGAAAGTCAGGATCCATGTTTTATATCAATTTTAGTCGATTGCAAAACAGAAAATTAGATCATTTTTGAGAAAAACTGAAATTTGCACAAATATTATCAGCAATGTTCTCTTTCTTCACCAGCCTTTCATTCTTTTGGTCAATAAAGTCCATGAAGTTGCCGTTTTGACAATAACTTCTCGATAGCTAATTATATATATATATATATATATATATATATATATATAAACTGAATTTTGTAATTGGGTGTCAACAGGCGTGACAAGATAAGAGAAAACTTTAATTATGAACCTAATTAATTTAAAACCGTTAATGCTATTTCGATTTATAAAGGGATAAATCCTTTTGCTGTACAAATATTGTTTAACTCAAGTCATGCAAAACTCTGAAAGCCGGCGATTAAGTTCTCAATTACGCGTTTACTTTTGAAGAGATCAATTCAAATTATTTCGAAGAATTTATTTCACGACGCTCAAAAGGAAAATGCGGGAGATACTCTTTTTGCGACAAATTGCTAATTATTGTAAAATGTATTATAATATAAATAAAAAATAGGATTTTCGACTGAATTATCTGTTATTCCAAGCCATTTTTAATAGGTTAGATCATATAAGCTAAGGTTTATGGCCCTATCACGGTGAAACACCGGTTTCCGTAAGCTCACCGAACTTCAGACTTCAGTCACTTTCTCCCTGACGTGGCTTCCCTCTGTCTTTTCTATAAATGTTTTCATGGCAACTGCTCTGACAAGCTTTTTTCCCCTTGGTGCCTGAACTACATGAATTTAAGGGTGCTACTAGATTAGCATCTAGGTCCCACCCTTTTCCTACTGAAATAGCTGAATGCAATCGTCATTTCTACTCTTTCCTGCACTTCCCACCTGTGGAACTCCCTTCCGTTTACATGCTTGCCTGATAAATACAAAGTCAATCGCCATCTCGTGTCCTCTTGAATCCTCTTCAACTTTTGTTCTTTCCTCAATCCTCTCTATTCTGAGTTTTTTCTTCCTTTCTTTCACTTCCGCTCTCTGCAACACCCTGCGTACTAGTGGCATTCCTGTCGTGCTTGGGGTGAAATGATTTTAAAAAAATGTCTAGTCTGATCAGTACCTAGATAGCTGACCACTTGGCTGTCCGGGTGTTGTAATGGGTAATAGCTCTGAATTGTTAATCGAAGAGCCGTGTTCTAATTACTGTTGGGTTCGTTATATTCATTTACGCACAAATAGCCCTGGGAAAGGTATGGATCCACCTTTTTTCCTCCCCAGCTATGGGTTAATTAGTAAGACTTGTCTCACTAAACCATTATCTCCCTCCGCCCCAATTATTACAATCTAAAAATATTTTCTGGCTTTAAATAAGCTAGAAAGAGTTGATAACCAGTAAAAAGCGAATCAATCGAACCTTATAACCTAGTGTGATGAATCGAAAAAATCTTGAAATGTGCTTGTTCGAAGGTGTGCTGATAAGTTACTGATCGACCAAGAAAAGATGGCAAATAAATAAAATTTGATTATTTTGTTCTATTTTGGGAACAGTTTCGATACGAGAACTTTTCAGCACACCACGTAAAAGAAGCAAGAAAGAAATTGATAAAAATAAGATCTATTGCAAATAATGTCTGTATTGTTAATCATACATTTCTGAACTTTTGATACAAACATCACAAGAGTGATCCTATATTCTATAATCAAAAACAATGTGACGTTGTATATTTATGGGTCACGTGGTTTTATCTCTCCCTTCTTAGAGATATTCTCTTGATATATTGGTGCAAAAATAATGTCCAACCTAATAGTAATAGGTTACTTGAAGCTAATAAACAAAAATATCTAATGATACCATGGCAATATCTCGTTAAGTAGTGAGAAATGGTTGGTAATACATCAATTGTATTAGCTTTTTTATCCTTTTGTCGTGACCCTTTAGGACGTGTGCAATCATGGTTCTCTGCATATTTCTGTTTTGTGGCTCGAAGTAATTTGTTCTTTACCGCGTTTATTTGTCTTTGTTCTACCAACCACTCACACAGACCCGTCAACTAGATTACTTGTTTTCTTGCTTCTCATTCTTTCAGTGTGTCTTTGTGAGTGTCTGAGTCGCCCTCATTATATATTCCAGAAAATTCAACTTTCTGCTTGTAAGTATTTACAAGACAGAAGTTCTTGCCTGGATAAAAGCCCTAGATTAATCATGCGGAAAATGTAGCCAATGCAATTGCAAAATCATTTAAATATCGCTGTTATTTATTTATTGTGACGATACTCGTAAAATAGATTTTAGGTAAATGTCGATATTTTTTACTGTTTATCAAATCTTTGCAGACTATTTAAAGCCAAAAAATGTTTTTTAGATTGTACGAATTTTTTTTTTATATGTCCTAATTAACTCCTAGCTGGAGGATATTAGGTGGGTTCATACCTTTTCCAAGGTTAGTTGCGCGTAAGTGAATATAACAAACCAGAATGGATTGGAATCCGGCTCTCCGATTTCTAACTCCAAGCCATTATCCATCTCACCACCCGCACATTCAAGCTGACAGCACCTGGTATTCTCAAACAGTCGCCCATTTAGGTACTGACCAGAATTGACGTTGCTTAATTTCGGTGATCATACGAGAACCGGTGTTTCAACACGATATGGCCGTAAGTCATAGTTAAATGTTGAACTGTCAACTTTGCAGTGATCTTTTGGGTGGTTCCTTAACGCAAGTCTCTTATATCTTTGAGTAGTTAATATCCGTTTTCAGTGTATGGCTTTAAAATACTGACAATACTTGTTTTTTTGGTATTCATGTCAAATCTGTGGTTATTGGTGATAGAACGAGTGCAGTTGGTTGAGAGTCATCTTCCAAATAATATATTCTCATTGAACTAAAAAGGATAGAAATATGCGGCTCGGTATTTTGTGCTCATTAACGAACAAATGTGGTTAGAGTAGAGCCTCTCAGTTGAATAAGTCTCCTATTTCAATGGGAGAACGAATAAATCTGAATTGCTTATAATTTTATCAAACGTGTTTAACGTTTTGGAGATGATTTAAGGTAAGCATGTAAAATTTTAGATGTAAGTCTTCCGCATGATAGTTTTGGAGCAGCAGCAGTTGTATAGAATTTTTTTTTTTTAAGGGAACTTTTTACATGGGCTTAATATTTTATTTCCTCTTAAAATGGCACTTGAACAAACTGAAGACCTCTTCAAAAACCTGATCTGATTTTGAATACGCATGACTGGCTACTATTGAACTTACTAATATATATGATGAAATTTTGTGCTGAATCTGTATGCCAGCCTTAAATAAATCAAATTCTATTATTCAATATATATTTTTAAAAAAGCTCTTTCAGGACGTAAGCAATTGTCTCTTTTCAGTTTGTTTTTCTTTTATCTGCGAATTGCAATGACTCCTTAGGAAAATTTCCTGAGTGGTTTCAAGTTGCGTTCATCATAGTTTTGAATTCAGACTAGTTATTCTAAACTGGTTGCTACCCAATGCTACAAAACTTGGTCTACCTTATGGTTACCTCATGTAAAATGAAGACCTTGTGTCACATCCTGCCTGAGTGGAGAGGCAGGTAAATTCTGTAAAGACAAAAATTTTCATGCAATTTATGTTGCACTAATTTTACAGAAACCAACTTTCTCTAACTTATAACGCGCAATAAGAACTTATCACTTTTTGCTTGAAAGTGAGCCGTCCACACACAGATAGAAATTGGCCTTGTGTCAGACAAACCTAAATACTTTTGGGCTTGCCTAGGTGAGTAGCTTATCTATGTCTTAAAGTTGGTGTTCGAGTCCCATTAAAAGGCAGGGTTTTGTATAGTGTTTTGTTTTTTTTGTTTTTTTTTTTTGTTTTTTTTTAAGGCTGACGTGCTTTCCCTACTTGAAAAATAGCAGAATACAAGCTTCCTATTGACATTTGCATTTCTTTCGTATTAAGGTAAACTTGGTAAAACATTTTATTCTTTTAACTCCTTACCAACTATAACTTCTAAACAATGGCTATCTGACGCCACCCCTAATCCTATCAGCCTCGTTTTAGTGTAAAGTTAACATGCCGGCTTTTGGAATAATTGGCCAGTCTACAAAATACATTCCATGTGGGCTTCTCTCTCACTAATTTGTTTTGCATAGAGAAAAACGAAATCAAGGAACTGGTCGTGTGAAAGGCCAGCATCATTGGTATTCTGTATACGACGATTCGTGTCAGGTCAGTTGTCAAGTTTGCCGTTGTAATTTCTAACTTTGGCATAAGAATATACACATTAATCGAAAAGAAATAAGTCTCATCGTTATATTTATAAAGCTGATTGAAATGGAGATATTTACAATTTGCTGCCCTCTTGCGGATTTTCTTGTTACAACTTCCTTTCTCGTTTTGCAATGAACTGAATTTTCTTGGTGGGTTTATTTTGAAAGACAGTCTCAACTACCCAGGTTCGCTGCGCACACTTACTATCACACCCATTATCGTGTACCGCTGCCTCGGAAGTAATCCATTTTATTAATTTACTTTTGTAATAGTTACAGGAAAATCATCCCAGTGGCAAATGTGTGCCAAATTTATCGACTATTATGCCCACGCCCCGACACGCTCTAAAACTGAAATATTTTTTTTCTTTACAATGCGTTCTATTAACTCTTTCCCGACAAACTGGACCAACAAGTGATTTTTTTTAAGCTCTGTCTAATATCATTTGGCTCTAGATAGGTATACGCTACTGAATCAGCCTTAGCAAGCATGGTGACTTTAATGTAGCAGAAGCGTCTTTGTACTTCAAGAGATGATCGGGATATTATCTAGAAAATACTTTGCTCGTAACGTAAAAAGAAAATAATGGTGGCTATATGTAAGTAATTTTGTTATTGTAACGATTATATTTTCTATATAAGTAGCCTACGATTTTATCTATTGTTGCATGGAAGAAAATATCAAAGCTGATACGAAATGAATAAATATTACATCCGATTGCCATGGAAACCACCAAAGCTACATAATCACGAGTAAAATGCTTCCACCATATGGCCTGAGTATAATCCCAACAGAATAAATGCGCTATAGATTATAAAGAGCTCGTACATTGAATTTAGGTAACTCAATAAAACTGGTAAAATTTATAAGTTCACTCAAATGAGATTTAATTGTTTTTTTTTCCAAGATGGATGCGCTAATAATGGCTAAGCAGTGTTAGTATTTAATTGTTCAGCCAGAAGCATATAGTTTTGTAAGATCTTAAATGTCTACTCAATATAATTACACGAACATGGCACAAGAAAATGAATGACTCTTTGTTTCATAATATGAAAAAGCTTTATCACAGTAGTATGATGGTTTTATATCGACTGTACCTTTTTTCAGATTACTTGATTATTGTTGGCCATTGTTTGAAATCAATAAAGTTAATGACTGGCAAACATCCTTACACACAATAGCAGTAAATCGACAAAATCACCATGGCTGCAAGTGATGAGCAAAGATAAGCCAGAATAGAAATCCTACCTTTTGGTTTCGATTGTAAATATGCTAAATGTATCAAACGATTAGCTATATTTATGTATACTGTTAAGACAATAACTGTTTTATGCAACATCCGGTTAACCCCCTAGCCCGCCTCTTTTAAGTGTTTTTCTTCAAATTAATAAATTTAATTTTATAGCTATAGTATTGCTATCTTAGCGAAAAAAGACTTAAGTCTTTTTCCCTAACTTGTGTCTAGAATAGCTTTTTAGAGTTCTATGAAAACTTTAAGCATATTCGGTTATTGTAAGGAAAATATGAGAGAAGTAATATTCGACTGCGAATTTACACCATTTTGGGAATGGTCTAATTGAAAATTGGTTGGAGCTTCTACTTAATCTTTGTACATATTATTTAGTACAAAAAGTCAGGTTTATGTAATGTGTATTTTAATTTAGACCACAATATAAATAGGATTTTGACTTTGATTCAGATTTTTTCTCCAATTTTAACTCCTCTGAGAATGAAGCATTTCCCCATCAGTTGATTAGTTTGTGTGTGTTGAAAAGCTCTCGGCTCAGCTAAGATGGGCTAAAATAATGTTTAGTTATATTTTGTAAAATAGGTCGGTACGAGAACTCTCGCTCGCTCACTCGCACATACTCACTCGCTCACTCGCACATACTCGGTCACTCACTCACACACAGTCTGTCACTCCCTCATGCTATCGTAACTTATACATATTGATTTAACATCATTCCATACACTTCAATTGCATTAATATTAAATGTTTACTTTAATAAACTCATTTTTATCAGGTAATTTGTCCACCAGTTACATGTATTTAGTATGTAGTCTGACTTCATTTTGAATTAGGAAATTTCCTAATTCTATTATCTCTGTACAAAATCAATTCTTTTACGTCTGAGCAGAATAAGAAACGCAGTTTGTGTCAGCAAAGTTTTGAATATTTCTATTTAAAAGATTTTATTGAATACATTTATCAACTACTTACAGATAATTTCTACGAAGCATGTCTGAAAAGTAAAATACAAACATTAACCCATCCAAGATGCTTATTACTTTACAAATAAAACATTGTGCAAATATACCCCAGTCCTACTGGACTATTTTACCCCCATGTGGTCGTCATTAAGACAACACCTTGTCATATATGTGCATAAATGCATAATTATCCACCTGGAAAAAAAATGGCGTCAAGTGACTGAAGCCAGCCTTGGACCCCTGAAACATCAACACTATCTGCGCAAAACAGTTTATGGAATAAAGCAGATGATAATGTGAAGACGCCAAAGTTGATTTCATTAACTGGAAGCATTCATCTCCCTCTCTCATGATGAAAATGAAATAGACCTAGTAATTCTTCTCGAGTAAATTTAGAAAAAACAGCCTTGTTTTAAAGATGGATTCGTTTTAGTTTTTGTTCTTTTTCTTAGCTTTTTTTTCAGTCTTTCTAAAACCTGTAACAGGATTTATAGCTACCGAAGGAAATGGGCAGTAGATTTTTTTTTTAAATTTACTGAGGCATGAAAGCCACGGAATAGACAATTTTCTATATTTTTCAAAAATAATGTCGGTTTTTGACGTAGTTTTTAACGTTAAAAACCGACATTTTTGCACCAACCTAATATATAGACGCCATTAAGTTTAACTTAGTTTGCACCCAAAACAACCGCTTTCAATAAAAGATCGTAGTCCTTACTTAGAAATAATAATTTGTGAGACAATCTTGCTAACCTTTCGTATGTCGATGCAAACTGATGTGTAACACACAATTTTCTTGTTACTTACCTCGGCCAATAAAAATACCGAAAAGAACCAATGAATCAATGAAATACTTGATTTTAATTATCTATCACCGTTTCTCTCTGTTTGAATTGATAACTTTCCAAATTTAAAATACTTTAAATTATAATTCAATCTTTCATATCTGCTCTAGGACTGATATTTTAAATACGAGTTCTTCATATCGAAATTGCAGTTACTGGGTTATTTTTTCCTCTGCAAATGGAAGAACAGATGTGTATTTGGATAATTTGTGACTCGATCTTTTTCTTTTAATAATCTTATAAACCGGCAACATCTTGGGTGGGCGAAAAACTCTAGACATGAACGACCGATTAAATTAAGCGTAATCCCTTTGACTGACATGTTTGAATAATCTGTTTTGCATTCCTTTCTGTATGTGAACCAAACAAAAATCTAGAAATAAGTATTACATACCAACATATGTTCACATTCTACCATACTGCAAAAAAAAAAACTTAGTTATTTTTTACCATAATAACAAAAGTCTCGCATAATCATTTTGACAGAATGAAACTTATTTATCAAAGACAAATAACTAACATTCGTAAAGGTGCTTTTTTTTTTTTTTTTTTTTTTTTTTTTTTCATCCTTTTGTTCAATTCTTCGTTAGCGTGTTTCATGATTTATCTTTAAATTGAACTTTCAAATAAATATTAAGACACAAATGGAAATCTTCAGATCTATACCTATTTTCTAACTTTTAATAAGACCTTTGAAAATTAATTTATTATGTCGACACTAAAATTCATTCCTTTTTTTAATACTGATCAGATATTCTCTCCCTCTTGCCTTCAATGTGTCTTGTGAATATTAAATTTTACAAGCCTCCTTTCCTCAACATGCGCCCTAGGAATTTCGACTCTCTTCCTGATGTTAAATAATGTTCTTTTTGTTTCCATTTTCTCTATAACTTTGTCGTTATTGACATGTTTAGTTCATGGTATTCTTAGCATCCTTCTGTAGGACTACATTTCTGTTACTTAGGTCGCTTCTGTGAGGAGACTGTCCAGCATTTACTGCCATATAGCAGGAATGATATTACGTAACAGTTCGGTAGTCTTTTCTTCGTTTCTAACGAATTGTTTCTGTTTCTTAATACTTTGCTTAACTTTTTGAAGGCACCTTTCTCTATGTAATTGCACCTTTGGACTTCAGTGTCGCACTTTCCATCCTCTGTTAAATCACTTCCTAGATATTTAAATTGTTGTACTTGTTTGGTTTTGGTATCACCAATTTGTAATTTGCATGTTGGGCTGTCTCTTTTGCTAACGACCATTCATTTAGTCTTCTTGCAGTTAATGTTTAGCTCTTTATTCTCACTTTCTTTCACTACTTCTGTAGGAGTTCCTATAGTTTCATTTCTGTGTCTGCTATCAATACTGTGTTATCTGCATATCTTATGTTAACATTGTGGCTGCCAGTAATGAATCTTGGTACGAATACTAATTCTCCCAGAATCGCCTCACTATATAGATTGAATACGTCCGGTGAGAAGACACACACTTGTCTTACACACCTTTCTGGTTTTGTATATTTACTGAACTCAATTTCTATCCGTATGCAGACAGTTTTCTGACAGGATAGGTTCTGGATTATTCTAATATTCTTCCTAAATATGTCAAGGTTACTTAGCAATTGCAACAGTTCTTTGCGACGTATTTTATCAAACGCTTTTGAAGTACTTTATAGGTTCAATCCCAGGTAACATGATGCGATTTAAAGTTTTAGCGCGTCTTTACTGTAAACTCAGTCATCATGTTGAAGGTAGAACCGATTGTTAGCATTTTTAAGATGAGGAATTATGATTATACATCGATTTATTCGAAATGTTTTCTTCTCTGCTATAGATTTCACCGGACAAAGCGTCCTATCTATTTTTTGCGGATATCATATCAGTTGATCCACGTTATTTTGTTATTCTGGTGCTAATTGTGTATGGATATCACTCCCTCATCCAGAGCGTGAAATTCAATAATACCATTTACAGTCACTTCGGCACCGCAGTGGAAGATTAAGTGCTATACTTTTAGCGCTTTTTTTAAAGTTCCTAATCACAATGGCTTTGTATCGCTTTGATAAAGTTTTATTTTATTTTAAGTAGTTGAGATTATAATTTGTATATTTTGAACTGAATTTTATTTCTGGAAGATGTAAGATCAGATTACTTTTATATAAGTAAATATCTGCCTATTAAACTTGGTTTAGTCTGTTACAAAACCATAAATGCGGGACATTCGATATACCTGTTCATGGGTAAAATATTCTATATGAATGATGAGTTAAGTATTCAGTTAAACATATATTGGCTATATAAGACCCTTCACATCAAATTATAAAACTTTGGAAGGTATTAATCGATCTCTTCATTTTGCAGTGAGTGAAATAGCAGAGTAAACTTGGATAAGAGGAATGGGCTTTAACAGACACACCCACTGCTGCAGCAGTACATTCTGTGCCTCACCACAACGACCCTGCAATGGGTTATGGGATGCATGCCTTATTTCAGCGAATAAAATTGATACTTTTAAAATCTTGAATAGGATGTGGGAGGAAGGACTATAATAATAATACTTTTCCTTTATTAGTAACCATTTTTAAATATTCTGTCCTTACAGAACATAGGTGATCATGGTTCTGCACAGATTCTTTTGTTTTTTGAACCTGTGAAATGCCAAGACTTTTGAAATAGTTAAATTCCGGTCAACTTTGAATTTTAAATTCAATGTCGATTGCTATCTTCTATCTTAATTCCTATTCTTTTACTGTTTTCTCTCCTTAATATTTTTTCTCTCATATTCTTTCCGACTCGGTAACCCGTTGCGTCTTAGTGGTTTCATTGCCTTGCTTGGAACGAAATAATTAAAAGAAATTAAATAACAATGACTAAATAGGAAGGCTTATTCTATTTTTTCTAATAGATTAGTCAGTTTATATCAAATCTAAATGTTCTTTTTAATAAGACTGAATACCAGGGACGTGAAGTTCTGATTGACTTCCTGTTCGTCTGTCACTATAAGCAATGCGGGGAAAACCGTGACCGAAATATTATCTGACTTTATTTTTAAATACCAGCAGTTTTTGTCCACCTGGATTATTCAGGCCATCATTTGTTTCTTTCTCTACTTACAAGTTGAGTTAGTTTTGTTTTTTATTTTTTTCTATTTTATTACAATACCATAAGCTACATTACTCGTCAGTCGTCCTCGACCTCAATAAATCTAAGCTCTACTCTCTTAACGCTGAAGATATTGCTCTCTTGTGTAATACCATATTATGTACATCTTTTTAAAAATTACCTCTCTTCCATAAATTCTTATTTTCACTGTCTAAAATGTGTATGATATTAAAAAAAAAACTATGATCCGACAGTGATGGCATATATTATTTCTGTATGGGCTTCAAGTATTCTCTAGGTGTATGTTATCTATGTGTATAAAAATATTCTCTTTATAAGGCATTGCAACTTGATTAGTCATGTATTTGAAGTGTAAATAACGAGAACGGTCTTGTGACTTACTACGTGGCCGAAGTGGTTACGTAATTCCCACTGCTGGTACGATTTTGAATGTTTTTTTTTATTTATTTATTAATCGATTTGGACAGGCAGGCAAGATCCTCCGAACTTGGAAGTTCGGCCTAACATGATATTCCTACACATGTTTTTACCTTTAGGCAAATCTTAGCAAAAATTGTTTGAATTGATTTTCTGTTCAGGATAAAACCGTCGAACTTCACATGACAATGGCCGTTAAACGAGGAACATTTAGATAATTTCTTTAATCCGTAAAAGATTTTAACCGTGAGACCATTGTTTTGTCTATTCATAAAGTTTTTAACCTAAATTCTTCAATATTAATAGCATATAGAAATCCATAATCAGTTATGGACCTTGGTAAGCTTAGAAGAGAACTAAGCTAGAACAGTGGGCTATACTGGAGCATATTTTTGACATAATACAGAGTGCGATGGATAAATTGTCGTCTAAATTACACAAAAAATGAAAATACCACTGATATCTCATTTTAACACACACACACATATATATATATATATATATATATATATATATACATACCAAAATTACACAAAAATATCTTTAAATACTAAAGAGTAAATCTATTCAATAAAATCGCCATTGGCCTCCAGATAACTTCGGAATCTCCTGCAACTCTTTTAAACGATCTCCTTGGTGAATGCTGCCATAATCCTTGCCTTCAGTTCATCTTTGGTGTTACAAAGAGTTTTGGTTGGTATCTCGCTCAACTATGCCTCCCATAATAATCAAGGGTGTTGCAGTCTGGGGAGTTAGGTGGCCAAATGTAAAGGGTGATGCAGTCGCAAAAATTGTCTGACAGCCACGACTTTGTTCTCCTGCTTGTGTGACATGGTGTTGCCTTCTGTTCCAAGGGTCTTCCAGCAGCCACCCTCTTGACCAGGGCAGCACTACCTCCTCAATATGGAGGCCTACATCAAGTGCCTTAAGTCTGAGTCCCTCAACAAATTCGGGGGTTCTTTTTTTATCAGAACGATCAAAGTGAGTTTTCTGGGCTGCCGTAACTTCATAACCACCATTAGACTCATCCAACTCTTTCCAAATCCTCTGCACTGTCCTCAGATTGACACCCAAACACTTTGAAATGTTCGTATTAGATCTTCCGGCACGAATGCCAAGCAGTACAGCATGTATTTTCCAAATTTCTGGCTGAGTAAATTGCATCATAGTGCTCTTTTTCTCATACTGTGCAGTTGACAAAATAAAAACAACGCGCATGCGCTAAATTAAAAATATAAAATGGTGACAATTTAACCATCACACTCTCACCGAAGAATAATATTAAATATTATTCTTCGATGAATTTTGGATGCTCTGATCTTCTTCAGTTGAAAAAGACTCTAGTTTTTTTTGTTTTGTTTTTTTTTTGTTTTTTTGTTTTTGTTTTTTTTTTTTTTGTTTGTCTGTTTTGGTTTGTCTGTTTTGGTTTTGGTTTGTGTTTGTTTGTTTTTGTTTTTTGTGTGTGTGTTTTTTCATTCACTAATCTCGTGGAGTAATAGCGGCTCTGAGAAATCAGAGCTGAATTCGAATTCCAGTTGAATTCATTTACGTGCTAATACCCTTGGGAAAGGTATGAATCCTCTTCTTCTCCCCTAAGTTATGGGTAAATAGCAGACCAGACAGTTCTATAGCCTTGAATGGCAACCTACCGCGGCAAAAAAATCTGCCTCGTCAGTCATGTATCGAATGATACATGATCGCCTAAGCGTGTATTGCGCATGGCACATAACTGACTGAATCTCTTTTACTTTTCTGGTCAAACAGATATAATTATAAAAATGTATATTATATTATTTAAATTAAATTATATATAATTATTAGTAAGCAAGTAGAACTGAAATGTTTGTATTAAAAATTAAAAAAAAAATAGAATTGTGCTATTTGTGGATAGAACACAGCAGTGATCAAAACAGGTGATTTCATATTTCAAGACGGAGATTCTGTATCCGTTTCTCATTTACATACAATGACTTTCGTTCGATGAACAAAGATCTGTACCAAATAACAGAAACCACGTAACCAGAGAGCTAACAGCAGCCACAACAACAACTAAAATGATTAGCATATGCAACTCGAGAAAATGATGAGATAATCAAGATGTTGACATTCCGCACTTACTTCAAATAAAAAGTTAGGAAGCATCCCCCCTCCATCAATACTGGAAAGAGTGATAACAGCTACTGGACTTGACAAACTTATTTTCATAAAAACATTGTAAAAGATTTTATAAATTTCAACTAGCTGCTCGGTCAATGAAAGCCAAATGTTTCCTTGTAGGAAAACAGCTAATATTACCATTAACACTGAAATGGAACCATTTAACCTAAGTGCTTTTTTTTTGGGGGGGGTTCTCGAATGTGTAGACCAGTAGACGAAATATAATACTGTTTAAAATAAGTCTACTCAAATACGATGATATAAAAAATGTCGGATTTAAAATAAAATCGATTTAGTCTTGTATTTCGCGCAAACCATTTACTGAAATTAGACAAGTTCACAGAATCGGTTCTTAAATTTTCTTGAGCTTCATATTCATCATCAGAAAATGTATTACTGTTAATACTGTCAAAAATTTAAATCTCACTACGTGTCTGTATGCGCACATATCTCTCTCTCTCACATACATACACACACATATATATATATATATATATATATATATATATATATATATATATGCTCCTGAAAAATTTATTTCGGTTGAGCTCTGTGGGGAGGAAGCGTGAGTTTGTAAATAGTGTATATTACGGCTAGTAATGCAAGACTCTTCGGTAAATCGAATTGAGTTCTCTCAGTTACTGTGTTTATCTAAAAATAAATAAACTTAAATTCCCTTTCATCCCTGCCGTGCGCCAACAATTTATGGGTAGAATCTCCGACTGACGCCAATTCAGCAGGGTTTCTATCCTACCTAGAGGCAACCGGACGTCTAGCCCCACTGATGAGTTGGGATACAGCGAAACTGTCTGTGGATATCTCTCTCTCATATATATATATATATATATATATATATATATATATCGTCAGGTGCTCAGTTTATATCAAGGCTTGATTTAGAATATTTTTGATAGTCAACTCAGGATGAGGGATCTATAAGAACAATCTGAATTTAAACAACTGAAGAGATTAAATAATTTTATTACAAGTACGATTAACTATTAGGTTGGTGCAAAAATAATTTCGTTTTCTAACATATGTTACTATAAGAGAAAACGAAATTATTTTTGCACCAACCTAATAATATCACGTCGGGCTAAATACTTAGCTCATTCGTTCAGTGTAAATAAATTTCAGGTTTGTACTTTACTCATTGTTATGTGAAGTGCTCCCCCACTTCGTGATCAAGTCTGCGCCTACAGGAAGGTGGTGCTGTGTATACAGTTTAACTGGAGTCCAAAGGAAGCCTGCGGATATCCTGGGATCTCAGAAAATGTTTGCATATATTAAAGACTCTAGTTCACATTTTTTGTTAGCCTTTCTCGAATAAATAAGGAAAAGACCCACCACCAGAAACCTTTTTGTCTACTGATATAAATCCCTGCCAAATGCCTCCCACGCACTTCAAAGTAAGAATCTCCCTAAATGTAATAACGATCCTACATAATCTCTTCTTCAACCTAATCAGCCTTTAATTTTCTCGTGGAAAAATACTTAAAGTGACGATTTGAAGTTTAGTCTTTGAAAGCAAATCCAGGGCTTCCTCACTTCTGCTGGAAGAACCCCTCCTTGATTGACCATACCTTCAGGGGTGGCGATGTACTCACTACGCTTGGTCAATTGCGTTTTAGTGAGGTTATTTACCCTATACTTGAAAGTTTTTAAGTTCAGAGTTGTCCTTCTCCTAGACGGGTTGCCACCCAAGGCTATAGGACTCAGTCTGTCCTGCTATTTACCTATAGCTGAGCGAGAAGAGATGGCTTCATACCTTTGGCAAGGGTATTTGCACATAAGTGAATGTAACTGACTGGAATTCGAACTCTGTTCTCCGATTCCTCAATCCGAGTCGCTATCCGTTGCTCTATTTTAATGTATTTGATGATTGTAATTAAGTTACGTTGTTTCTTTACCCTGCGCGCAAATTACATGACTGAGATGAAGTTTCACACATTCACTGGACAAATATCACAAGTGTTATCATACCAAAACTTTTATTTTAAATTTGTTTCTGTTGACAGTGATGAATTTCCAACTTGAACTCTTCGTAGCTGAAGAGGATTTGAAGAGAAATAGAAAAAATATCATCCACACTGTTATTAATTCTAAGCTTGCACATATTACGTAGGCCACTAACAATGTATTTGATTCTTTCTAAATCGCTCAGAATTGGAATGGCTTTGTTAGTTTTACAATTCATAAGTTGAATTGGGCACTGGAGAATCGTAATATTGAACATCAATAATACTTCTTTGGTGCATGACCAAATTGTACTATTATGGTAAATACTGTTGAATTATATCGGTTTTGTGTGAACAAGCTGTTCAAGTTCCTAAAACTGGGTTTCAATTCCAAGAATGTATTTTAATCTCAACGCTGTAACTCCATCAGTGATTCTCAAAATGATATAAAATATCTTTTTCATACATTAAAAGGGGTTTAGCTGATTAATAACGTCTTACCAGATCATATGTTTTATAGATTAATCGTATTTAATATATGAACCATGAAAATACCTTTTCTTAATTTATTTAAAACGAAATCTTTTTTGTCAGATTTCACCCTTTCACTTTATCATAGCCCACCCACCCCCACTCCCCAAAAAAATAAGATAAAAAAAAACCTACTTTTAGCTCAGAAATAGGTAAAAATCATCATTCTAAAAAAAATAGTCATGACCTCATTGAACTGGTGCTGCTGGATACAAGTAAAGGATACAATGGACTAGTTATTGTTCCAAAACATTTTTATTCCAACTCCATGCTTTCCAGCCAACTGTAATCTTAAAAAATTTAAATGCAATGTCAATCGTTATTTGTCTTCTGTTCTCGCTCCTAAATATTTCTTCTTTTTTTTCTTTCGCTTCTTGTGTCTTAGTGGTTTTATTGCCTTAATTGGGTTGAAGTATTTTTTTTAAAGAAAAAGGTATATTTTAAACTAATTAACTCGTAATGTTCTAAAAAGAATGAAAAAATATATATTTAAAAAAAAAAAGAAAAAAAAAGCTTATACTTTGGGTAATCAATAAAAGGCTTAACAGGAAATTTTTGTAACAATCATCTCAGTGGTCTGATGACTATGAGATTTATTTTCTTTTTGTATTTAACCTTTTATATTTGCGATCTTTTTAATATACTTTCTGGCGATCGATAATCCGTTTACCATGGATCTTTTCAAATGCGTAAAACACTGAAAAGAAACAAATATCGCAATTGTTAAGACAAACATTTTATCTCGGGCTTTCATTAAAGGACCATTGTTCATTATTAGCATTGTTAAGCTTGTAATATTATCTTCTGATGAAGTGAATGGGTTCATGTCGTGAATTGATGTTTTACAAATGAGTAAAAGCGGATGACTAACAGCAAACATTTTTTTCCTCCGGCAGCCGTCTAATTTCCCACTCATATGCAAGCAAGTTAATAATTTCGGATGTAACTCTGACTTCTTGAAGAACAAGTCATTTGCATTTATTTAACATAATACTTGTTTTCTTGTCTCTTTGCTTTCTGAGCAAAGTGACTAAGTTGGTCGAATGAAGGAATTGTTTCTTTTTATTTTTCGAATCTGAATTTTTTATTCCTCTACGTTTGACCATTTACTATCCAATCGAAATATTCCAAATTAGTTTTCAACACAGTCTCTTTTCTTGTCAGTCTAATTAACTGAACACTTTTATTAATCGTGTCAAGACTTTAATTAAAAATCCAGCTAATAACTTAGCCGGGCTACTGATTATTGTTCGGTCGACTTTCTTATATACGGACTGTTATGAGAATAAACATATGCAATTTGTTCCTATCTTTTTTTTTAATACTTTCCTCGCCCATTTTTTTTTTCTTTTCATCTCTTATCCGTCTGATTTTGCGCTTGTGGATTCCTCACCAGGCCATAGGATAACTGTATACTCACAGCTGGAGACATTGAATTTGATAGATTTCAAAATGTTTCTTGCTTATATATGAATGAAAAGGGTTTGATTATAGTTAAGCAGGGAATGGTCGTAATTCTAATGAAAACCATCGAATTATAGAACAAAGTCGAATCGTTTTCTCTCTCAGCCGCACGAGATTCTTGAGCAGCATCTTTCTTCATTCATTTAAGATTCCATCTTTCATCTCTCAGATAGAAAATAGGAATTTTTTACGGATGACTTAATCACAAGACACCATGTGCTCAATGGAATCTCAAAGATTACAGATAAACTAGATTTTGAAGTGTGCCCTGCACAGTCCCTAGATCTACAGCCGCAATACTGATTTATCATGAGATCTGTCTTGGAATGATCCAGCCATTTTAATATTAGCGAACATGTAGCCTACTTAGGGCAATGGCGCCTTAGTCTCTTTCAATATAGTCTAATGGGGACCACAGAAGCCTTTTCCTTGATCCCTTTCATCTTTCAAAACTGTTCTCAAAATTCTTACCGGGATCTCTTTCAGCTATCTCACTGTATTGTCTAATCTTGTGTATAGTATGAAATCTCCTTTTCAATATCGCTTTGTCAAAAAAGATCCCAAATATGAACAGTGGAAGGAGAGGGATTGATATATCTAGGTAAAGAGATATTTGCCAAAAACAAAATCTACTAAACGTGAAAAAAAATGGACAGGTACAATATTATGGTTAATGCAAACAATAATACATTGCCCAAAATCACCCAGTGACGTCTGTCAACTGAGCAAACCCAGAATAGAGTACCTGTTCTAGCATACGCAATAACTTCCTCTCTGGTTGCGAAGTTACATCAGTGCCGTGTGAATGGTTCTTTAAATATTCAAAATGACTTCATCCCTTCTGAACAGAGCTTATATTCTTCTCCGGCAGTGACTTCACTCGTTGCCCGAAAACTTTTATTCTTAGACTAAACTGAACGCAGTACAAAACAACTTTTTAAGCGTCCCACTTTCGTTTTAAAATCATACGATGTTGACATTTTTTATTTTTTCTGCATCTCTGATTTTTGATCGGTATCAGATTAATACAAAGCTGTGTGGGAGATTTGAAAGAAATATTAAAATATATAGTCTTATTACAGTGTAACCCGGATATAAGAGAGTTACCGGGACCGGAGAAGAGGTCTCTTATATCCGGGTTTGGTCTATTTTGTTTAGGTAAGTATGGCTCTAATTTGAGACCATAGAAAATCTCTCTCATATCCGGGTTACACTGTATATCAAGTATTCCTTTACGGCAAAAAGAAAAATGAAACCTGCCCGTTTTCTATTAACTAGTGAATCACTTTATGATCATTTATAATCCCTGTCTCTTTTTTTTAATCGACAGAATGATGGAACCATGAATAAATGTAAGTTGTGCAAGAAATTCTACCATTAAAAATAGATAGTGACTATTAACCCTTCCCAAACTAAAGTTATTTCTAAATTTTACCAGTTTTAAGATAATTGACGAATTTCATTTATGTAATTAAATTAATTCCCTTTATACAATGGGGGATTCTGATAGGCTCATGCTCATGCGTTGTGATAAACATTTTTTTTTATAAATATTTTGTTTTGGTCGTTTTCATGGAAAACGGAATACAATAAAATATTTATATCGTATATGGCCAGCTTGATCAAGTCAGTCCATCTTCAAAAAGCTAAATTACTCAATTTCGTAGCTATCTTTTTCCTCTTCACATCAGACTATGCTAGACAACATTCTTCTCTCATCAGCATAACTGCATGCAAGTCCGGTCAGTTTCCGAATATTATTAGGTTGGTGCAAAAATAATGACGTAATAATGTCGTTTTTTGACGTCACCAACCTAATATAATAATTGACTACTTTTAAAGGCAAGAATAATCTTGTCTTAAGAAACTATTTGCTCTTTTTATGTGGAAATTAACATAATTTCTGCTACCTCCATTTTTAGTGCTTTGTAAATAGATAGAAAAAAATTTACCAGGTAGTAATAGTAGGATGATAATAAAAAATTGAATCGGCTTATAATTTACTAAGTAAAGCGTGAAGATTGCTACAGCAGGCAACATGCAGTTATTTATGAATCGATCAAAAAGAAAATTAAGCTTTTTTCTTTTTTAAACAAAATTAAAAAAGTCTACGCTATGTCATATCTATTTATTTAACTTTTATTATATATATATATATATATATATATATATATATATATATATTGTGTGTTTAACAGAATTTGGCGATGCTGGCCTGGAATGTATATAAACAGTAAAAACGTATGTGAACACCTGAAAAATGCATTAAAGAAAAAATATCTAGGGAATATATTTACATTCTAGCTTATAAACATTTTAGGAAAACTTTATTTGTAGAGTAAAAATGGCACATGCCTACTAGCTTTTTTTTTCTTAATTTGTTTTACTAATAACACCATGTGCGTGCGATAAGAATTTAGTTATATTAATAAAAACCGTTTACTCTCATTTTGTTTTCACATCTGTTATTCTGTTGTCTTACACAATAAGCCACACGCACACCAGGAATTTCCTGCTGCTTATCTGTCATAGAGTAGAATAAATATAAATCCTACCGGATTGTTACGACAAAAAAAAAAAGCAACAAAATGATTCGTGAAAGATTCTATCGGATAGACAAACAAATGAGAATAAATTGACTCCATTGCCATAAAGTAAAACTTTGGCAGCTTGGACCCACGTTCAATGCTCAACAACTCCAGAGAGGTGAGAACTAAAATGTTCTCAGACCGACCCAGAAATCTTACCTCAAAAGAATTATTGATGTTTATTCAAATTTCGGGATCTGATGAATCACGCTCCAAAATCTGCACTTTGTAGCGCCCCACTCGTAAATATCCTGTCTTGGGCTCTTTTTCATTTGGTTAAAATGAAGCTCTTGCTTCGTGACGGTCTAATTATAATTTAACAGTCTGGTAACTTAATGCTAAATAATCAGTTATCCTAGTATTTTATGTCTGCAAAAAATAGATTTAAATAAAATTTAAGCAAATTTATAACAAATGGCAATGTAAGTTAAGGATTTTTGTATTTTTCCTCTTCATGTATACTACAACATTGTGAAATGACAGGATGTTGATGAGTCAGATTAAATGTTCATTGTAGTACTCTATATCTTTTTGTTCATCTGTGTTGGGAAGGATTGTATGCATTATGAAGCATTAGTGCATTTTTTTAAATATATAGAAAGAAAACTGGTTAAAAACCGCAGCATTTGGTTAGAATTAATCTTATCACCCATTGATAACATTTTCATTGTTTTGACTGTTTAAATTAATTTTACGGACACTTGACTTTTAAAAAAGGCATATAATATAAAAAAAATGAATGAGAGACCTGATTGGGATACTTTGGTAAGCGTACAGTTAGTGGTATATTTTGGTATTCACCAGACTAGCACTCTCGAATTAATGCATCTTCGACTGGCAGGTTTCCCAGTAAACATTATGGGTGGGGCTCTTCTTTTAAAAATGCTTATGTTTTATTATCCGTGTTATATACCCGCCTTTCTATCATCCTTTTGGTTTAAGCAATATAAATTCTTTATCAAGTATTTCAGCTTTAAAACCTAAGCATTGTGTGTATTTATTAAATGTCCAGTAAATGGCGTGTATTTTACATTCAATATTAGAAATACATGCTAAAGTGTGATATTTTTTTTCTTGCAAAGCAGATAAACGAACGAACGATAACTTTGAGTTGAACATTGAAAACTAGTCAACATCTGGTATGCAACAGATTAAGAGAAGCAAATCAATGACCAACTTTATTTTAGTTTGCCACGTACTACTTCATCGAACTCCAAGTGAAACGGTTACTTTTGAGGTTGGCTTAAATGTACACAAAATGAATGGACTCTATTTTAATCTGCTGTTAGTTATTATGTGTTATTTGATCGAAGATCAATTTCGATCTAAAAGAATTTGAACGCTTTTTCTTTTTCTGCAAGTTTTGATCGAGCGGATGGCGTAACGGCTAACAGAAGAAATATGAAATCTGCAAACTGAGTTCAAACTCTGGCAGAATTTTTTTTTCTCTCTACTTAGCTCTACACGTTTTGAGAAAGGCGTGGATCTATCATTCGTTCTCTTACCCACCCCCAGCTCGAGGGAGAATAGGTTCTCGACCACTGGTCATCAATGGCATGCCGGTCGCTTTTCGGTAGGGGGAGGGGGCAGGTAATGATAATGAGGGTGACATTGATAACCGTGATCCAAGTCGAATGGAAGCCATGACCTTAGATGGAGTCATGGTCATATTCGGCGATTGACGAACTTTGTAAAACAACAGATCTTAAAAATATCTCGAAATTTTAATACTCTGTGCAAACCCGTTTTCTCAGTTTATTGCAGCACACTTTTATAAAACATTTTAAGAAAAAGAACTACCTGCTCACTGAGAAAATATTCACTTTTTTATTTATAATTTCCCTAATTAATATCTTGAAGGTTTTTTTTTTTTTTTTTTTTTTTTTTTTTTAAATAACTCTATAGTTAAAACTATTATTGCAAAAATCACATTTGAAATATAATCAATCGCTTGCATTTTTCTTATGTATGCACAAGTTTCAGAGAATTTTATATTGATTTTTTTCGACTGTGTATTCAATGTCCACTTATAAAAAAGAGAACTATGACCACAGATAATAGAGATGATAGAATTAGTTGGCAATAAACATCATAATTTTGATGTAATCATATTTTATTTGATGGGATACGATTAGGAAAAATGTAGACAAGATATTTATTCATTTATATTTGGAGTACAATTGACTTGGAAGCTTTGATCGAATAAAGAATTAAGGAAAATTATTAGGCATTACTATTATGGATAATGTAAATAACTTGAATCAAGAGTCGGAACCTACCTTGCTTCATTTACGTATTAAATGGGTTAGTTGCGTAATTTAAGTAATTGCGAATACCACGAAAGTTAGTAAATGTTTTTGAAAATGACTTTGCCTTAGGGATCTTTCTAGAAAACCAAATTTGAAACTTATAATTGCATGCATGAAGATGTCGACCATTGATTGGTCGGTTTGGATTTTTTTTTTTCTTTCAAGCTCTAAATCATTAGTTCCTAAACCAGCGGTTGTGAGTAAAATTTTGACAGCGTGGTTTGCTGGGAGCGGAATCATGAGGTAGATGAAAAGAATGACGTAATGCAAAAAGACAAATATATTTTTATAAAAATTTTGGAAGCTAAAGAATTATTGCGACTGAGGAATTTGAAAATAATTGAAGAATAAAAAAATTGATATATGTATGAAAATCGCAGATGTATTCTAGTCTATTGATGTGACTGACAAAACTGCAGTATCGTTTTTATGTCACTTCCGGTTTTACTGTTTTGGGTGATCGATGTGTAAGAGATACATTTAGATGAAGTCGTGACTTTGATTTTGTTCGATCAACCTAAGAAATATCAAGATTTATTGACTATGAAATTTAAATTAAGTAAAATTTATAGGATTGAATTAAATAAACACTGAAAATATTTATTCTCTGAGAGCCGCCAGTTGCGTCTCTATGGTCGTGTCTCTTTTTGAGAAAAACATTAGGAATCCAAGCGTCAAGTTCAGTGAAAAATTTCGCGAAATCTTGCTAATTAAATATGAGTAAAACAATCCAGTAACTCTTAACAAATAGCTCTACTTTGAATTAAAGGTATGTATTAAGTTATTTTCAATTTTAATGAATATCTGATGATGCTAATAAATGGCGAAAAGTAACTTAAAATCCCTCGGGCCTATGTAAAACAAAACAAATGCCTCGAATGATGTGTACTGATTTGCGAAAGGTATTGTATAGGACTACTCTAACCAAGCGAAGTATAGCAACTCGACATGGTGCCAGCTACCATTTACCTTTTACATATTTTTTAGTCCCTTACTTTTGGCACGTTAGTGTATTCTTAGAGGATATTTCTTTTTATGGCTGGGTTTAGCTTAAAGTAATTTTGTCAAGTAATAATTATAGATATTGTAAAAGATTAAAGTAAATGGCAACTTAAGATAAAAGATTCAGTTCTGGTGTTGAATTTTATTTTTCAGCTACAGAGTTTCACCTGTTTTGCAGACTAGTATTAAATTATTTCTACAGTTATTCCGATAAATGTGCGTTATTGAAGCTGATGAATCCTACCTGATAAAAGAGTTTTAATCTTAAGCTGTTGATCTGAAAACAAGATAAGCTGTGCTGTTGTTTAAGATTTAATTTCAATGTGCTCTTTCGTGGGGCATAAGGAGGTTCGCAAACACATCAAGCGATATAATTACGGCTTCAATAACAAGTTAATTTCTACAGGCTGCGTTACTATCCTGGCACCGAAGATGGACTGCTTTCCAAAGTTAAAGAACTAAATTACTATTTACTTGGGGTTGAATTAGAGAATTCATACGTTTCTAAAAAGCGTTAGTGAGAATTTAATGAATAGCAACTGTAATTTTTTTTTTCTTTTTTCTTTTATGCGATCAGAAAACGGACGTAAGCATCTTAAATTGAATAATTATGCAAAAATTCAGCTTATCTAACTGATTTGTAAGAAATTGTTTAGAATTGTAAGAAATTATTAATTTTTCTGCTAAAACTCTGATTATCCTGGCTAAATAACGTCTCTACTTAATAATCTACTATGCTAAATTCTTACAAGCCGTAGGCGATTGAGGCTATCTACATCTCCACAGCTTTTATTCGCTCTGTGAACCTGACTCCCTTTTACTACCCCCACTATATCATCCTTGTTCTACTATCTATTAAATCAAACAAGTTGATTGCTCTGTTTTTCTAAGACTGTTTTTCAGTGTGTCTTTTGAATATTAAATTCTCCAAGCCTTTTCTTCCTCGTGAGATGTCCTAAAACTTTAGCTCTTTTTTTTTCTGCTTGTAATTAGCAATTTCTTTGTTCTTACTCTTATGTTCTCGTTCATGATAGTTTCAACATTCATCATTAATATCACATCTTATTCGCTTCAAGTTTCATTTTCAACATTTTTAGTTATTGTTATATAGCATTCAATCATTCTATGCCTTCCTTTCTAAGGTTATTTTCTTCAAATCTTCCCTAAATTTTCAGGAACTAATATTATCTTTTGTTATTCTTAGGCGCCTTCGGATTTTTGTGTCACGATTTTCGTTATTTCTTTCTATACTATCCAGATGCTTGATTTTCGCAGCTGCTTGATTTTGTTTTTTCTTTGTCTCTAATTCGTGGTTTGACGTCTCTTATGCATTCTATTTCCTTAAAATTGTTAGTACTTTTCTTTCTTCGATTAATTCAACTGATCGTTATTTAATTTCTCTTTTTGTGAATCTGCCATCACGACCGTGCCATCTACGTATATTGTAAGAGCATATCCGCTGATAACAAATTCTGGTAGGTTTTCAAGTCCTTTGAGGATAGTTTTGAAGCAAGAACTCTTCATTTTATTTACAACACCGAACTTTTAATTGTGTGTTCTTTGTTTAGAAAGATTTATTTAATTTATAAACTGTGGAACTGTTCCAACATATTTACGAAGTCGGGATTTAGAAACAACGATTCCGTGAAAAAGGAAAATACAACAATAATTAGGAAAAAAAACCAATGACATTTTCTGTATATTTATTTGTTACTTCATCAGTCATAATGTCCGATCCAGTGATAAACAAGCGAGATATTCATATCAGCGCCCTTCGGCTTAATAGCATAGGGAAATTAATTTTCAATTACTAAGTTAGAGCATAGATATTCGACTGATCCAAAATATATAAATCTCTTTGGAAGGTAGGTAAATCTGACAAATGACCGGTTTTCCGTGCACGTATGGACAAGTACAAAGATTTCCCAGTCTACACAACAGGTATCATGCAGGTGTTAGAATGCCCGAATATCCCCACTTTTTAGTGCACGTTCGGAATTCTCAGGCTCGAGTTGGCCTCGTGTTAAGCTGCGTGCTGTACAAGACCGGAGAGCTACACCCTGATCCAAGAAAGTTTAATCCACTACAATAGGAATTATTCATGCAGAAATAATCCCGCCACTTCTAATAAGTTCTATGCTCGCATTTTCTTGTGTGGTAAACATATGTATTCTACAGAATGATACTGAAAATTCCATGGGCGAAGCGAGTAAGCAACTATACAGTTTTAAAGAAAATGGCAACAGAGAGAAAGCTTATATTTAAAATCAGGAAGAGACAGCTGAAATTCTTTAGATACATAATGAAGTAGAAAGGCTTGGAAAAGTTAACACTTATGGACATATTGAAGGCAAGGGTGATAGAGGAAAGCAGCGGGTGACGAGCTTGATAGATGGCAGAACGGGGGGGGGATCCTTGGCAAAGGGAGCATATTACTAAGGGCCATAAACGATAGGAAGTTTTTCTATTGCACCAGCGGAATCTGGATGTTCGGAGACCGTATGCTGATGGAACTGGGCAATTTTCACAGTCACCTATTAAAAAGATAAAAATACCCCCATTCTCACTGATAGATGGATAAATACGCCATTCTATTTAAAACAATCTTGTATAAATTTTCCAATAATCTAACTTTAAAACAAACGGTTACAGTTTAAAGAATACTTATGAAAATATTTGGTTAATTTTAACATTTCAATAATTATTCAAAACATCCTCTTGCAACTACATTTTGGTTACTGCAGTTTTTATAGAATGTTTTATCATTTTCATATAGATTTGTGGATAAATCTATTGCGTCTAAACAAAGTCCAGGTTTGTTTCTCTAAAACAACTAACACCCCGATTCGCCTTAGGACTATTTACAAGAATGTTTAACAAATCGCCCATTTCCCGTCATGCAACGAACATCAGCATTTTCATACGTGTTTGTTATTTAGTTAGGAATGTTTAGGAGGAAAATAATATTCAACCGTGATTCATCTTATTACTTAGGTTTGTCAAATATAATTTTGAATTTTGATCTGTATTCATAATTTATTAATTTATAATCCTACTATTTAATTCTGGAGTCATCAGTGTATCAGTCGGTGTTAGCTGAGTAGCGATAACCTAACTATTGATATACATGGTAACTTTTAATAGTTTAATATTAACTTTATTTTCCTCTTCATAAGTCAAGAGATTTTTAAATGTTTTAATTTAATAATTTATTGGAACTGGAAATAAATTAGGGCCTTAGAAATATTGGGAGAAGAATTTTTTAAATATTTGTATGCGAGAAGGTTCGTTTGGCACGAGAGTACGACCACTTGCCATATTTTTCGCCAATTAAAGTGTGCTGACCTAATAAAACTTTTATTCGTTTGGATATAAAAGTTGAAGATTTACTGTAAACTAATTTTTTCCTCTTTTTTTAAATTTTTATTTTTTAATAAAAATATGCATAAAACTTTTATAGTATATTTATTTTTCTTTTTGTCGTTATTTTTACTTAAAAACTTAAATTTTCATAGCAATTCTGCTAAGTTTTTTTTAGTTTTTTATTTTATTTTTTCGAGCATTCATCACCGACAACTATCAGGATTCCGGGCGTGTCTTCTGTAAGACTGCGCCTGTATTATTATTTAATTCACTCACTGTTTGGATATTTCGACAGTTTTATAAAAGTTATCTAAGTTATTAAAAATACAGCAAATGAGATCAATTTTTATTATGAATCCGTTAGCTGTAAATAACTTCCCTTCATCTAGTAACTATTAATAGAATTATCTATATATATATATATATATATATATATATATATATATATATATATACACACACTAATTAACATGAATGTCAATAATGTTCCCATGTCTTATCCGAACGTTCTTCTTTGGCAAGTAACTGTTTAAACTACAATCTGGTAAACAAGATCAATCGGTTTAATGCCTTTCGACTATTTTCTGTCTTAGAATATTTCTAACAAGCAGAATATTTTAGAATGTATTTACATTGCTTTATGGTTTAAAGCTACAGAACTAATCATTTTGTTTAGTTTTTGCGAGAAAAATGATTTGAAATTAAATTTAGGCTCCATTCTTTAAAAATGCTACCTGAATTGACAATAGATTACTAAGAATTTAAACGTAACATAAAACTTGAAAATTTGAAACTGCGAATCTCCAACAAATCACTGTTTCTTTACATTCGACTTGATAAGCCCATTCAGCAGGTTTCTTGTAACAGAAATACGCTAAAATTTTAAGTAGCCTTCAGTGATACTTTTATTAACACCTTTTTTTTGTTTTAACACCTTTATATGATTAGTTTTAGTCAGATCCTTTTCATTGTATTTACACATATTCGATTTAATTATCGAATGGACAACTATCTTAAAGGTATTTGGATGTGATTTGATAAAAATGCGTAATGATCATAAGGAAACATTCAGCATTCATTGACCGAGCAGCCTGTGTCATTGTCGGTTGAAATCTATAAAAATCTTTAAAACATTTTTTCGGGAAAATAGTTTTATCAATTCTAATAACTGTTAACGCTCTTTCCAGTATTGATGGTGACATCCTTTATAACCTTAAAATCTTGATTGTCATTATTTTCTCTTCGAGTTATATGTGATATTCATTTCAGTTGTTACTGATGTTGAAAGTCTTCAAGTTTAGGCGGTTTTCATCTTTCATTATCTACGCTACTTGTTTTTAACATTGTCATAGTCCCGAGTCTATTTCTACAGTCAATGAATTTTTTTTTCATAAGCTCTCTCTTGAATCAGATTACATATTTTGTTCAGTAAACATCAAATGTATTAATCATTTCATATATGGTGATGGAAATATTAACTAATTAATCTCTATAATAAATTCATTTTCATTTGTTTTCTCTGTTTAAAAATTATATACTAAAGTCATTAAAAGTCTGCACAAAACTGGGAATTTAGTTTTAATGATTTCTCTATATAAGATGTACGAGATAATTATAAACTTAAGAGACTTTATATGTCACTTGCATATACCAAGAACAATACAAGTTTAAGCTTTAATATCAAATGCTAAAGAGTCACATTATCGATAAAATTTCAATTAAGCCTTTTGAATGCCATTATTAATCATAACGAGTAACAAGAGCTTATACTTGATAATTTCCTCGTCATATTTTATGATGTTGTAATGAAAAGGTATAAAAAGGGCCTGACATTTTAAAGCTTTTGACCCAAATGTTTTATTGATGCTGAAAGCTATGAAAATGAACGCTATGTCTGAAGCTTAAAAATTCGAGAGTTGAACAAATATTTTAAAAGTGTAGATAATTTTCTTAAAAGTCTCTGTGATACGGTTTACAGTGAATTTTGTTACAATAAGATAAGTAACGCTCCCTATAGGTTATTACGCATACAGTTTACCAGGACATATTGTATTTCTTCTGATATAACAGGCGCCATTATTTTGGTTAGGAATATTTAGGAAAAAATAAAATAAATTGCAATTATACTTACGTGCAATTTTTCCATATTTGAATTTTTGATTTGTAATCTTAATTGGAAACCAAGCTAGTGACACTCGTTATAACAAATGCACTGAACATGAAATCTACATCCAAGGAATCTCTTCCCAGTTGAGTCCTTGCAAAATCTACAATATGTATTACATTTTAAAATTTACGCAAATAGTAAAATTTTATAATCATTTTTATGTAAAATTGTTACCTCCATAAAGCATTATCTTGAGAGTCAATCTAGACTACTTAATACATTCTTTTCTTTTTCTTATTCTCCTTCCAACACAGTGTGCGTGCGCCACTTGAGCAGATTAGTTACTTTTCAAATGGGACTCATAATTCTTAACTCACTGTTTTCATTTTATATCTACAGTATTCTTTAACGTGTTCACCCGATCGTCACTAAATATCATTCTTTTATGATGACGACTGTATAATCTCGGTTTTCAAACTATTTACCATAAACTAACGTTGCTTCATAATCATTCTTAACACTTTCAACACTAATGTTTTTTGCTGACGTTTGTAGGCCAAGAATAGAATAATATAGATTTCACAGAGATGAAATAGTATCACTGGAAAGCGGGTATTAATCTGTATGAGAAGACAAAAATGAAGACAAGGCATGAATTTAAAGAAGAAAAAAAGGGAGACGTTAAACAATTGGCATCGTTTGAAGGTGTAATGGCGAAAAATTATTTAAAGCCTTTATTTTTCACATTTTCAACTTCAAAGTAGTTGAATGTTTGGTACATTTAAATTCTGTGAGATATTATAACCGTGATACACATATAGATCAATAAGTCTGTAGCCTAACACGGATGAATTTTGATCAGAAATTATCACGGTATCATGTTCGATTTCTGACTGAGAATTGTCGAGTTAAATGTATTAAGTTCGAAAAAATATAACAACCAAGTTACTCCGAATAGAAATGCGTATTATAATGAAGAAAAGACATTGTTGAAAAATATCAAGCAAATAATTTTGTTATCAATAGGTCCGAAATTTAGAATTCTATCCCTGTATTAGAAATAACGCACAATAGTACCGAGTAATCGACCTTGTTACTAGTAAAAAAAAATTCTATCAGAAAATAATTAAGTGTTAATAATCTGCATTCAAGTTCTTATTGTTGGTCAACGTTCTCCACAAGACTCTGTTTTCGGTTAATGCATGACTCAGATCTGATTTATTGACATCTTCATATATATGGAGCATGTAATTTTATACGAATAACATTCTTTTTGTTCTTTTCTTTCCCTGAAACTCAAGATAGTTGTTTAGTAGCACAGCACATGCAAATTCATAAAATCTTCGGAGCATTATCTGTCTCTTTTTGGAAATAGTTCCATAATCTCATACTTGTCTTTCCTTATGAAAAATACTTTCTACGAATTATAATGGTCGACGTCTATAAGCGAATGCATTACAACATGTTACTTTTCAGAACTAGAAATTTCGAAGTCATATAAAAAAAAAAAAAATAGCAACCAACATTATACGACAGAATGCAGAAAAGTTCAAGAAGCCATTTTTAAAAAAAAAAAAAAAATAAATAAACCAGACTTTCGACGGATCAGAAATGGGTCTGATCAACAACTGTTCAGCACCTTCTCGTAATTATGTAACAGTTTCAAGCATTTCTATTACTGTTTATCAATTGTTTTCAGTCTCTAATTTAAAAGAAAATGTCCTGAACATTTTGCACACATCTAACAATTTATACCGTTTACATTTTCACAAAAGAAAACTTGTGCACCTGTTTTTATATTAATTTTTCGATGAGTCTAAGATTAAGGTATTTATAAAATCCACAAATGTTTTAACTAGACTTTTAAAAATGCTGACAGTCTAGCTTACTAACCTCTGCACGACGGTAGGAGTGTAAATTTTTTAACATTACCCAACTCCATTTATCAGTTTGAACAAGGATGTACATTATTATATATCTGACAAAGGCTGCAGAACAGATGGGCAATAACTGAGTATCGTAGCGGGGTGCATTTTTTAGGTTGCCTGACAGTATGCGGTATTATGGTATATGGAGAATTGATTGGTGACGGATAAGTTCTTGTGGTGAATGTGCAAATTTTAAAGGGTGAATGGGTTCTGAATCGTATTAGCTAGATATAAGATAGTGAAGAGCAGCCTGAAACCATTTCCCCCCTTTTCGGCCTTGTGTCAAAATTGTATATTTTTATACAATAAATCTCAATAACTGACTATCGTAGTGGTATCAAACTCGGTAGAAGAAAGTGAAATTGCCCTCAATATCCTTGCTAACATTTCTACAAAGTTAGACAAAATGTAAATTACTTCTCAGCAAAAAAAAAAAAATCTACTGCGCTTTCTTTTGCAATAAAGTGGTTGCTTAATAAACGAAATTAATCTCTGACATTGTTAAACATCACGCAAATGCTGCCATGCATAAAAATATTCGTTTCAAGGTAAGACTTGTTGGTACGAAGTTTCCTAAACGGGCGAAAATACTTTGTTGCATGTATTTTATTAAACGTGTAACGTATATTGACTTTCTCCAGTTTGTTATATATATATATATATATATATATATATATATATATATATATATATATATATATATATCAACTGATCCATTTAAAGTTTTTGCAACGTGTATATATTAATTATATTTCGTTCGGTAACATCTGGTTAATTTCGTAGTAAAACCAATAGTGCGTGAGGATTCAATGTTCCTACAGTTATAGTGTTATGACTGCATTGACACATGATGCATTGCGCATACCTACCTACGTACCTACCATTTTTGCTGCACTAAATATTAATCAATACATAAAAATACTTCCTTATATAATTTATAATTTAATTTCAGAATATCATAATGAAACCATTTCTAAGCTGACCTATATCTCATCTATTTGAAAAAGTCGATGTGAATGATCTATCATGAAGTGTGTCTATACAAAATTGTTATTTAAAAAGTGTCTGTTTATATATCACATTAAAAATTATTGAAATGGACTTGATGATAATTAATATAGAAAGACTAAAGTTAAAATAAATTTATTGATTTTTTTTTGGGGGGGGACCTATAAGACTTAAATTCTGGAGGAAAAAAATTGTAAAAACTGACTTCGACATTGAATGACCCAACAAAAGTTAACATGTACAATCAATCAATATAACATCTCTCTTCAAAAAGAAAAAAAAGACATTTCACTTAATGTTTTTCATTTTATAAATGATCTAGTCTCGTCCTAATTTCAACAGTAATGTTTTAATGGGAGGCTAATAATTGACTATCGAAAAAGTAACCTATGCACTTCGATACTGAAATGGACCTCGACCCAAAGTCATCTGTCTATATTTCTGAGATGAGGTATTATGTACACTATTTACATTATTCGGACTATTGTCCTCATCTTTTTCGCCATATTTATTACAACGTTTCGGACTCAAAGACACATGGCACAGAGGATAAAGGCGTTAGTTTGATCCAGTGACAGGACCCAAAGAGTGTGAGCTCAATACTCTGTTAAGGCAGTGGAGAACTTTAAGAGGGGAATTAACAGGAGATAACTGATAACTGACATCCATTAAAACATGACACGTGGAACTAGAACAGTCTACCCCAATAAGCGAAATAAAGGGTTCAGTTCGACATTCCAATCACCTGAAGAAGGCCGGAGCGTACAACGGTCGAAACGTTGCAATAAATATGGCGACAAAGATGAGAACAATAGTGTCCATTTCAGTATTTAAAACTATTGAAATAAATACTAGGTTGACGAAAAGTTCATTTTTTTTTTTTCAGTCTCTGCCGTTCGTTGACATTAAGAATGTTTCCCTTTTTTTTTTTTTTTTTCAGAAGATAGCTTTTAATTGTATTGTGTGAATTTTTATATTAACAAACAGATTTTCTTTCAAAAATGGCTTATTTTGTTGATTTGAACAAAGGGGGAAGCCATATTCTCGATATAATAATACAAGGTAAAAACACGACAAACGCAAAATATGTATGCTGTTTATGAAGATACGATATAATTTCTCACTGATGCTGTTACGATCGAACTGACTAGATAAGGTTGATTAACGATAAACTGAAAGCATTATTTTAAAACAATGTTATATGAATCCGAAAACTACCGAAATAGTGAAGCCGGAAGTAGCCATTACACTTAACATATACAAATCGAACGTTGAAAATCATTTGAACCAGCATGGTTATATATTAGACGCTTTAATATAAGCGAAGCAAACCTGCTATACTATTTTACCAATTACGTTTTATTTTTAACAAATTGTAACGGGTTGTGGTAAAAACCAGTTGAGAAAACTAATTATAAAGCTTCAGAACAACGCTAGAGAGCATTTTTACAAGCCTTGCCGCGGTTTCCTCATTTAGTTTTCACCAGATATTCCATCTTAAATTACCATATGTTCCAATATTTACAGAACTCTAAGAAAAATTAATTTCCTGGAAGATTTAAAAAAAGAATTAACTCTGACAGTTCTTTGATGAGAAAGGAGCCTGTGAATGATGTAATGAATCGCGGCTCGGAATGACAAATCTAAAGGCTAGTTCGAATTCCTGTTCGTTTCGTTACATTCAATTACGCGCAAATACTTTTGTTAAAGGTATGAATCTGCCTCCTCCCCCAGCTATGGGTTAAATAGTAGGAATTGTAGGTAAAAAAAATCGTTATTTTCAACAAAATTTTTAAAAAAATTAAATGCCAAAAATATTTTTTTTTTTAAATTCAAAATATGTTTCGGCTACAAAGGGTTGATAAGCCGTAACAAAAAAAAAATCATAGCCGAGAAACATAGTTTTGGAAAAGGAATTATGAAGTTTTCTGAAATATAGCAGAACATAGTGGAACGAAAAGGTAAACATGTTCAATAAAGTTTATATATATATATATATATATATATATATATATATATATATATATATAAAATATATATACCGAACGAACTTTTTAGCAAACTCAATATTTTCGTTATAAGCCAAAAAGGAATTTATTCACCCCGCCTTTCGTCAGTGATACAGTATTATTGTTTCTCTCTAATTAGGATTTATTATTTTTACTTGAAAAAAATCGATATTCACTCCTACGCTTGAAACGAAAGATGTCTACGTCTGATCATATCACGACCTAATTAATTTCTGATCCTTCGTTCGAGGAAAGTTATCCAATGACCGCCTTTTGATAGATCTTTATTAGAACTTTCCCGACGAGATACTGAAGCGGTTTTTTTTTTTTTTTTCGTTTTGTTTTGTTTTTGTTTTTTTTTTTGTTTTTTTTTGTAATTGGCTTATGAAGTTAATTAACTGGAAGTTTTATCAGTTTTAGCATCAAAACTGTAATCTCACCAGATTTACTACATATGTTTTTAATAGAGGATTATAAAAGATTAGAAATTTATAAGAAGAGTACCTACACTATTGGATTATAACATTTATAAGAATAGTACCTACATTATTGGATTAATTTTTCAGAATAAAACGTTGAAAATTTCTACTTTCAAAACTTTCCCTTTTGCTAAAGTTACACAATCCACTGGAAGTAATTCTTTGATAAAGGATACTCTTAACTTTTTCTTGGTAAACCTTCTTCTTCATACAACTGGATATTTATACGGACTTATTTCTATGGAAACTTAGTTCCTTGTTTTTGTAGCTCTATTTAGATAAAAAAAATCACCTGAAAAATTGCTCAATTCTGCGATAGTTAAAACAATTGATATTACAATAGGTTTGAAATTAAATTACGACTTCTCTCTCTCTCTGCCCCTCCGCTTCTCTCTCTCTCTGCCCCTCCGCTTCTCTCTCTCTCTGCCCCTCCGCTTCTCTCTCTCTCTGCCCCTCCGCTTCTCTCTCTCTCTGCCCCTCCGCTTCTCTCTCTCTCTGCCCCTCCGCTTCTCTCTCTCTCTGCCCCTCCGCTTCTCTCTCTCTCTGCCCCTCCGCTTCTCTCTCTCTCTGCCCCTCCGCTTCTCTCTCTCTCTGCCCCTCCGCTTCTCTCTCTCTCTGCCCCTCCGCTTCTCTCTCTCTCTGCCCCTCCGCTTCTCTCTCTCTGCCCCTCCGCTTCTCTCTCTCTGCCCCTCCGCTTCTCTCTCTCTGCCCCTCCGCTTCTCTCTCTCTCTCTCTCTGCCCCTCCGCTTTTTTTTTTCCTCTCTCTCGCAATTAAACACTCCAGAGAGTACTTCTTTGGTCCATTCAACTTGCTTACTGGCTGGTGTACAGCAGTAAAATATCGACTGACAATGAACACTGACCAAATTCTGTTTTGTGGTGGAGAAGAAGCTATTGATTCTTCCTATTCATTTCTGCAACCCCCCCCCCCGATGAAAGACTGGAAACTTTTATGCGGTTTATTGATTGAAAAGCGCTTTCTGGCGAATACTCTGTCTAAAATAAAACCTCTGACGGGAAGACTTTTTGATTGTTTTGTAAATATTCCTTGCAGGAATCTAGTTATATTAAAGGATAAAGCTTTTCAAAAATTGAAAATACTAATTCTTCCTGTCGATTTATTTGCATGTATTCTGTTTTGTCGGCCATTAATACTTGCCTTAATTTCTAGCTTTTTAATTTTTTTTTCATTGCACGATAGAGATATTGAGTTCCGAAACTTGTTCCAAACAAATCTGTGATTCATTTTTTTTTTTTTTTCCTCCATACTGTCAATCTTTCATTTGATAGTTCATAAAACAAACCGAAATCTGGGGATATCGATAAGAAATCATAAACTTACTTCCTTTTACGAGATTCAATTACAGTCGGTAAACAAGGTTTCATATTTTTATATACACTTAAAATTTGCTGTGTGAGTGTCAGTGCTAGCATTGTTGAACGAAAGATTTTGAAGTATTTTGTTTAATAAACCTAACTCCGTGTGTGCACACAGTGGCGTAGCTAAGGTGGGGCGAACCGCCGGGGGTGGCAGCACAGGAGGGGTGACACAATGTCACCCCCAACAAAATTTTTCAACCAGGGTAAGGGTGCCAAAAATAGTCTGGAGACACGGGGTTTCGCAGGCGGGCATATGACCCCCCAGAAATAATTTATGACCCCCCCCAGTTTTGTCCCCCGTCAGAAATTTTCTAATAAATTGTCGGAGAATTTGTTAGTAGGAAAAATAGCAACGTTTTCAGCTTTCATGTGTTTCAGTTGCTACAATCTTGGTTACTAACAAGAGACATTGTTGTAACATTTTATCGGATGATATGGTGTTTTAACTCTGCATCATTAATAACAACAAAGCGAAATACGAAGCCAAAAGTGCAACAATTTCAGTCTTGCCTGTGTATCAATTCGCTGAGATACAATTTTCCATTGAGTGAGCGATATATTTTTGAATATATCTACTAGTGTTGGGACGATTAATCGGAATCGGATTCAAGATCGGAAAAATCGGAACTTTTGGGGGTATCGGAAACGGTACCGGAATCGGAAAAATTTGTGCCTATTTTCCGATTCCAAAAACGATTCTTTTAAATTTTTAACTTAATTTTCCATTATTGGTACTAATGATAAATATTTGTTGTTTTTAAATTATCACTAAAACTAAAATCATAATAACATCAAAATACGATGTAAATTTATTTTACTTGTATAAAGAAAATCAAAAAAAATAAACTTTGCATAAATTCTCTAGGTAACCTTTAAAAGAATGCAGTTGATTTACAAAGGTTCCGAAAAATTCTTAAAAATTAAATAGAACATTTTTGTCAAGAAAAATACATTCAAACATCATTGATAATTAAATGGTACCCAGAAAATGATGCAACGGAAAATTGGACACCGGAAAATTAGCAACAGAAAATTACGTCAACCATGAGCCAGTCGAGACTGTCGGAGTTGGCTGTGCTGTCCATTGAAAACGAGCTTACAAGACACAGATTTTGACGATGTCATTGACCAGTTTTCCACAATGAAAACAAGAAAACATTCATTCTAAGACCATAGTATCGAATGTCATTCTTTTGTGTATTGCCGTGTTTTGTATTTAGTTGTTCTGAAAGTGAACAGTTGCATTTTAAAAATCTTTTGATTTGAACTGATTATTTTGTGGTATTGGATTTTGTCTTGGATCATACATGTAAACAGTAACGTACTGGTCAGTAGAGTAAAGTAGAGGTAGAGCATGTATGAAAATTTAGCTACAGCTAACCATTCAGCATAGGGTGAATCGGGGTCATTGGGGTGACATTTGAGCGGACCGCCCCGAGTGACGTTTACTCTAGCTACGCCACTGTGTACACACATTATATCGTAGTGAGTTTAGTTTCGTCATTATTGTGTGTGAGTGACTTTTAACCAACCCCAAACTAAGGATTGTAAATACCTATATTAAGATTTAACTTATCTGAACACTGATAGAATTTCGGGTTACTAATTGGTTTGCCAATTGTCTGGACATAAATATTTTCAAACAAAACACCTGCACACTTAACGTTACATGGAAAGTTCGCATTATTTATCACGTTCTAAAGTTTTGAAAATATATACAAAAATTTAGATAATAGAGAAAGAAAAACAAATAAAGCCTACGTGTTTTAAATTCAAATGTATCTCGTTCAAAGTCGGGATTTGATTATTTTTAAGATATCTTGTCCTACTCACAAAAAAGTAAAATTATATACAATTAGAATTGGGTTAATCAAACCAATTTTATTGGAAGGTTGCCTTATTAAGCTCCGTATTACAATAACAACACTAATTTCAAAAAGACACTAAGTAATGGTCGTGGGTATGTTATTAGTTATTTTATATATCTTTACTTATTGGATATATTTTGTGAACAGACAGCAAAAATTTATGAAAAATTACTTTAATATTTAATACATTTATTAATATTAATGACATTTGTGCAGCCGAGAAAAATATTTTTCAAAATCTCGTGTGACATTTATGCCGAACGGCAGAAATGACGTCATATATTTATCGCCAGTTGAAGTACACATTGTCGACTCGATCTCGATGTCAGTTTACATTGTACTGATGATTTCTCATTGACCTCGGCACAGTGTGGTACGTAGCGATCCAGTTGCCTGTGATAGAAAAATCGACATTTCACGTTACATGCCAAGAAGTGACTTTCCTAAGTGAACTTCGAAGTATAAAAATGTCCTTGCTCCTGTTTTGAATAGAATGCTATTTTATGCAACATGGTGACAAATAATTACTAACATTTTTTTTTTTTTTTTTTTTTTTTTTATGGATAAATGGCAAGTAAAATTTAAGCTGCAATATTCGCCAAAAATAGGATTCTATTTTTACGAGTTTAAAAATTTTTTTTTTAAATTTTCTTATAATAGATATCACCGCTTTTTTGTTACAAACGATAATGTTGCACCATTTTGTTTGAAGTGATTAATGTCAAAGTATGTCAGCAAAACAGACCATTACCTTAACAGGTAATGATCTGTTTTGCTGACATAAGGTATCTAAAAATAAGATAATACCATAAACTATTTTACGTAAAGAAATAAATTATAAAAAAACTACAGTGTAACCCGGATATAAGAGAAACACGAATATAAGAGAAATTTTATCTGGTCCCAAATTAGAGCCATACTTACCTAAACAAAATAGACCAAACCCGGATATAAGAGACTTCTTCTCCGGTCCCGACAACTCTCTTATATCCGGGTTACACTGTATTTAAAAAAAATCAGCATTTCAATGTTTAACAAAAACCTAACACTGTGTCGAGACTGATTTTAATTTTCGTCAGCTTAATGTAAATTATAAGACAAGCATTCGTGGAATTCGAACAGAGCAAACGATCCCACGATTGTAATGCTATTTTTTTTGTTCTTTTCCGTTTGTTTTTTATTTGTATTTTTTTTCTTTTTTGTTGGTTTGTTTATTTTTTCTTTTTGTTGAAAAACAAACAAAACAATCATTTTTAAGCAATAACTAAAGATTTTAGCAGCACAGAATCATTCAAACTATTATTTTTTAAGAATACTGTGGATTCTAGGTGTTAGAGTAAATTTTTCTCATGGTCGGTCTCTCCGAACACTTTATTATTTGGTATCTCCAAGAGCGGTACTTATAATTTTTCGGTCGGAACAAATAAAAATTAGATATATATTGATGTTTTGATATGCGGTTAGAGTTGGGAACTTTTGCTGCTTTTTTTTTTTTTTTTTTTTTTTTTAAGAAATAACGAACGTGCTTATAGTTGATAAGTGAAATGGCTTATATATGTAACAGAATGATTTCCTTGCGTGCTGTGTCCCTTAAGGATGTTGGCGATCATAGCTCTCCACAATTTCCTGTCTTTTGTAGATCTTTATAAAGTTTGTCTTTTTGTTATCTCGCCTAAACCCTGTTGCAGCATCCATTTACCCAAGCTCGCTAGGTAGAGTATACGTTGTTTTCTTCTGTCCCTCTTGCCTTCAATCTTTCCTTATGAGCCAAACGCACCATCGGATTCAGTGATCCACTTTTTGTTTTCCGTTGCAGCACTTCCCAGACATTCTCGCTTCTTTTCACTCGCTTCTGTCTGTGTTCTTGTAGTTTCCTTTCTTTGCCTGCTATTGCTGTCGTTAAATGAAATGATTTGATATAAAAACATAAATATATACTGGCAGATAATTTTATAATCGGAAGGGAATTTCAGAGATATTTTCTGAATAAATTTCTAAAGTAGACTTAAATGCTGTAAAGCATTTTCCTTTTTTTTTTTTTTTTTTTTAACTATTACAGCTTAATTTTTGAAATAATTATAGCTGTAATTTGACTTAGTGCAATAAATCAGTTATATGGTTCTAGCGACAAATATTGAGACTATTAGGGGCAAAGGATGTGAGAAATAAAGTACTTTTAAAAATAGGGACTATAAAAACATGATATACACTATTAAAAAGAGAATGCTGAAATATTTGGGGACACATAATGAGGAAAGATATCTAAGTGAATTTATCTCTCACAGAATACAATGAAGACAAGGAAAGCAGTGAAAACTGAATAGCCTACTAGACGGATTTGTAGGACCATAAAGTTGTTAAAGAAGCAAGTTACTTGCATCAAAAAGACATGAAGTTGTGGAGACCTATAATTAGCTACGCTCTGAAAGGACATGACATATCAAGAGAATTTTTTTTTCTCTTGTTCATAACTCGTACGCATTTATACAAACAACTTTTGAGGTTATTTTGTTAAAAAGATACTAAAAACAAACGTCAATGAAACCGAGGTATGCAGACATGACTTAAAATATCTCTTTGATGAGTTAATATTTTAATCTTCGAGAAGATTATTATTACTATCTTTTGAACTAAGTATTATACAATGGCTGTAATGCTGTAACTAATTGTTGGTCGGAGTTAAATAGTTAGCAATGACTTCTGGTTCACGAAATTAAAGTGAAATTGAAGAAAACTAGTAATTATTTACGACGTTCGCTTGTTATATAAACTTACTGAATTTCTATTTTTTTATTTTTTTTATTTTTAGGTAAACATTTCTAACTAGCTAGGGTTTGTTTTTTTTTGTTTGTTTTTTTTTTGTTGATGTTTTTTCTTTTTTTCTCGAGACCGATTTTTATTCAACTGATCAGATTCCACTTTTTATTATCTATTTTAGTGTAAAACCAGGTAACTTGAGTACGTTTTAGTTGGTCGCAATTTAGTAATGTTTAGTCCTAAATGATTCAATCAAAAGGAGTATGAGCAAGAGCCATTTTTATCATCGGGTATTCATTCACATTTTGTTAGTTTCGTTGATTTTTGGCTGATAGATAAAAATGTTTCACTTTAACATTGCGCAGAAATGCAAATTGAGAGTTAGTATTTTGTCGGCACAGTATCTAAAAAGAAAATATCTGATAAGGAAAGCCACCCAGAAGGCTGATTGTGTTGATACAGTTTCTGTTTTAGAAATCACAGCTTGTAAGAATCTGAAGGAATGTGACTGTTGTTCTTAATATTGGTTAAATTAAACTTAGAATGTTTCGAGATCAAACACACAGAAGAAAACTGGCACAACACAATCTTCTAAATCCTGATATTTTACCTGAGCTTTATCACCAACTTCTGACTCGAGTGATGACTACGCAACTGTTTTAACCACGAAGCTAACCCAAATATCCATATTAGCAAAGTTAGCATAGTAGAAGACTTTTAATGGGAATCGAACTCTCTACCCAAACGCGTTTTTGGGGAAGGGGGTTGTAAGTTGCTTGCTAACACCTAATCTGCAATGACATAGGTTTCTGTTATGGGATTTTATCCTCTTCAATAGAATCATCATAGAATATTGAAATGTTTGATCGGCCATTTTTTTTGTATTGCAATTGAAATAGCTGATGTAAAAAAAATAAATAAGAGAATCAAGACTCGCCTCTAAAATAGTCGTAAAAAATAAACTTCGTTCGTTCTCTTCTATGTAAAATAACAATTATACATTTGTTAAAACAAATTTTGGTTTCAATAACTAACAAGAAACAAAAGCTTAAATAACTTAAACAAGGAGACTGACTAGAAGAGTTGCAGGAGATTCCGAAGTCGTCTGTAGGCCGTGGTTGAAGCCAATGGCAATTTTATTGAATAAATTTACTTTTTAGTATTTGAAGATATTTTTGTGTAATTTTGGTAAATATATCTGTTAAAATGAGATGTCAGTGTTAATTCATTTTTGCGTCATTTAGATGACAATTTATCCATCGCACCCTGTATAAGTGTCCTCTTTGTTTACATTTTTCTCTCAAATTTCGTCGTTCCCCAGTCGAGGGAAAAGAAAATATTAGTTTATTACAAGACACCTGTGTGCGCACACAATCAATTAAACCTTTTAATCAGCTACAAAAGACCAACATTTTTAAAGCTTAAAATGTTTCTATTGTTGGTTATAAGTTAAATATTTTTAAATGTCATACTTATTTTAGAACATAAGCGATGACAAATTATAGCTTCCTTCTCAATATCTATGTATTGCCATGACTTTGATAGTGGAGAAGTTTGATGTTGAAGCAATATACAGCCCGTCTGAAGTTATTATGCAAATCACATAAACCACAATAACTAATTTATTTTTAAACATTTTGTCAAATTTTTATTTGATAAATTTAGATGTCGAAACAAAACTGGGTTAAAGTTTTAAGTAGTTTCAATATGTTTTATTAAAGTTATTGTAGTGGTTATAAAATAAAAACTGAATTAATATGCAGATTAATCTAATATTAGTTTAAGGCCTATGAAATCTAATATAAACTTTTTTTCCATAATCTATGTTGAAACATGGCTAATGGCAAGCATCTAACAAATGCTGAAAAACAGAAAATAACAGTTATGGAATGAGTAAATGTCCACATTGGAGATAAAGAGGGCTGTTGAAAATATAACTAATTTGAGAATTAGAAGCAAAGGAAAAGACTTTAAGTATCTGTCTCCTCGAAAGGAACATTAATGTGAGTACTAACGAAACAACCATTTTTGACCTGAATAAAATTTACAAAAATGTTAGGAAATTCGAGTTATTGAGGTTTATATGATTTGCATAACTTTAGAAAGACTCTATATACGCAGTTCTTTAATTTTTCTAGAGAATTATGGAAGATATAAAGAATTAGTTTATATATCTTTTTTGTAAGTGTTCAAAATAAAGTCCTGAAATGAAAATATCTAGGAAGTGTTTTAACCGAGGACACACTATGCGACACCAAAATCCGAAGGTACATTAGGATAGCCGAAGAGGACTTCCACTAGCTAAGCAATGTATTAAAAATCACGAACATTTCGTTAGAAACTATGAATAGAGTACTGAACTGATATTACATATCAGTTCAGTGAATATTGGACAAAGAACAGGCTTGAGGAAAAATGTGGCTCTAGCGAAGGATGCTGAGAATATCATGAAACCGAACATGTGAGCAATGACCAAGTTTTATGGAAACGAAAATGGCACTTACAAATGAAATTTCTATGACACATAATTTGGAAAGAGGACATGGAAATTTGATACTCTCAGGGCAGAGTGAATTCAAGAGAGATAGGGGAAAAACATTGAGTAATCTACCTAATGATTGGCAGAACAAGGGTTCGGAGAGATAGCAAAAAAACTAAGTGCTACAAAGGACAAAAAACTGGGGTCGAGTCATGGTCGACCATGTCCTAAAGGGACACAGCACATACAAGTAGAAACAAGAAAATATAATTTTGTTTCTCCATTCAAATATATTTAATCAAATTTGACAACAGAACCAATATTTCGACATCTTTTCGTGCCACCAGACTCTCCTCGAAGGATCTAACAGTGAAGACAACGATGGCATCTGGTTTTCTTCTGCAGTAGACACTTGGATATCTGGATGCGTGTTCGTGTAGTTGCTAATACTGGGTTATGACATATAATATGTATTATTACATAGTTTATTTTATTTTATTTATATATATATAATTTTGGGGGATTTAGAGTAATCATATATAGTAATTCATCGAGCACAGAATAATCTTCAACAGAATACAGGCCGGTGGTACAGTTGGTATGACGTTTGTCCTGTATCGAAACGGTCCGGCTTCAATTCTCGGTAGTGGATGCGCACTGCTGATGAGTCCCAAATAGGACGAAACAGCCGTCCAGTGCTTTCTGCATTCTGTTAAAGATTATTCTGGGCTCGATAAATTAATAATATCTATATATATATATATATATAAGTTGCTAATACTGGATTATTACACCAGAAACCGGAATACTATAATAATTAATTTCAGCAATGAAATTTTTAAACGGGGTATTTATTCCATTTCCAACTTCGATATAATGCGATTTGACATTATATATTGTAGGAACTTCACGCGTACGCGGTCAAAGAGATTAAGACTGTTTCTTTTGACCCCTGATACAATACAGGTGTCAGATTAACCTTGACACAAACCCCATTTCGTGGAATGGGGAGAACGGATTCAAGGAAACTATACGGTACAATATGCAATGCAAACGAATGTAAATCTCGAATTATTTACTCTTCTTCTAAAGTGGAATGTAGTTAAAAGCCTTTTTAACTTTTTTTTGTTACTATTACGCCATAGCACAACGGTTAATACATGTGGAAAGAAGCTGTTTGTTATATAGTTTCTTCGGTTTTCCATATTTTTATTCTCTCCTCATTACTGCAAACAGGGGTGCTACCAGGAATGGTTAACAAGTCCTTTAGAACTAGACTATGTCATCGGATAATTCTTAACTAGGAATGACTAAAGATTTAAATAAATAAAAACCTATGTTGATCTTGGTTATTAAGTTTGATGCATCGTTCACAGACAATGATCTGTTCTATTTATAATAAATGTTGGGTGTCGCTTCGCACTCTGTTACCCTGCAGACAGTTGGATACACGTTCGGTTGCACACAAGATAGAAACAAGGAAATAACTTAATCTCTCGCCATCCTCTTTTGGCTACCAGTCTAGAAGGAAAATTCTGAATTCAAACTTGAAAAGGCTCACTATAATCGAATCATATGAATAATCTGGTGGTTCAGTTTTAAAATCGACAGAGTTCACCATCGTTCGTTTTCACACACACACACACACACACACACACACACACACATTTATTTTTGCATTATCAAGTATTAAGGATATAGTAACTAGGATCCTCAAATTGGAGGGAGAGTTATCAATGATAATGTTCTGACTTCGAATCCTCAGTTATCGCCCTTTGCCCTCTTTCTGCAATTTTTTTTTTAAATGTACTTTTTATCACATAAAATTTGAGGCGCGAACAAATTTTAATTCTGAAAAAGCAGCCGAAACAAAAAAAAAATGTATAGGGAACCACAGATCTAGATACTGTCTCAATATTATATAGGAGGTATTTCTGCCGCACCCTGTATATGTAATTTGTACAAGTACCAACCTTTCTGAATTACATTTTTAGTAACTTTTTTTAAGATTAAAAGTAATCTGTAATTTAGTAAATTTGTTAATATCAATGCAGCACTTTGCTTCGGTACTCTCGTAACAAAATTCGGATTTGTAAATCCTTCTATCGAATTCCCCCTTTTGTGTGTAACCAAAGTAACTTGCCAGCCAAGCCACGCCCAAAACAAATATGTCCTTCCTCTTATTGATGGCAACATGAATGACTGCTGACTTTCAACAAAGAAACGCTTTCTCCAGTGTACTATCGATCATCAACGTATTTGTGCGCTTGTTTGTCCTTCCACCGGGGAAATTTATAATGGCGTTTTATTTCCCCTTCAGTTTTTATTTACTTTCTCTACTTACCTGTTGTTGTTTTTACCTTTCTTGCTGCCAACATGAATCAAATTGACCTTACTGTAATTAATTGGCAATTTCTAGTGATTGTGTCGTACAGATTTTCCAGTGAAAATTGTTCGAGATTTATTTCCTTTGAAATTGTTTGACCTTGATGAGTAGGTTTTTAATTGCCTCAAACTGAATTGAAAACTCTGGCATTGTGTTCGTTTTATTTATTTTTAACTTCTGAATCTTCTCTATTAATAAATTTGTTTTCCTATCAGTAAATGATCTCTATCAAATATTGATATTTGAAAATTCTAACAATCGAAATTGCAAACACTGTACAAGGTCAAATATCCATTAAAGGAAAAGTGGTGTCGGAGTCTCCTATATACATGGGACATAACCTATTATTTAGATACAAAGATCAGGGGTAAAGGTTTGTTTTTGTGTCTATCAGCAAGTCTAAATAGGTTGTAACGTACAAAAAAAATTGTTAATCTATTTTGCATAAAGTAAATTTGCAATAAGTGGAAAATATTTCCTCATATTATTTCTCGTTAATGTCAACACACATATTTCGAGTGTTTCAATTATGTCCTCGTAATGTTGTTTTCAAATAAAACAAATATTTCTTTTTGCAGTGACTAATTGATGTTTGCTGCTCATGCCCAGTACGCTTGTATAGATTATGTAAACATTTAAAGCATTTAAGACCTTTTGTTTGATTTATAATTTTCGTTTGCACCATTATTCAGTCGTTATTTATCGAGATGGTTTCCGAATGAAATCAATTAAATATCTGTGTTTTATTTGACCTTTTCTTTCTTTTTAATTTCGTGTATTGCTTAGCTACGTTTCTTTATCCTTTAAGCTGAATGAAATTGCTTAATCCATGGATGGCGAGATAAAGATCTCTATAAACGACGATGTATAGGTGTTTTTTTTTTTTCCATACTGTTATCTTTCTTGAGGTTTTCTTAACTTTATGCTTTATGATTTAAAAGCAAAACATTTGCTACTCACGTAATCGATGAAAGCATCAGACAAGTTTTTGCTTTGCTTTAAAGTTTTCATTAATATTTGCTTTCGTACAAATTTCTTAGAGTCTATTTAACTTTTCTGGATATTTCTATCACAAACGATCGGACAAAATCTACACACATTGAATCCAAATAGGTCTTTGAGAATAACACATTTAAACTCAAGATATATACAATACCGACTTCCTTCTACCACTAGCAACTCAAACGTCTACAGTCCCGCGTTAACATTAATGCATAGATACTTTTGCTTGCATTTTAAGCAAGGCGACTGCTACGTATAACACACACACACACACACATATATATATATATATATATATATATATATATATATATATACACGCTCGTACTCTCTCCTGTGCATCACGACATTTACATTTGAACTCTTGAATCTATAACGTAACATTCTATCCATTTATGTCTCTCTCTCATATATATATATATATATGGTGGACTCTCCCGTCATATTCAACGTATGTGCGCGAGCATAATCATGGAATGTTTTTGTACGTGGTGTAATGGTTAGGAAGCCTGTGTTGCTATATCAGTTACGTCAGAGAAGCGAGTTCGATCCCCACAGGATGCTCACTGGACTTTGTGTCGCATCACAGCTACGCTAAGTAAATCGCTATAAATGTTGTATCTATTTTTATTTGGGGGAGGTTACCTTATGACAACGTCAATTCTCTCTATAGATCTATATGGCTTTGTGTGTATATCGAAAGAAAATGCAATATATTATTAACACACATACATACATGCATACACACACACACATATGAGAGAGTAGGGACAAAAATTGTTCAGTCTGCTTCATCGTATCCTCCTTGGGGATGTCTCGGGTGCAGGTATTCTTTGTGCGCTTCTGTCTTTGGCTAGGTACTGTCTGGGAGACTATTCCTGCAGTTGTATACGCGCCCCTTGGATATTCATCCTAACATACACTCAAATAGAATGTGATACAAGTTAATTTAAAGTAGGGTCCCATGCGCACATGGTAGTATGGAGAAAATTGCTTAACCCCTCTCGGCATTTTACATTTGGAGGGAGATGAAATACCAGAGATTAACACTATCCCTGTACCTCTGGAGGCGTCCGACCTCTGGATGTGTGACGGCCTCCTACAGGTGTACACGTGTTTGATGATAATTAACTTGTATCGCACGTCATACTGGTGAGCATTAAATATCACATAGGATTATTGGCGGACATTTCTTCCTCATTTAGTTAATTAGTTCGTATATTAATTTTGTTTTTTTACACAGAAATGGAAAGAGTTGCTAGGATGTATTATAGAGAGATCGGTTTTGGAGCTGACATATAAAACAAATATCCAGATACGTCTGGATATCACTGTAAAAACTGGGTCACGTCTCTGTTCGTCTTGTGACTGACGCATCCTATCGAAATCGGTGTACTTGTACATCAAATGATAAAAACAGATAAACTAAACAATTATCGCGTTACTGTTTGACACAGTTAAATAGATCGTGTTACGATTGACTATCTGTTATCTTACTAAGAAATATTTCAGGAAACCCATCCGTATTCGATAATTCAGCGAAAAGTGACTTCTGGGATCTCTTATTACGCCAGAGATAAGATCTCTTCTTGGAACTACCAGATAAACTATTAGGTTGGTGCAAAAATAATTTCGTTTTCTAATATATGTTACTATGTGAGAAAACGAAATTATTTTTGCACCAACCTAATAGAAAGGGTATTAGAATAAACCAGAGGCTAACCACATGCATACTGATAGAAAATAAATGATGTTGTTACATAAAAATAGAAAAGCGTTTAAGACAAAAAGGTGTCTTCTCTCCAGATTTATTCAATCTCTACAGCGAGGCTATCGTAAGGGAGCTGGAAATCTTTGCTGTTGGCTGACACGAAAAAAGAAAACTACAGGGCCTCCTACACAGGCTAGCAAAAGAAGGTGAGAAAAAAGGACTAACCATCAACTGCAAGTAGGCAGAAAGTGTGATCATCAGCAAGAAGGCCCAAGATGCGAGTTACAAATGGAGGTGTCAACATCAAGCAAGTACAGAAGTTTGAATATCTGGGAAGTGTTTTAACAGAGGACGGAAAATGTGACACCGAGATCCGAACACGACTAAGAGGTATTCCAAAAGATAAGTAAAGTGATGAGAAACAAAAAAAAATGCTGGATTGCTATGTGATATCCATCCTCCCATATGGCAGCGGATGATGGACAATCTCCCTACGGACGAGAAAACTGGAGGCAACATAACTGTCTGTCTACAGAAGGATACTAAGAATTCCATGGGCGGAGCGAGTAAGCATCGAGGAATTCTTAAAGAAAATGGCAAAAAAAAAAAGAAAGAAAGAACTCTTATGCTCATAATCATGAAGAGAGAACTAAAATTCCTTGGACACGTAATGAGGATGGAGGGATTGGAAAATTTAACCCTCACAATTCATATAAAGAGAAAGCGATAGCGGAAGTCAGCGAGTCAACTACCTGACAAGCTTGTGGGACGGGAGTCTTAACAAAATTAGAAATGTTTAGCGACATGGTATAGGAAGTTTTGGAGAGCCATGATTACCAATGTGCTGAAGGGATGCAGCACAAAAAATCAGTTATGGTAGTGGGGAATCCAAATACCTTGCCCTCTGACCGGTGCCTATATTTAATTTTATAGTTAGAACGAGTAATTACGCTTTTGGGGTTGCTATCTCACAAACAGAATTCTACAATTACACACACACACACACACATTGTGAGAAACCACAGAAATGAACACCTGGGTAAGAGACAATACTTGCTAAATTCAATTGTCATTTTGCCGTAAGAGTCAGTGTCTCTAAGTATAATGGAGAGGTGCTTCCTGAGAGATGGATCCCCAAGAAATAGGCATGACTAAAATGATCTAGTTATTTCATAATGCAAATCCTTGGATTTCTAATCCTGTGTACATCAAAAATAGAATGCTCTGAGACCTGCGTGACACTAATTGCGAGGACTGTATAGTCTTTGTCCTTGGCCCGCATGCGGTCACTGCACGAGAAATTGGCCATGTTACCAGCTGGTATCAGTTCGTTATCTGTTCCTCTTCTAAAACTGAAATTGCAAGGAAGGAGGGTAAATTTAACCTTTTGCTCATTCAGGCGCAACTTGGCTCAAATGTTAAACGACAATGTGACACGCCCTATCCCCACGTGTATTTGCATTTTTCTCGTCTGTCATTGCTGAATGTTTTTCATGTTTTTACTTATGTGGGCGCTCCACGCGCAATTTACCGTCACAGCTGGGTTCAGTGTATATTATCTGTTCCTCTTCCACAACTGAAATCTCGTCTTCAGGCCGATTGCGACGCCACGGTGACAGAATGGGCTACTTTTGTGAGTCCACCTTTTAATTAAATTTTGAATCGAGATTTTTCCATCTATTTTAAACTAAATTGGGTTAACTAATAAATAAACTCATAATGTTGTAGTATCGGGCTTTCAAATATAAATAATAATATTTTTCTTGACGAAGGATGGGCATAACGCGAAGTGTGTGTGGTCTCTGGGATTCTAACTCTGCTGTATCCCTCCACACACACACACACACACACACACACACACACACACACACACACACACAACATTGCAAAAATTAGGGATGGTCGGAGTAGTCTCACACCTGTGTGACACTGGTTGCGAAGAAAAGGTAATTTTTACTCTTGCTCATACGGCCGCAAGTTGGGTCGTACGATAAAGTGACAATGTGATACTGCCTATCCTACGTGTATTTGTATATTTTTACTCGTCTACCATTGCTGTATATTTTTGATATGACAATAGCGGACTAAAATACTAGCGAAACCTAGATGTGAAAAGACTGACTCCGTGAAAAAACAGAATATAAAAATCAGTGAAAAAAACATTTAATGAGTTTTAGGTAATAGCAAGATTATCTATTTCATAAACGGTGGCATAGGTAAACTCGTATATAATGACCTTTCTCATTTGATTATTAAGCGTTTTAGGCTGCTTCTGCAACATCACTAAGACATCTTTTTTTGTCTGTTCTAAGCCTTCATATTAAAGAGATAACCTGCTTTTTAGGAGGCGTTGACTTGAAGATTAACAACGGAAACATCTGTTCTATCATAAACCGCTGCCTTTAAATATGGCTGACATCCTGCCTGAAAAAAATGTTTTATGTTTATATTTTAATATTACCACACATGTTCTACAAATAATCACATTTTTCTTAGTGACTTAGAGAAGCTAAAAGTTGATGACCAATGTTGAACGGAGTAAAGTAGTCATAAACTCTGTTTAGAATCACAGTTGAAGCAGTGTGTGTGCGCACGCGCAGTTTAAGAGATTAGTTTGAATTTTATAGTAAATATGAATTGTAATATAATAACACGTTGGTTTAATATCTGCAGCTGGCGTTTTATCATACAAATATATAAATCGAGACAATAGCATATTGTTCCTTTGAAAATAACGCTCAATTTAATAATTTAATCTTTCTTTAAAATGCATGGGTGAAAAATAAGGATTATATTTATTACATTTCTGAAGCCCTTACAATTACTGTGAGAACAACAATGGTCTAACTGATATTTTATCCACAAAACTTTAGGATATAATTATAAAAACGATTCGTAATCTATTTTGGCTTAAAAATCTGAAAGCTACCTTTTTTAACTTATCAGCTACTTTAGATCTTTACTCTCGGTCACTACGACACGCTCAATTGAGAAGTGAACGCTTTCTTTTCAATACTAACCGGAAGTTCATTTCTGTATTTCACTAGCATTGAATGATTAGTTACTCACTTAAAGGTCGCCATAGGTTTCGCATTAAGCTTGTGTCAAATTACTTGGTATTTATGAAATTTATTTTATAATTATTTGCAAATAAGGCAAACTATTTTATATGAAAAAAAAAGACTTGACGCAACAGAAATGTGATTCTACAGAATGACATGAACCGAACATGTGAGAAACGACGAAGTTTTAGAGAAAACGAAAACAAAAAAAAAAACACTTATATTTAACATCAGGAGAGATAGTTGAAATTTCTGGGGCACATGAGGTAAGAGAGCTTGGAAAATCTGATACTCACAAGACAGATTAAAGGCAAGAGGAACAGAGGAAAACCACTCATAACCATACTAGCGAATTTTAGTAAATGGATGATGGGAAAATGTTTAGAAGAGTTAACAAATAGACAAAAATTTTTGAGAGCTACAAAGTACAGAAAATTGTGGAGAGCAATGATCGCCTATGTTTTGAAAGGGATACAGCGCATAGAAGAATATATGAGGAGTGATATCCATAGAGAAAGACCTCATTGTATTGTAAATTCCAAAATTGGACTGGATATTGCTTTATTCTCAATGTTAGTGCAATAATATTAAAATGCTTTAACAAAATTCTCGCTAGTAAGTTCCATTTTTTGCTTTGTTATGGTAACCTACAGGAATCTGCTTATAATACAGATGAATTAATTTACATAATTATCTTTTGTAGCCTCTCTTATTAGGTAGACAGAAAAATAAGAGTGAAATAACAAAATACATGCTGAATTTTATGTAACTTGTTTGTCTTTTCATTCTCTAATGAAAGTTTTTTTTTTTTTTTTTTTTTTTCACTATCATTTCAGAAAAATATCGAAGGAATTGCGTTTTGTGACAATTACATCGCTACTCAACAAGCACTTTCGGATCTACGGGAAGAAACAAATAAAGTTGATAAATATAACGACCGGCTAAAGGAACTGAAGAAAGTTGAGGTAAGTCGAAACGTCAAATAGATAAGATTTAATGAAACGATTTTTTTCTATTTAATAGGCAAAACGTTTTTTTAAGTGTCGTGTGCGTTGATTTCAGAAATAGAAAAACCTTTAAAGAACCCGTTTTCAGAAAACTTGCTTGCTCAGATTTTAGCTTACTGATGAAGGTTTCGAAAGTAATTCATTATCATGTCTCTTAGATGATAGTATATTTAAACTAAAATCAAACCAAAACTAACTATAAATATACCCTTGCATTTAACTTGCTGGTATTATGGCTAAGTGTCCGCCTGATAAAGTTCATGTTGGACAGACAAGAAATTTGAATAAGTAATCCCTGAAATAACGTTCTAAGCCCTACGTCTTGTACGCTAACAAATATGGCTGCTTTTTAGCCTACATTTAATTTTTTTTTACGAAAAAATGACTAACAAGAACAAATGTCACTTTTGACCACGATTAGTTCAAATAGACGACAAAGTGCTAAATTCCTCATTGGGTTTGATTTTATAATCTCTCACGTAAGACAAAGAGAGGTAACACATATAAGCTAATACAGTTAAATATTAATTCGTGATATTTTATTATTTTTTAGGGATTTAAAAGAAAAGTAGAAATAGAATAACAACAGCAAATATTTGAATTTCAAACAGTTATCAGCATATTTCAGTTCTTCACAAAATAGTGTTGTGAAATATTAGGTTGGTGTAAAAATAATGACGTAATAATGTCGTTTTTTGACGTTAAAAAATACGTAAACAAAACGACATTATTACGTCATTATTTTTGCACCAACCTAATAAATCAACACAACAAATATATTAGTCTTTCTTTTTAAGATTTCCAGAAGGAATATTTGGAATTTGAACTGATTGGGCGTATATGTACGGTGATACCCGAGGACTTTCTTCGTATTTTCTTTGTCGTTGGATACCGGAGTGGATGTTGAAAGATTAGATTTGGATTTGTGCAGTCGCTTACTCACCTGGGGGGGTGGGGTGAAATCGCTCATCCACAAGCTGTTCCTTGAAAAGTATCATCATCATCACTTTGAGAAATAACAGTAATGGGTGAGTTAAGAAATGTTCTCCGCTTTGCATTTTCTCGATTATGGTCACCGTTATATCCATGATATAGTAACACCTTATTTCACAGACAGAACAGAATAGCTAAAAAGAAAGGAATGGCACACATGCTTCATTCTCAGAGAATGTTTTATACCGTTAAGTCATACACAAAATTATATATACATATTTACGCATGTTCCATGCGGAGAAAATATAACACATATCTACACAACCAGCAAAGTGAAACTGGGGCGAAAAAAAAGTCTTGCATATAATAGTTCTCAAAGGGAATTGGGTTTGACATAAATTCATGTTCCTGGAGAAGCCATATTTAGGATACCAGATTTGAGACAGCCGGATTTATCTATATCGCTATCGATGACATATTTCGCAAACGGTAAACAATGCCTCCTGGGTTTTTCTAAATTGAGGCCTGCGAACTGATATTATCTGTATGTGATGAAGATATATTTCCATACAAAAACGGTGCTATGGGCTTGTAGGATGGACCACGTGACCGGATGAGGCAGATTTTTGCTTTAAAAAAAAAATCAGAAAGAAACAGCTCTGTCTGATTTCTGGAAGCTGACTGACTAACCACTGTCACACTATAAAATGACGTCAGTAAACGGTCGTCATGCGACTCACATGACTTCATTTTGACCAAAGAAAGATAATCACATTTTGTATTCTTACAGCAGTATTTCTGACCCTCTTTTAGCTTTCATCCTTACTTTTAATTTGTTTGTTCGCATAAGTTTATATTAAAAAGACCAGCTCTTTTAAAGATTGAGATGACTGAAGCGTTAATGGCTTGTCCTTTTTAATGTTACTGAAACATCTCAAGAATACAATAACCAACGATAAATGGGAATGAAATGGTTGGACGATTTAATTACGTTATAGTCATGCCAATATTACATTTTTATGTCACTGTAATGTAGTGTTATTCTTATATTATTAAAAAAAATACTGTTTATGCAAAGTCACTTACTTTAATTGACGAAACATGTTTTTTAAACATGCGTTGCAAATATAATTTATGAACTTCGTGGCTCCTTTCGTCAATTATTACATTAAAAAATACCCATTATTTTAAAGAGATTCAGACAAAATAAAGATTAGTCGATACATCAGTAATTTTAATAGCTGTGCCCATATTCAAGGATCCCTATTGCAGACGCTCGCTGAGGCACATTTTGTGTTTGTTCAACACCCACTGTTTATACTGCAACTATGCTAAGCAGAGAGAGCGTGTGAAAAATTACCTGAGACTGATCCCCAAGTATTCCAGCTACTCAATTTCACTCACAAGACTTTGGTCAACCCCTGGTATGGTTTTCAGGCACTTTCCAAAGTTGGGATCGTCCCCACTCCAGGCCGATAACATCAGGAAGTCTCCTTTCTGACAAATCAACCGTGGTGAGATTCGAAACCGGATTCATAGTCAGAAAGCGAACGTTCTGACCACTCGGTCATGCGCCCATGTCAGTATTAGAAAATAAAATCTCAAAGGCAATCTCTGCTACAATCACTATCTTTTGAGAGAGGAAACCTCATGAATGTGCTATGAATTGAGTTCACTTCAAGGCTATAATCTGAAAACCACTTCGCACGTCTTAAGACTGTTATTGATAATTATTACCCATTAAAATATAGTATGTTATCGGAAAGTTTCCATACTAAGCCTAAAAGCTGTGCCACTATCTCTCTCTTGTAAGATGATGGATTGTTCAGCGAGGGTGCAAATGGATGAGTTCACGAAATTTTCCACGTTTTCTGGCATTTTGCTGATGTTTGGTCGCCAGCTTGAATCGGCGCTTGTCCTTGCATTCCGCTCAAAAAGGCTGTACTCAACCTAATGTCAGTTATTCAGAATGTTCACACCTTTAATACTGTTTCTTTCTTTAATCGTTTCATTTGTATCGATTGACGAAATGTTTCATCCGTATCAACTTGGTTTTGAAACACAACAATCTAAACACCTCCCTCGGTTTTCCTATATAAAATAGAATTTCTAAATGTTCACATAGCTTTTATTAAATTTATTAGTAATTTTTTTATAGATTTTTCTGAAATGAATTGAAAATGTTGTTTGCGTATGTACATCGATATCTATTGATTATTATTGATCAGCCCTATATTGCGTTTCGTGATATATTCGAAATTTACAGTATCAGTCGATCATACAAAACAGGCTTTGTACAATTGTACAAAAGAGCTATTAATATTTCACTTGAAAACTTAGTAAACGAATGTGACTTTTTTATTATGAGTAAAAGCCATGAAAAATATCTGACCACATTAATATTAAGAGAATGTGTGATGAAAATGTATCCGTGTATAGTCAATCGTTAGTTAAAAAGAAGTTAAAAAGAAGTTAAAAAGAAGTTAAAAAGAAGTTAAAAAGAAGTTAAAAAGAAGTTAAAAAGAAGTTAAAAAGAAGTTAAAAAGAAGTATAATGTTCAGATATTTTATTTTGAATAAATATTCTGGGCAAATATATTTGCTTCTTATTGAGCAAGAAGCTTTATTTGATTTTTAAGTATTACAGAACGGATTTGTCAAATGACTCTTGGGAGGAACGCATTTACGTAGCTTAGATTTGCCTGGCTCGGAGCCACAAAAGTAGGTCGCTCAATAAGGATCGAACTTTCTAACCATAGCTATACAACAGCTGCCCCTAGAAGTACATATTTTTTACTTGAAAAGTGGACTCCTAACGAATTTCATCAACTCAACATTTAAACACTTAACTCTGCTGCACGATAAGTGTAAACTCAGTAGGAATGTAGGTATTGTCGATTAAAAAAAATGACTGATAATTATAAGAGGGCTTTTATTATTATTTTTTCTCTCCTGAAGGCGATATATTTAGTAGTGTGCTTCGTGATAACACAAGCATATAAGAGAAAATCTGATTCAATCAGTCAGCTGTCATACATCTACTTGTTCATTGACCCCCACATTGCAAATGTGTTAGGGGCACAGAGGACATTTTACCTTTTTAGAATATTTTAGAGTTCGTATTTGTAACTGTTCTGTGACCCAGAAATCAAGAAATAATAAATCGAGGAAGTGTAGGCATTAAAAAAAAAACAAAAAAAAAAACACAAAACTTCCCAACTCTCTCTATCTATCTATATATATATATATATATATATATATAATTTGTCTCCTTCAGATCTTGTAAGGAGTGACCAACTCATAAAAAAAAATTGCTATAATAAATAAATTTGATGCTTATTTCCGGAAGACAAACCTAACAACTACACCTGTAGAATAGACATTCTTTGGTCTTATTTGGTTAAGATCTATTTAACATTTTTTAAAATGACGTCAAGGTATTTCTGAGTGCAGACTAGACTCTATGAATGACATGGGTCGTAGACTCAAGACCAAATGGTTCAGTTTCTATTTTCATTATTTACACTCTGCCTGTTGCCTTCATCTTTGTTATTATTACAACGTATAGAGGAACGGTGGTGTAATGGATAGCAGCACGGATTGAGTTCGAATTCCTGTCAATCACTTACGTGCAAATACCATTAGGAAAGGTATGAATCCATCTCTGCGTCCTAGAGCCTTGGGTGGCAATTGGTCTCGAATATCTCTGAATTCAAAGCTTCCAGTTATGGATTAAATAGCCTCACCAACCCGAAATTGTCCATGGGTGGTGAATACGGCTACATCCCTGAAAGACAGTCAATCAGGATGGGGTTCCTCCAACAGGAGTGAGAAGGTCCTAGATTTGAATTTGGAGCTGGATCATAACGTTTCGGCCGTTATGCCTTCATCAATTGCTTGTCAATCCAGGTAACCTTCAGCCTCGTAGATTAAAGTGTTGATTTGTGAATTTAGTGATATGGTAATTGTGAATCGAATCCCTGGGCCAGGTAGTGCAGATTTGCACTCAATGGGAACGGTGCGAACAATAACTGAGAAATGTTAAATAATAACATGGCGAGATATCGCTAGACGTGCCCAGCGAAATGAGAACCATCTATCCCATAGAGTAAATAAAGGGTTCATTTCGAAATTCTATGAATATTACCTGGATCGAAATACATCTGATGAAGTCGGAGAGCATAATTGCAGAAACGTTCTGGTAAAGACGAGGACAATAGTCAGTATAAATAATGTAAATGATAACTATCCAACCCAGGATTTCAGACAAAAAGTAGGTTAAATTCTAATGTTATTTACAGCAAAAAAACAATTTGTTTGATAGATATGATGAATCAGCGCATCATGACAAGCGCCATATGGTAAGTATAACAACTATCTCATAAAAACTACGTAAGTCAACCATATGCTTTCTGCAAATATTCCTATTAAATGAATTTGCAGCCAGATATCCTGAGTTTATCTTTCTTCGATTCGACCTCGGCGAAATCCATCCAAATTATTGCACTTTAAAACTTATGAAGCAAAACCTAGTAGTATCGGCGGTTAATAAAGCAAAGGGTATCTTTTTCTTTTGTCCAATATGGACGAAGCTGTTGCCGAGATCAAATACGCGCATTGACTCTGAGCTTATCAACATCCGACTTTCTTCCTTTTTTTTTTTTTTTTTTTTAATATTCTTAACAGAGAGAATTTTAACCGCAGAGCATGATTGACTTGCAACGAATGTTACAGACTTATGACGTCCATGCATCTTTCTGTTAATTTATTAATAGCAACAATCGTTCTTTTTTCTTTTTTTTCTTTTTTTTTTTTTTTTTTTTTTTTTTTTCATGTCATATGCATAGATAGATTAGGTCAATGATTATGAAATTGTCCCATTTACTGGGAACAGGCCACCTGTAAAAGGAACGAAAATTATTTGAGCTAGGGGCATAAGACAAGGGTGCGTCTTCTCAGATATATTTAACTGTTACAGCGAGCCGATTGAAAGTTGTATGAGGGTGTATTGTTGTGCAGGTAAGCTGGCCTCTGGTGATTCATTTTCGGCAAGAAAAACTTAAATGGTTTTGATAAAGGCCAAATTCTCCAAATGTTAGATTATTTCCAAAATTTCTGTGGAACCTCTCAAGTAGTAAACCAATTCATTTGTAGTGAATATACCTATCGACAATGTTTTAAAGAAGGAAAAACCATAAACTATCAAACAATAATTGGGCGAACAAATTTAATCATGCGGGAAGTATAGACATTTTTCTCGTCACGTGTAAAATAACGGAAATACTACAATAGCGCAATTACAAACGTGAGTGAATGAATGTGTCACATCACTGACAGACTACCCATGCTAACTAATGTCCACTAACTAATATTCAGTGGGTATGCTAGTGTCGAAACTGGACACGTTTAGTAATGAAAGAACGACGACAGGCTTGTGCTATCCCAGGTAGTTTTTTTAATAATACCGACCTGGGAGATGATTCCAATGTGTGGTACTGTTGGAAAGTGTCTGAAAGTCATGATTCAAACTATGCTAGGGAAAACTGTGTTGACCAAATCGTTCGAAAGCCGTCGTACTGACCTTGTACAACTACTGATCCCGCGCTTTTCTAGAAACACTAATTAAGGTTCAATCATCATCATATAAACCACAGCTTTGTACTGTGGATGTTGAACAAACACAATTGCGCCTGAGCAGGTGACTGTAGCAAGGTTTAGCCAGCTACTATAGCAGAAGGGCAAACTTGAAAACGAGTAGCTAAGCACCACACACACACAGAGACATCCACCTACACATACACACGCACACACACACACACACACATATATATATATTTACACACACATATTTTAAAGAAAAACAGACCACTTTAAGGTTCCATTATAATAATTTATTTCACCAGAACCCATTTAAAGGACGCTGGATCATCAGATAACAAAAAATGAAACGAAAGATGAAAATTCACACTTGTGACGGGTAGTATCAAGTTTATGTAATTTAACAGAGAGGGTAGCGAGGAGTGGTGTGAGAGACATGGTCGAGTTTAGAGAGGGTTTATTTTAATATTTCTTTCAATCATACTTAGTATTGGGGGAGAAAGGACAAGACCATGACCTATTTAATCGGCTAACTTAACGGAACTGATATATTGAAATGGGAGAGGAGAAAAAGAAAAAAGAAAGAAGGGAAGTAAAGAGAAAGAAGCTGTAATTAGGTTTTACGTATGAAGAAGAGGGGTAGTATATTTTTAGCAATTTATGTAAAAAAATAGATTTTAATGTTTGATAGTAATTTAAATGTTAAAACCACGAAGAATTTAATTTGATGCTTGCTATATATATATATATATATATAATCATGTTTATCGGTGGTGAGTTCATTCCACCAAAATAACACCTATCGTACATGGAGAGAATTAATCTGGTTCCAGAAATCCTCAACTGGCTTCCAGATACTCGTTTGTGCCTCACGCTCACTAAATTTAATTCTTATTGAAAATGTACAACACGTCAATAAATTCTCTGCATGTAGACTCAGCAAACAACTCTGTTATATATAGCTCTGGAACATACCCGGACAGATACATCCATATACCAAGCCAGTGACTCGTAGACTCCACGCTACCTCATATAGTCGGCATTATTCAGTTGACTATGCTATACGTTATTAGATAGCTGTCTATAATTTGGTGGGTTACTTCAGTTAATGTTTCACGCTGTCTTGCTTTGATGAAATTTATTGTCGTATTATCGGAAATGTTTGTCACCGATTTTATAATGTTTATTTCTCTCATAATTTTTACATACTCTGTCGATCGTACAAATTGTAGAAGTTTTGTTCGATATATTGTTACTGAATAGACTGTTTATGTTGTTCCGGTCTATAATATTGATAATTGTCAGTTCGTATAGCACTTATAAGAGGGCATCTTTTGATTGTGCTATATATATATATATATATATATATATATATATATATATATATTATTCATACCTGAAAACGCCTGTGTAAAATCAGCAACTGATATGTCAACGTCAAAAGTGTGACTAAGTTTGCCTAATATTCAATCATCAATGCATATGGTTCAGAATTGCCTTTCAAATCTTACTTCTGAAATGTGTGCTACTCTATTGGCAAAATTTCCAAACAAAAAAAAAACTGACTTTGCTAACAGTCAGTCTGGCATTTGTAATATTGAAAAATCGTATAAGAAACTTAAAAACTGTTTGACAATCTGGGAATTTTAACTTCAACAACTACAAATATCATTATTTAAGATGTCTGTTTCTATCTATCTATCTCTCCTATATGGGGATGCTGGAGAGTGTTGGGCTTTGTCAGGCTATCTTGCCGAAGAAACACCACTTCTACTGCAGCTGCAGTACATGTGGCGCCCCTACGAGCCTGATGGGTCACGGGATTCGCGAGTCGCGCGCGATATATATATATATATATATATATATATATATATTATAGAGAGAGAATTAGTATGGCCTTAGCTTAATGATAAAATAATCTCCTTCTTTAATTGGTCAATATTACTTGTATAGATCTGGGTTTAACTGACAACTAATTTGAATTATTTATCTATTCAATTTTGAATATTTTAAGGCAATTTTCCCTTCCAGGAATTGTATGGTTATTATAAGTTTCAAAACTAACAATTCATAACAGAATTACTTCGTTTTTACTTCTTGATTGGAAATTAAAGTAAAACAATTTACACTTTACTCTTGAGCCTTTATGTGCCGTATCCCTTCAGGACGTTGATGATCATGGCTCTACACAATTTTCTATCCTTTTTAGCTTTTATTAAATTTTATCTTTTTGCTATCTATCCTAAATCCTGTTCTGCTATGCATTTACTCAAGTAGGTTACCCGTTGTTTTCTTCTCTCCCTATTGCCTTCAATCCGTCCTGTGACTAACAAAATTACCAAACCCTTTTTTCTCACTATGCGCCCTAGAAATTTTAAGTCTTTTCTGATATCCAGTAGAAATGTCCTTTTGGTTTCCATTTTCTCAAAAATTTCATCATTGCTCATATATATTCGATCCATGGTATTCTTCGTATCATTCAATAGTACCACATTTCTGTTGGTTCAAGTCTCTTCATCTGCGAGGAGATTGTCCAACTTTCACTTGCTGTATGGGGAGGACTGATATTAAGTAATAGTTCAGTACTTCTTTCCTTGTTTCTAACGAAATTTTGCTGTTTCTTACTTTACTTAGCTTTTTGAAGGCATCTTTCACTATCTCAACGCACCTTCGGATTTCGGTGTTGCACTTTCCGTCCTCTGCTAAGAGACTTCCTAGATATTTAAATCATTTTACTGTCTCCAATTTTTAATATTCATGTTGGGATGTTCTTTTGATGGCAACCATGCATTGTCTTCTTGCAAATGAGCTACAACATATAAAAGACCAGCGAGTTTTGTCACTACTTTTTCTAAACTGCACAAAGTCTTTGTTCATTTCTTTCACATATAATCGCACGTTTGTTCTAATCCACCTTTTAATTAACTGCTCCTGTCAAATGTAGGTTAGGTAAATTTGCTGAGAAAGATCACGGAAGCTGCTAGGATTAATTTCAGAGGGTAAAATCAAGTAATACTGCAAATGCGTCATTTGACCGCTACAATTAAAAAGAATCATGTTTTTTTTTTTTCTTCAATGTGACCAGCTGCTTATCCATTTGTTCTCGTTCATTCGCAATTCTCTTTAGCCTATTCGAGTATTCGCTATAAACAAATTTATATCAAATCAATATCTTTAAAATAATACAATAAGCGAATAGTTGACAAATATATCAATTTTTTAACCATTTGCTTTTCTTACGGGATTTCTTTTTAATCTTTGTTAACGGTTTCCATAGGTGAGTGTTTCAGATAGTGTATTCTTTGATATTCACCATTGAAATCACATTTGACCAGTTCATGTTTTTTGTAAGAGTGGATACAGTGGCCCCAGTTTTCGCGGTTTCAGTCACTCGTGGTCAATCCTAGAAATAAACAATTCATTAATATTAGATAATAATGGCCTAAAAACGCAATAATGATGCTGACAATTCGGATATACCAAATTGAAAAATTGAACGTTATCGACTTAAAAAACAAAGTTGCTTGATTTAAGCTACTCTTTTATATGTTGTAGCTCATTTACAAGACAGAATGCATGGTTGCCATCAAAAGAACATCCTAATATGAATATTACAAATTGTAGACAGTAAAATCAAACAAGTTGATCAACTTCATTCGTCTTTTTAAGTCGATCTGACGGTGAGAATGAATCTCATCAGTTATATAACATTTATTACAGTGTATTATAATTATGCTTTCTTATTATTGCTAATCTCTTATGCGGAATTTATAAATTAAACTTTGTCATAGTCATAGGACTAATATGTAATTAGTTCGGTATTAGCATCAGTAGCACGATCTGATGGGATTTGAAATACATTCTGCATGAGTAATGAACTCGTATATATATATATATATATATATATATATATATATAGTACGGCAGACAAATGTCTCACATTATGGTATGACATTAATGGCGATGGTGTCTCCATCTCCCTGATATTTTACTATTATGTGGGAGCTATTTCTGTCTCATGCTGTATATTGTGTGGTAGGAGGTTCCTAGCTCATTTCCTGAAGCTTTTAACCTCTCCGACATGTGTGTGTGATATATATGCCGTGTAACTAGTGAGTTATTGAATAGAAATTTGTCTTGGCTTCTAAGTGATTTCTAAAACAAATACAAAAAAATAATTCTGGTTTGGATACCAGACCATATCACTATAAGAGGAAACCTAAAAGCAAATACATTGGCCAAATATACCAAAACCAAAATACCATACACAGATTTCAGAAACAAAATTGCTACATATATCCAAAGAAAATGACAATGCACATTTTTGACCCCATTTGTCACCTCTTTAAGGCTGCCACTCCGGTTTACACTTTGTGGGCACCGATTAACTATAAAAGACATAATGAGAGAATGCAAAGGATATACACACATACAAAGTAAATACTATAATATACCAAACTTTGTGATACTCTTTAAAAAGTGCCTGTCTCTCACATACTCGAGTTTCGAAATAGATCCGCACTCACTCGCGCAAACAAAACTCCACAATATTTGATTACCAACACATTGTTCACATTCAAAAAGCGTGTGTGTATAGCGATATTCAGTCACCCACCCCCACGAGGGCGTCATGTGGCACAAGGCCTTTTTAACGTTTAATGAATAAACGGGTTCAAGGTCGGTTTACCACCCCGAAAGAGAGTCCGCCCTTCGGCGTAGCCTCCTTCGGGTTCCTCCCGCCCGAAGGCAGAGAGTTCAAGCGATCTGTCATTCAAGACTTGAACGACTGGCTTGCGTGTGTATAAAGCAGTCACAGAATAAAATAAATAATAGTTTTTTGTTTTTTGTTTGTTTGTTGTTTTTTTTTTTTTTTTTTCGGACAGGAAGGTCCATGTTTGAAGAAATTGTTGCATTTGTATTGTTTTTTTAATCGAGGAAATCTGGTACTTTTCTAAATATTAGACTGAATAAAAAGGAGAGTAAAATGTTAAGTTTAGACTTTCTCTTGAATTTGCATAAGTATTTTCGTTTGGGCAAAAGCCTATTAACGCTACAGATTTGTGCTGTGATCTTTTGGGATTTAAATGAAAATAATAATCTTATAAGGGAAATATTTAATTATCAGCAAAGTGCTCTAACTTATGCAAACTGTGGCGGATGGTAAACATCTGGTCGCTATAAAATTTAATAAAATGTCTTCATTTTTTGTATGTTCTTATCTTTTAGATGCAAGGGAAGAGATCTTTGTTTAGATAAGAATGTTTTTAAGGATGCTGAATAAGCAAAGAATTAATAGGTATAAGAAGGAAATCGTCACTGAATTTTCTGAAAAATCAAATTGTAAAAGCAAATATTCAGATATTGGCCATAAAAAAACTGTTTTTGGACATAACGGTCCTATGCTGGACAATTTCATCACAGATGAAGTTAGTTCGTTGATTTTGTTTAGTGGCGACATATCAACACTGTTATTTAATGCTGAAATCTAAATATTTTAAACACAATTTTATGGCTTCAGCTCAATATATTTTGAACGCAATTGTATACCTTCAGCTACAGATGAAATATAATTAATCATTTTGCTATAAAAGGGTATTGTTAGCAATTTTCAATATAAAAATATATTACTGGTATTTTTACTCTCATAGTGTTTTGTTTTGGTTTGGAAGTTGACTACTTGCCCATAGCTGTGATCTTAACAAATGCCATCACCCCGGATCAGAATGGACCTGAGAACAACAGCAATTAAGAGGTGGTTTCACGCTCCTCAAAATCGCCAGTCTGTCGGATGTAGTTTATCGTCATACCTATGACTGCATGCATGAAGAGAACTGAAGCAACAGAAATGTGGTTCTACAGAAGGATGCTGAGAATATCATGTTCGTTGCTCGTATGTTCAGTCCAAGTTTTAGAAAAAATGGAAACAAAAAGGACACATACTTAGAATCGGAAAAAAAGATAGTTGAAAATTCTTGGCCACATAACGAGGAAAACTGGTTTGGAAAATTTGACACTCGCAAGACATATTGAAGGCAAGAGAGACAGCGGAAAGCAGCGACTAACCTACCTAACAAGCCTTGTGCAAATGGTTGGTAGAATAGCAGTTAGAAGAGATAGCACAAAGATAAACATTGCTAAGGGATAAAAACGACAGGAAACTGGAGTACCATGATCGCCCACGTCCTGAAGGGATATGTCACATAGAAGATGAAAAGAATGCAAAGTTTTCCTTCAGACAATATATTAGGCTATTCGGAAAAGTAATATCACAATTTTAGAGGCTTACAGCCACATCACGTTGAAACACCGGTTCCTGTACGACCATCAATGTTAAGCAACGTCGAGCCTGGTCAGTACTTAGATGGTGACCACTTGGGAATAGCAGGTGCTGTAAGCTTGGATGAGTGGGTGGTGTAATGGATAATGGGTCAGAATTGTTAATCGGAAAGCAGAGTTCGAATTCAAGTTGAATTCGTTATATTCACTTACGCTCAAATACACTTGGGAAAGGTATGAATCCAAATTTTTTCCCTCAGTTATGGGTTAATTAGTATCGTTAAAACAATTATCTCCAAAAAAATAAAATAAATTGCGTACAAAATATCTAGATTTCGGTATTAAATAACCTATAGAGGTTGATATGCCACTAAACAAAAACAAGCAAGCAATAATTTTGGGAATGGAATCAATTCAACTAAATTAATTTGTCAAAGACAAAATTATCATTATTAAAGGTGAGTTTTGTGCAATGTCTAGCGGCTCGGGACAAGAAATGCAGTCAAGTGTGTTACATTTACTTTCGCGCAAACTAACTTGAGAAAGGTATGAATCCATTTCTCGCCCCACAGCTATGGGTTAAATAGCAGGAAAGGCTGGGCTCTTCCGCTTTGCTTGCTTAGTAGCTGGTCTAGGATAAGGACAACTCTGAATTCAAAACCAGTTTGGTATGGGGCTAGAAACTCCATCCCGTGAATAATTTACTTGCTATGGCTCCATACTACACAGTTTGAGTATATGATACAAGAGAAAGAATTATCATTATTAGTAATAAGTGCATTAGAAAACGATTACTTTAATTTTTTTTTTTTTAATAATCTCAGTCCTAGATGTAAAATCACTGTCAATATTAAAAGTAAATCTTAGTAAAGTCTTGGTATTCAGTTAACTTAAAATGTGTTAGCTTTGCTCTTGAGTTTTTATATAATGCAAAAAAGAAATTCTTACAATCTAAATATATTTTATGGCTCTAAATAACCTGCAAAGGAAAAAGAATCAGTTAAAAAAAATAAAATTCTGTTTTTTTTGTTTTGTTTTTTAAACCAGTAATTTCACAATATTTGAAACAAACATGAGATTTCTGAAGTTTGCAATTTCCTTGTAAAATTAGTTTTAAGTATACCAACAAGGTAACTCTTAAATCTTATAACTTATAATAAACTTGAGTCTTGAGAAAACTCGTGTATATATATATATATATATATATATATATATATATATATATAGTGTGTGTATTTAGGCAGCATCTTTTCATTCATACACGTTTCATTAAATAATATAGACAAATGTTGTCCGTATATTGCTTAATATGTTGTACAGTAATTGACATCTTTGATAATGGGTTATGTAAGCCGAAAGCTTAGATTGAATTAAAAAATATGGATCAATATTGTGATTTTCTTTCTTCGTTTAATGATAATGTTAAGCTTATCAGACGTTATGAAAAGAATTTACATAAAATAGACATTTGTCTATATTATTTAATGAAACGCGTATGAAAATATATATATATATAATGTCATCCACAGACAGACTGTTTCGCTGTATCAGTGCGGCTAGACATCCGGTTGCCTCTAGCTAGGATCGAAACCCGACTGAATTGGTATCAGGCGGATATTCTACCACTAAGCTGTCGGCGCACGGTTGGGATAAAGGTGGATTTATGGCGTATTTATTTTAGGAAACACGCCCAGTGACCGACAGTGACTCAATTCGGCTTGCGAAGAGATATATTATATCGTAAAACGTAAACAAGACTTAATAATAACACTTAAATATTTATAACTCTTGAATGCTACAGCATTGCCCTTGTTAACCTGTTCAGAATCTGAAATGTAGCACTGGACCTTTCTACCTTTTATTGCTTTCCACCACCTTTGAGACTTTCAAAATGCAATTTATTCACTGAACTTTAATAGCTAAACAATGTAATATATAAAGTCTTTGAACAATCTAATGAACAATGTAACATATAAAGTCTTTGAATAAACAGGGATCTTCCGCCTAAGGGTGATAACGGTACGAAATTTTATGACTGTCAGATGTCGCTTTATTCGGATGAAGAACACAAAGTGTATGAAAGGCTGAACAAAAGTTGGTTTCTTGTTTCAACGACTTGAAATCAAGCTTTTCATGTTTTAAATGGTTGTGTCGCATCCAACAGGATAATTGCGGTGACAAAGACGACAAACCTTAATGCACTGGGCTCTGAATGTCTGGAATAAAGAAATACTCTACGATCGTGTATGTTTTTAGCACACCTTCTCAGCAGTTAAGCTTGGTGATCGCCTCTGCATTCCAATCCAAAATAAATTCTGATGTGAACTATAGTCACGAAACACGATTATGCGCATCGTATTCCGTTGAATATGAAAGAATCTTGCCTTGATCAGAGTATCGTACCCCCACCGTACTTGTCATGTTGGCGAATAGTTTACAGTGAATCCTCCTATATGCCAGTGAATGCTGGACAATTTCCTTGCAGATAAGGTGATTTGAATCAAAAGAAATGTAGTTCTACAGAAGAATGTTGAGAACACAATGGATGAAGCATGCAAGCAACAAGGAAGTTTTAAGGAAAATGGAAAGAAAACGGACACTTAGAATCAGAAAGAGACCATTGAAATTTCTAGGACACATAATGAGGAAAGAGGGCTTGAAGAATTCGACACTCACAGGACCTGTTAAAGACAAGAGGGAAACGGCGAATAATATACCTAAGAAGCGTGAATAGATGGATGGTAGAACAGGGATAGTAAAAGAGACAAATATTGCCAAGAACTACAAATGATAGTTGTGGAGAACCCTGATCGTCTTCCTTCTTAAGTACAAGAAAAATTGAATAAGATTTCCAAAAATGTTTGAATGCTAATCAATTGTTTCAATTTTTGAACCTAAAATTCAATATTTTTGTGTAATTATTTAACTATTTTCTTATTTTTTTTATATTTTTGTATAACTGTCTAATTATTTTCTTTCAGAATGAAGACGTCATCGAAAATCTATCTTTCGGGCTATTGGTACTCGAGGTAAGTAAATACGTATATAACTAAAGCTAAAGATTAAGCTGAATGACACCGCGAAAGTGGCCAGTAATTTTCAGACTGAAAAAAGAAAATGTCACTTTAAAGGACATTATTTACACAATCCTTTTAGAGGGAAAATATCTCCTGTATGTGAGGAATACTTTTAAAATTGCGCAAAACGTTAATTGCAGAATATAACACTTGAAGGTAAGTTTGTCTTTTTTCTTCCTTTCTTGGAGAAAATGTGACATAAATTGGATTTTCTTTTATCGCTGGGATATCAAGTATTTAGTGCACACGAATATACAACTTTAGTATGATCAACTGTAAAATAATCGAAACCTATCATTGTTTGAGCAATTTTCTTTTCATACAGTTTTTGAAAAAAGAATAACATCCATTGAAAACATAAGTTTGAAACGTAACCATTGTTAAATAAAACTCGTTTGGGTATCCACATTAAATTCCATTTAAAATTTAAATATTCCTGCTATCTTACAACAAACTCATTAGGTAAGTTATGCAATGTTTTTTCTTTGTCCTCTCTTTCTTTTGAATATGTTCTGAGAATGCAAAATTTTTTCATTACGAAAGAGGGCTTAGAAAATTTAACATTCAACCGGACATATTGAGGAACAAAAGAAAACAGTGCATAATCTATCTAACCAGCTTGTGTAAATAGTTGGCAAACCAGTATTAAGATTTCATGGTTTATTTTGTTTTACAGCATATTAACATCAATATGTTATTTAATGTCTACAAGATTTTTAGGATAGTTTCGTATGAATATAAGAATATTATATGTATTCTCTGTAAGAAAACATTAAGAAAAGCGTATTTTTGTAAAGAGTGGTTTTTTTTTGGGGGGGGGGGTTCGTGGGTCAAATGTATTTCTGGTAATATTTTTTTCGAAAAATGTATTGCTGGTATATTTACTATAAAAATGTATTTTTATACTTTCATACTGTTTTGACCCCAGCTTGGGGATTAACTATTTGCCCATAGTTGGGACCCTAAAAGGTGCTACCACCCCGAGTCAGGGTGGGCCTGGAAATATCAGCAATTAAGAGAAGGTTCCACACTCCTCAAAACCTCCTGATCAGTGTCTTTGCTACTGGATATAGTTTATAGACATACTCAGTACGAACAGTGCTTAAGAGAGATAGGAAAAAGGCAAAATTTACTCTGAGCTACAAACGACAGGAAATTGTAGGAGCTATGATCACCAATGTTCTAAAGAAATATAGCATATAGAAGATAAAGCACCAGTAATATTTGATATACTGTCCAGCATTTTTTCTCCATATTCCCTATTCCAATGGTGGGTGTATGCCTACGCGTCTTGTATCCTGTCTGATACGGTATTTCCTTGGGGTTAAGCGAAAGAAAGATAAGGGAATATATGTAATTGCGATATACGCTAAAATATCAACTTACCCGCTTTTAATAACATGCACAAAAATAAGCAGTTAACAAAAAAAAATCGATAAATATTGGAGAATGGTATTAATTATTTCGACGCTTAGATTAACACTTTTTCAGAAGAGTGGGAAAAACACAACTTGTCTTCGACGTCTCCGCATCCATTTACAAGGGCCTTGAGTTTGCAACCTCTTTGCATCCATATCCAGAGACTTCTTGCTTAATCCGCCTTTTCCAAGTTTCTGCGAGTAATTGAGTATAGACCTGTTTAGGTTTCCGGGTATGCCTGTCTTCTAGAGTGACTATCTAATCCCTGTTACCGCCACTTGCTCAGGCAAATTTGTATTCTTTCAACACCCAAAAAGCGAACCTATGTTTTATACTGTAACCATGTTGAGCAAATCTTATAGTTGAATAAAGCGAGTATGTTCAAATTCTCGGTTACGATGACTTGACTTTGTATTTGCCCAATCATTGCCTAATTCCGAAAAGTTTCGTCTACCAAATTTCACTCACAAGACTTAGATGAACCCTTGCTATAGTTTTTCAGGCAATTCTCAACACACGCTCAGGTCGTCTCCCCTGACCGACATTATCAAGGTCACCCCCTTATAAGGATAAATAATAATAATAATAATTATTATTATTATTATTTATATAATGATAAATCAACCATGGTGAAATTCGAACCCGAATTTCATTGTCGGAATGATAAGGTTTTTACATAGTCATACACCCAACACTCTATATTAAATTTCATTTGTCTTACCGCTCACTCAGTCTCCACAATATCTGGAAGTAAACCCTGAACGTGGGCACCCACTCGAACCGTGTGACAACCCTTCCATTTCAGACTAGAGACCTTTATCATTCTTTGCGTTGCTTCTGCTCGGTTGATTGCAACTGGAGACTTTCTGGCTCATATGATTTTCGTGGATTCGTTTTTCATTCTTTTGGAACTTTATTGAATCCTCAAAACACTCAATTCTCAAATGTAATATTGGTTATATATAATATATAATCTTCTCAAATCGACACTGAGGTCAACATAGATCTGCAACAGTCTTTCATGCTTGAACGCAATCTTCTGGCCATGTAATACACTTAGATTTAAAAACAAAGCACTTAACATATTAATAATATCTAATGTCATACAGAGTTTTCTCTAAATGTGCAAAGATTTCCCCAAACACATACACAAATAATCCATCGTTAGTTAGAAAAAACGAAAACACTTTTACTATATTACGTTCAACGTTTACCTATTTTGAAGCAGGTCCATCATTTTTCTTTGCCTCTGTGCTGACTTGTGCATTAAATAGTGAATGATCCTCACAGACAAACAGACATGTGATTATATTACATAATTAGTTGCCTTTTCTAAATAGACAAAAAAAGAAGTGTTTATTTACTAAGTCTAAATCCCGTATGCCTGAAAGGATAACCATTGCGGAACACCCAGTCAGAATCTAACTTGCTAACAATGGCATCGCAGACTCTAGATAATTATCTCTGCAGCACGTACTGTGACGCGAAATAAATGCACGCCTTAAAATACATGATACACGTGAGCAAATATACATTTCATGGCCACGTTCTTTTCTGATGGCTAAGGATTGTTTTCGTGCAGTAGATTTTGCTTTTTCGTAATTGCTGCATCATTTACGCTTATCTACGGGAATTCGTTTTCCAGTTGAAATTGATTAATCATTTTTTAAAAAGAAAACACGAAAACTTTAGGATAATCACATACTAGTTTTTATTTATGAATTTCAATTAATTCTAATATTTATAAATATAGATTGGAAAATGGGTATAATCGTTTTACTGTTAAAATATTAGGTTGGTGCAAAAATAATGACGTAATAGTGTCGTTTTTTGACGTTAAAAATACGTCAAAAAAACGACATTATTACGTCATTATTTTTGCACCAACCTAATAGCTTGATGTAATGGTAAATTATATATCTAAAAGTTCTGGAAATCTTTCGGGTTTTGGGGGGTTTTCTTTTTGTGTGTGTATTTTTTTTTCTTTTGCTTCCCTGTCACCTACGATCTTCAAAAGTTTAAATGCAACGTTAATCAACATCTTATGTCATCCTGAATCCTGTATTTTTTTACATTTTTTGTTTTATTTTCTACTCATTAAAGTATTTTTCATTCTCTTTCATTCTCAGTAAACCCGGATTCTTATTGGCATTATCACCTTGGGGTGGTGATTCTTTTTTTTTTTTTTTTTTTTTTTTTTAAGTCATCGTATAATTGAAAAAAGTACAGGAGATTTAACGACTGTTTGGCTAGGAAACCTGATTGCCGTCTGTTTCGCTTTGATGGGCTGTAGATAATTACATCGTATTGAAACCAGAATTATAAGCCTTCACATTTTCCGCTACTTTTATTCTACACTAACAAGTATTTTGGCATATAAGCATTCTCACTGTCAGAAATTCTTAGAAACTATTTTAATACTAGAATTCGACCAATCAAGAACCACTCAAAATAACGATTTACCGTTAAAAGGTAACGATGAATGAGATTTGTGATAAGAATTAGACAGTGGCAAGAAGTGAAGTTTATGAGAATAAGGCTGATAGAAAACGATAAGACCATGATGGTTAAGATGTTCAGTGAAGCTGCCATGAGGATGTTTTGGCTCAATGGAAGTAGTCGCGTCCTAGCTGTAAAGGTTTTGATTTGGTGGAACTTCAGAACGGAGTTTGTCTGAACATTTGGCGTCGAAATAGCGCTAGGCTTGTTTCGGTGAGAAAAGGCTTCGGAATAGAGAAAACGTCTTTCCCCAGAATACCGCGTAAAGGATTTTGAACTCTTATCAAAGTTGAAATAAAGGGGATTGAGCAGCTTCAGACTACAGGTGGCAAAAGTACTTCATTTTTGGTCGAATCTAACACTTATAATGATAAAACGTGGCAGAGAGAATCAGTATTGAAAAGAAAATGTTTAACTTTTATTCTTTGATATTACTAGTTTGATCGTCCACTTTTACTCTTCTACCATCTTCTGTTTCTTATCTAACATCAGGAAAAAGCAGTTGAAATTTCTGGGGCATGTAATTAGGAAGAAATTCTTGGAAATTCTCACACTCACAGGACAGATTGAGGGTAAGCGGGACAGGAAAGCAGCGCATAATATACTTGATCTTGAGAAAATCGATGGTAGAAAAGCATTTTGGAGAAATAAAAAGATGAAACTTAAGAGCTACAAGGAACAGGAAGATGTGGAGGGTTATGATCACATACGTCCTGAAGGGACACGACACATAAGATTCTCTGAAACTAGTACACTTATGTGTACCGCATTTAAACTGTAACGACGTATTACTACCTGTCAGCTGTTATGTGATATCCATACATTTCTACCATATTCCTCAAAAAAAGGAGATGCCAACACATTTAATCCGGCAGAATGGCTACGTGGGAGGAAAATGTTTGAGAACCCCTGTCGGAGATTTAAAAAAAAACGTAAAGGAGGTTATTGGCAGCGAGTAAGTGACTTCGGACAATGACTTCTCTATCTTGTTCTCTATCTTGGTGCATCTCACTCGATGAGACTGCTGTTTCACCCTTTTCCGCTCCTTGGCGCGCCAAAGAAAAATAATTTTACGCGTTGCCTCACAGTCGTTGTCGTCACGAGTGTATTATAAGCGTATTAAACTTTGTTCCTCAATAGTTCAGAATATTATGAATTCTTGACTTAATCTGTGTTAAAAACTAAAAAGCATCATTGCGGCGAAAATCGTTCGTTCTCGCAGAATGGTATTTACGCGAAAGGCGTCGAGAAGAAAGGCAATGTATTATTTTTTCTGTTAATCAGAAATTCTGAAAGGACATATTACTATCATAGCCTCAGCATTTTAGAAGGCAAACTCTAAAAATATATGCAATGTCAAGAAAAGATATATGGGGATGTAAATGAACACTGCATGGCGAGTGTCAGCATGCAGTGTTAATATCTACAAACAAACGATATATCCCTGATATTTATCCCCAGCACACACACACACACACACACACACACACATGCACACCCCAAAAAGAAAATATGGAAAAAATCTAAAGATGTATATCCTAGGGGTAAAAACAAGGATTCCTTTCAAGAAATTGCATCTGTATGAGTGAGCCCTTTTCGCTGAGTAAGGGTTTTCACTGATTCAGACCCACCCTCCAGGATCCAGCGGCTAACAGATGAGATATATATATATATATATATATATATATATATATATACACACACTTGGTGCAATCCAAATTTTCTGACAATTTCTATATCGCGCATTTTGCGAAAATTTTTGCTGGCACATTCGAAGCAAATTCTTTATGTGCCCAGCAAAAATTTTCGCAAAATGCGCGATTTAGAAATTGTTCAGTTCAATTTGGATTGACACTGGAAGTGTGTGATATATATATATACACATACATACATATAATATATATATATATATATATATATATATAATCAAAAATGTCTTTACAAACCTTGGGGTGTTCCTGACACCAAAACAAGGCAAAATGTCCATATAAACATAAGTCCAAAAAGCCATCGTTTTACCTCAATGCAGAAACTCAACAAATGTTCAAAAGGTTCTCCGCTTGCTTTTGCATACGCATATACCCGTCTGATCATTGACTGGCGGACCTTTTCAAATACTTTCACATGTTGTCAAGTGGTTTCGCAGAACTCCATTCCACGGTGACGAAGCATCTCTGCATTATTAATGTCTGTTGCATGAACCAATTATTTTATGGGGCCCCCACAGATAGAAATCTAAAGGATTGGCGTCCGGGGAACGTGCTGATGTCCACAAGTGCTAGAGCGATCCCTATGAAGGATGAACTAGCTGCGTCTTCGTATTAGCAGGAGTACTTTCTCTAGCAGGTCTGTCAGTGTGATCGAAATAAAGTTTCTGTTGACGTCCCCTGCATGACGTTCTGGGAGAAAATATGGACCTACCAGACAGTCATCTATTATTCCAGCCCAATCATTAATCGTAAACTGATGCTGGTGTCTAGCCTGTATTGTATTCTGATCCGCCCACAAATTTTGGTTGTGTAAATTTATTCTATCTCATACAAATGTTACCTCCTCCGTAAACGAGACTGAAGAGACAAACAACGGATCGGCAGTTTATGCAATAAACCATCGGAAAAAGTTCTCTTGTGGTAAGTGATCAGAGAGCGAAAAACCCTGCATACTTTGCAAATGCTACGGATACAGGAGCTGCTCTTGAAGTACCCTCCATGCGGTACTATGAGGTGTACGACATGTTAGGGCCATTTGACGTGTGCTTATACTTGGATCGTCTCCGTGTTGGCAAATCTCGGTCTTCTTCGATTCATAGTTTGTGGTGACACGGATTCTGTCTAAGTAACGCGACGATAAACATCAGCAAAGATTGGATGACTCTGTTGTTTTCGCTCAGGAAATGCAATCTGATACAGCCGTGCAACCTCGTGTCTATTATTGTTCGCGCAGCCGTATGTAAAAATCATATCTACCTGCTCACGTTATACATATCCTGCTATTGTTGAACGGAATACTTCTCAATTAATTCACTACTACACACGTTAAACGTTAAAGACACACTAACCACAAATGCACAGTAGTCTATATGGCGCCACACCGCCAACTACCGTAAACTTTCTTTAAACTTAATAACTCAAAACGAAGGATTTGCGGATATGTTTATATGGAGTTTTGTTCTTGTTTCGGTGTGAAGAACCCGCCCAAAAGTTTGTGAAAGTATTTTTGATACACACCCCATATATATATATATATATATATATCTCACAATTAAATTTTCCCCGGGTTCAAACTTCCGACCTTGTAAGCAGGTATATCACATATCCATAACGTCAGCAAATGCTGCTTGAACAGCACATTAAAAAAAAAGATACTATACTAATCCAAGACACCTGTCTGGGTAGCAACACTGATACTCTCACTAGTAGAAGTATTGATTTAGACGTATTAGGTTGGTGCAAAAATAATGACGTAATAATTGTTCGACGTTAAAAAATACGTCAAAAAACGACATTATTGCGTCATTATTTTTGCACCAACTTAATAAATAATTCGCATTTTTTTCTGGGTATCTTCACCGTATAAGTGTAAATTTGATCAGCAAGCAGATATTTTTAAGGCAAGAAAAATAATTTTCCTGTGCTAGTATGAATTAAAATATCAGAGAAAGAGAAAGAATACTGAGGTAATTGTTCATTTCTTACGGATCTACACAAGATCCCAGTACTGATTTTCACGACAGGTAGGCCATCCATATTTGAAAGTATGGCGCAACAAACTTTCATTCCTCCAATGTAAAGTTATTTTCTAAGCCGAACTTCGCCTGACACGGAGCCTTGTCGGAAAACGTAGTAAAGACAGCAAACTAGTTTCACAGATTATCACTACCGTAGTGAGTTCTGGCTTTATTCCGTGTCCCGACATAGTTTCGTGCCAGACTAATCTGTGCCAATTGGTAAGAATATCTCTCTCTCACTCACTCACACACACACTGTTTGCTGGACAAATTTACACCTATACGAAAGCGAGGCGGTACCCATCCATGTATATATAAAAAAAAAAACAACAAAAAAAAAAACACTTATTTACATATAAATTGATACTTGTGCTTCGGGTATCATTACGACCCAGACATGTCTTGAACATATATATATTTTATTTCGAATGTTGTTTTTAGTGGATACCCTCATTTTAAACAGGTGTCCTGTTTTTATTTTTAAAGTCTTTTACATCTATCGGTTTGACCACTCGAGAAATCTTATTAAAGAAATGCATAGGCCGATTAGATATAACAGTGGACCATCTATTTCAAACCAGAGTATCCACTAAAAACAACGTTTGGAGTAATGAAAATGGTGGATTAAAAATAAATTCATGAAACAAAGTTAGAGAAATAGTTACACTTAATTATAATATAATTCATCAAAATGTCGGATTCGGAACGAGCTGTCAGTTTTCTGGTGTATCATGTTGCCATTAATGCAATTAGATGTTGAAACATTTCCAATATTAACCGATTTACATCTTATGTTTATATCTTCATAGTTATTTGGCACGAGCACCCTTTTGAGACTATCAGCATCAATGTTTTATAGTTATTGATCGGTTGCTATTATCTAGAGCAAAACATTTCTGACTTTACAATCTACTCTCGTGTTTCAAAGTGACTCTGTGTTAATGGAGCTTCCTCGGCAAAAAGGATTCCGATATTTGAAGCCAAGTAAAAGATCAGGTTTCGAATACTTTGAGGAAAGTATTAGACTCTTGCAAGAATGGCACCAAAGAACTGGAAACGCCCACACGCCTGACAAATGCTTTGAGAAGGCGCCCATTAATGTTTATTGAAAGTATTAAAAATAACTTCTGCTAAATCAGTATGGATAATTATTTAAAGACTTTAAACATCCATTTTTTAACCCAATAAAAAGCAAGTCTGTTGTAAAAGGTATTGATAGTGAGTTTAAAACTCAGTGTTAGGCAAATGTAACTTTATTCGTGGTTTTAGAAAATAAAAATTTTACCGCCTATAATTTTGAGAAATCCTTCCAATCCTAACAGTTTTCACGTTATTGAACTCATCCTTGGAGGTTCTTCGCGTATACAACCCAGAAAGAAAATTAATGGATTTATCAGAAATGTTGTGGTAGCAGCAAAAGCAACATAAAGAATGAAACTAAAAATTCGGGTTATACAAGGTGCAATGGGCAAATTGTCGTCATTTTATATTTTTAATTTCGCGTATAGTCTTTGTTTTTGATTTTGTCAACTGCACAGTATAGTAAGGTTAGTTAAGCACAGTCTGTGAGAAAAGGAACACCATGATGCAATTCAATCCGCCAGAAATTGGGAAACGGTATGCTGTACTGTTTGACATTCACGCATGAAGCTCCAGTGTGGACATTTCAGAGGGTTTCAATATCAATCTTAGGACAGTGAAGAGGATTCGGAAAGAGTTGCACGAGTCTAATGCTGATTACGAAGGTACGGTATCTCGGAAAATTCGCTCTGATAAGAAATGAACTTCCGAATTTGTTGATAGGAGCTTCACTCAACACTGATGCCTACATCAAGTGCCTTAAGGAGGAAGTGCTGCCGGCGAAATGCTTGCTTGCCATCGTGGAGAATTTCGACGGAAGAGATTGCTAAGTGTTTGAAAATCGACATCTCAATTACCATTTCGTCATTTGAAGAAACTTGGCTTCAAGAAGAACGACCGATTTTGGCAAATCGAAATGGTGTCATTTTCCACCATGACAACGTAAGACCTTATGTTATAAAACAGACCTTGCAGACCGAACAATTTAAGGAGCCATGAGTCTCGTAACAGAAAACGCAACACATTGATTCTGTCTAATAATTTTTAAGAATTCTGGAAAATATTCCACGTTAGTTGTGAAGTAACACAAGTCTATTAACAGATCTGACAACAAACATGCAGACCCCACCGATCAAAGATTTCAACTTCCTGTCGGCTACTGTTAAAATTTATTATTGCCTGCATTAAATATGACTCGGTCTCAGTCATTCTATGTATTTGAATTACACGAAAACTTATCTACCTGTATTGCTAACCTTTTCAAAGATTAACGTGTCAGACGAACATAATTGATTATTTAATGTAAACCTTACAAATATTTCTATTCTCTTTCCAGAAGACTAAATGTAGTTTCTCATTTGGTTTGTCGCCTTTATTTTGTTATGGTTTTTGTCGTCTAAATAAACTTTGAAATTTAACCTTTTCAAAAGGGATTTTTAAAAAAAATTACAGGACTATTTTAACGCCCTGTCCTTCAGGACGCAGGTAATCGGGATTCTTCATAGATTCTTTCTCTTTTGATATCTTGAAAGTTGAAAGAGGAGTGCCTTCTCGTTGTTTTTTCGAATACTGAATTCAGTTTTTTTTCTCCTAGATTGCCACCCGTAGTTAGATAGCTAAGTCTATTTGACCCATAGTTGGAGGGAGGGAAAGCGAAAAGTGAATCTTGCAGAATTGGCAGGAATTTGAACACTGCGCGTCGACTTCACTCTCGCCGTTTATAACTCTTATACGCTACCCGCATTACTTTAACACGTTATCTTTAATAATATAATACCAATGTAATTAAAGCGTCTCGTTTAGATTTAAAGTTACACCTCGCACAAGAACTAGGTATACATCAGTGACATGAAGATCTGTTCATTAGCGTTTTCCATGTGCACAGAATTGACTTCATTATGAACGCCGAACTCGGGCTACAAACATTAAGACTATTCTGCAAAGGATCATCTTTTGTGGAATAAATAACCGCAAGAGGACAATAGAAGCTGCCGACTTGCAGACATAAAACCATCCTTCTTCAAGTTGCCAGGCATTTCTCTTGTAACTTGTTCTGTCTCGCTTACCTGAAATTGACGCTGGAATCTTCTCTTGCGTTTTCGTCTGATATCAACCGTCATTGAAAAACAGACTTCAGTCTTCCTTTCTCTCTTTCCCGCCCCCTTTCTTTTCCATTAACGCTAAGTTCGTGCTTTGTATATCCTATAACATGCACTACTTATTTTATCGACACTGACATTCCATATAATTTATTTAAATTGAAAGCAATATAGAGTCTTGTAACTTTAAAACCGATGTTAGATATTCCTCGTGACAACATATTGTGATATTTATTTCTTTAAAAATGTAATGAAAAACAAATAAAAAAAAATATGGACCAGTCCCATAAAACTAGATTTTGTGCGAGAGAAATCTGCTGATCTACTCACAATACTCATCAAAATATGGCCTTCAAAGTAAATCTCGCTCTCACAATACAATAATCTAGTTTTTATATAAATATTTGGTTTACTGAGGTAACAAAAACATACAAATATGTTTTATTAAAGACAATAAGTTATGTCAATTATATTCGATGAAATTTAACTAGGAAAACTTGTTAAAATAAATTAAATTTCATATATATATATATATATATATATATATATATATATATATATACATGTTCTTCGTAATGACAATCAAAATCGAAAACTAGGAACCTTTACAAGAAGTAATACGATCTGTGGACAATTATTATTAATTAGAAAAACTGAAAAAACAACAACTTGTCTGTTGTTAACTAAACGTGTGTATGTATATATATATATATATATATAGGAGATGACAAGTTTTGAAGTTATGTGGTCCGTCTCGTTACGGTGAGCGACCAACGCATTTGATGTATTGTTTTGTAAAATTTCCTTTATAATCTTTTATTTAGATTCCTTGAGGGTTTTTTTTCTATCTATTTTTATGACAATTATTACAGGCGATGGAATAAATTCCTCCTTCAGGTTTAAGGTTATTGTTTTGTTTAGTATATATATATATATATATATATATATATATATATATATATATATTAGGACCGTTGGTGTCTGTTGGATTTGACTTAGCACACTCAGTAGATCTGCTCTCTCTCACCTCATTGTGTTACAGTTCCTTTTTCGACGATCGGTGATATTATGTATGATCCTCGTTTTAGGTTTATTGTTAAGAATTGTGAGATTGGCGCGCTCTTAATGCATTTTCTTCTTAGTGGACAATTTTCTTTCCTGGGCAGACTGACATTTATCAAGTCGAAATTGTGGTTAGATGTGTTACCGTAAACTACCAGTGCGTTTAAAGTGTTGTTATGCAGCATGTCTCTTCGATGCTCATATAATCTTGTATAGATTTTTAAATATTTCGTCGATGTGCAGTACTGGGCCAAATGTTGTCGCTAAAAAAACTTTTGAATTTTGTTCCTTTATCTGCACTTGTTTCGAATACTATTCTACATCCTACTAATATGCACAGAAGGAATACCTGAAATAATTTTTAAAATGTCAAAAATAAATGCAAGTAAAATTTAAACCCGTCAGATGCAAATTATTTACAAATCTCAAACTAATATAACAGAAATCTCGATAAATGATATTCGCTTGATTTAACTCTGACCAGAAGGTAAAAAGCATTAAAAGATTTAGGATTGTACAATGTATGTTTATGTCGTGACATGAAATATTAGTGAAAAAATTTTGAATTATCAAGTGTTAGGTACGACATGCTGGCCTCCAATATAATTCTGGAGTAATTACAGCGTCCCGGCAATTGTGATAACGTAAATTGTCGCGTTTGGGCAAATAGACGTTCAGATTAATTCTACCAAAAGAGGATTTTGACTTTGGACAATTTACATGAATGTATACGAACTGCTGCAGATAACACTATAAATGTTTTAGAATATGTTTTGAAATGCTATGGACGCATTGAGTTGTGCATTAAGACTGAAGGCCGTCGTATCGAACTTGACAATTACTAATTCAATAAATATTACTAATCTTTCGTTCTATAATTATTTTAATTGTTTAATTTTAATGTATTTTATTAAAGTAGATAAGGACTTCATAGAGGCTCTCTTTCCAATAATGAGCATTACAATGCATTCAAGACAACAAAACGATCAAGATATGAAACTTTTATGACCTTCATTGTATAAAATTGAAATGCTACTAAAATAGCAGCTTATTTCTGAATTAATTTTTCTTGGTGTTTTTTCACCTGTTCTATTCTTTACCGGTTCTATCTTTTGACTTGATAAAAAGACTTAGAAAAATGAAAGATTTTTAAAAAATACTATTGAGTAGGATATTATAGAGGGGTATCCTAGAATACGAAGGGCCAGCCATTATTGTAACGGAATGAGAAATAGGCGGACAGTGTTCGAATTCCAGTCGCGTTCATTGCATTCACTTTTACACAAATACCCTTGGCAAATGTATGAATCTATCTCTTTAGCTCACCAGTTATGGATTAAATAGCAGGGCAGATTGGATCCTATAGTCTTTGTTGGCAACCAGTCTACCGCAGAAAGAAACCGCATCCTTATGTGGAAAAATCTTCTGCATAGTCATGAATCGAAAGAGACATTGCCTAAGCATTGGGCTGGTGCAAGGCTTCTGTGCCTCCACAATTATAGTTTTTTGGGGCTTTTTTGTTTTGGGGGTTTTTGGTTTTGTGTGTGTGTGTGTGTGTGTTTTTTGGACTTGGCAAGAGCAAAACAAATTCACGGACTTGGACAAAAAAAAAACCCTCCAGAATGACGTCAAAATCTGTGAAAATTTTTCATCCTTTATAATCAGTTGCGCTTACTTTAATTTGTAACGTATATAAATATAGGTAGAAAAAAAAAAAGAGCAAATGTTAATATGATCACAAAGTAATATCCGGGACCTCCTTGTCGGAGGGTTCGAGGGTAGTACGCACCGGCCCTGCCTAAGCGTATATCACTTATGATACTTAAATGACTGATTATCAAAAAGTTTTTATTTGTTCGATTTTTTTTTTTTTTTTTTTTTTTCATGCTTTTAGTAAATGTCCGACTTAATTCATAAAAAATGTACTCACGACGGGATTTTATTTTTTTATTTTTTTTATTTTTTGCCTAAGTGATGCCCACCTTTGTTTAACTTCAACTTAGTTTTACATTTCATAAGGAATGTTGTACTTTCTGTTGGATATTATTATTCCCCTTATTGTTAAATGTTTGTATATATAAAACGTCTTATTGCTTGCGTACACGTAAAAACGAAAAAAAAATGTCTCGTGGTTTGGGTTCATGAAAAATACCCGCGTGAAAAAATTATATATTTTTTTTAACCTAGGGATTAGATTGTTTCCTATTTTTGTATTTTTCATTTCCTTTTTTTTTATTTCCTCGCCCACTAGAAAGAAAAAAGGTTTTTCTGACAGAAATTGAATACTAAATAGAAATCGTTATTTTCAGCAAGTGCGAGGAAGTCATAAGTGTTAGTTTAGTGTAATATTTCTCTTGTGATAATGCGGTCCTATTCGTAGGAGAGCTGACCTGTTACTGTTTCAAGTCAAGTGTTTTAAAAAGTGATGACAACTTTTTTCTAATTTTTTTTTTTTTTTTTTTTAAGATGACTAGTGCAAAGTGATTTCCATGCGGTGCAAGGAAAGTAAAGGAAAATTGTAAAGATATATTAACGCACTGAAATTTTCTCACCAGGGAAGAACCAAAAAATGTCCCCTTCACAGTAATTTTTTTCCACAACATTTTATCAAGTCATTTTTTTTTTTTTTTTTTTTTTTTTTTTCGAAAAGGAAGGTAGGAAGGAAGGAAGTATTGCATTCCATACGATTCCATGACACGTTCTAAGTTAGCAATTTTTTTAAAGAATCTTTTTATCTTAAATTTCAGTATTTTACATTGGCTTAGATTTCAATTATGAAATGAAGGTGTTGACTACCAAAAACGTAAATGTTTTCGCTACTTTACCTGTTAAGCGTCAAATTAATTTAATAACATTTTTTTTAATTGCGTATGGTCTTCATTTTGTCCTCTACAAACAGTTGTGACTAATATTAGCTTTACAGCGATGTCTTTTAGTCTCTGGGAAATGTTGACTTAACACAAGTTAGCCAAAATATAAAATGAAACGTTGACTCTGAATATGTTAAGATCAAAAACGAACTGATTTCAAACGAAAGCAAAGTTTTCAGTTCTCAATCTATTTACCTTTTGTAACCAGCAGGTGATTGCTCCTGGTTGGGTCACCTGAGAAAGCGGGTCTAATATTTTATAGGTCCAAACCCATCAATGACACCAGCAATAAATATAGGCACCACTACAGTTTCACTAACAAATGGACATACATGATAAAAAAGGTGTAAACTTAAAAACAAAGTTTTATCGTCAAAATCTTTGTTGTTAAGAGGAAAGACCAAAAGGACTTTTAATTATTAAATTATACTTTTTATCCTTTTTTATAAAACGTCCGAAATTTTGGGTTTACTTGCACCAGCAGAGGACTAAAGATTAGTATTGGAAATTTTAGCGTTTTTTTTGTTTTTTGTTGTTTTGTTTTGTTTTTTGCGGTGAAAATAACATTGATTGGGAAATAAATTAAATTATTTTAGAAATCTTTCTCTTTTAGAAAATCTTGGTAGATTTTTTTTTTTTTTTTTTTTTTACATATGTTATCTCCACCTCTTACCCACTTATGAAATTTCAAGAAATTAATTTTTGTGCCGATTAATGTTTCTATTAGTTATACACAGGAATCTCTGGAGAATTTAAATTTGTTTTTTTTTTTTTGTTTTTTGTTTTTTTTTTTGTAAAACAGAACCTCCAGTTACCGAAAATCTGCTCTGAATCGTAAAATAAAAAATGCAATGAAACTAACATTATTTAAGCTTATTACAATTCATCCACACTCAATATTTTAAAAAGAATTTTGAATCTTTTTTTTCTTGTGTATATAAACGTACCGATTTTGGAAAATACGAACGTCCATACATGACATCAGAAAATAAGACCAGTAACTATAGTAAATTTAAAGCCAAAGTACCTAAAATTCAATAAAACATTAAATTAAAGAGAATATTTTCCTAAATTTTAAAGATTACTGAGTAGTTAAAAACTATTTTAAAAAATGGTATAGATATTTCCCCCGAAGCAAAAAAGTAGATAAACTTTCAGCTGTCAATCAAGCTATCAACACCTTATAAATACCTACCTCCGGGTTAAAAAAAAAATTCATTTCTGCGGGATTTTAAACTTAAAGTAAACAATATTTATTTCAAATCAGATGAATTAAATCTGATTTCAAACAAATATTGCTTACTTTAAGTCCGCTAATATATATATCAATCTTTATCAAACTTTATTCAATAAAGTTTAAGAAAAGTATATTTTTTTGAAAGCTTTTTTTAATAAAGAAAATTATATTGAGTTAACAGGTGACTAAAGATGGCACTAAAATCAACGGTTTTTAGAGATTTCAATACAAAAACTCCTTCTAGTCAATTTAAATTAGTTTTGAAATACAGCAAAATATTTTGCTTATTGGAAATATTAAATTTAATGTATTAGCTTGAAATTAAAACTGAAAGCTTCAAGAAAGATTTTTAAATTCATTTTAAACCTTAGGTATCGTGTTTCTTTGAAGATAACTAAATAAATATTACTAATGAAAGTACCCGGCGAGCCAGAAGAGTGATATAGGTGTAAAAAACATTGAAGTTTAGTGATTTTTTTTTCTTTTTATTATTCGTATTATTGTCTTGAATAAGCTTAGCTCAGTTTGACACAAAGAGAAGAGAGTGGGTCTTAAATGCTGACCAAACTTACAGCAGTAATAAGACTAGCTTCCTAACTAAACTCGATGTCAAGTCAGCATAATTATGCTCATTATGACCTGTTTTATTTAGTTTACTTATCTAAATAATTCTATTTAAAATAACCACACCAAGATATTTGTGTAATAGTTAAGTTTGAAAGTATTATAACAGTTTCCTCTCCTTATCAGACTAGCATTTAAGTCGAAATTGTCAGATGAATTACGAGTGCGTTTAAAGTGTTATGCAGCATATCTCAGTGATGCTCATGTAGTCTCTTTGCTTTTTCTGGATGTTAACCACTGGGCATTTTGTACAATCTATTTTGTATATCCCTGCCTCTGTTCTGTTGTTGCTATCTCCTTTGGTGCTAAATATTTCTCTTATTGTTTTATAGGTGGGGTTGATGAATTTTAGGTTAAGTTGAATAAGTTATTTTAGATGGTAGCTGTTATGGAGTTGATAGGTAGAATTATGTGCTTATTTTTGTTATGGTTGCTGGAATTATTACTATTTGTGGATTTTTGTTTTTTTTCTTTTGTGGATTTCGTAGATTTTGCGTTTGTCATTATACAGGAAATAATTCAGTCATTGGAGTTCGAAAGTGTTTTCAATGTATTTCTCTTCTTCGGGCAAGTATGATGCCCAGAGCTCTTAAATAAAGGTTTATAGCTAATAAAAAAAAAAGCTTGTGTAAATCTATGGCAGAACAGGGAGTGGATGGGAAATTAAAAGGATAAGAAGTTTTGTGGAGTCATGATTGTTCATGTCTTGAAAAAGATGTGTTTTCAGCATCTATTCTAATAAAGCCTATATAATGTCACCACTTCTGTTTAGGAGAATGTATTAAAGTTCGTCTGATGATTATTTTTCTATCGTCTCTCTGATAATACAATTTTGCTTTTGAATATTAAATTATTTTCTTGTACACTGAACACACCTCTTTGGGAACGAATAATTAATACCGTGACATATTAAAGTTCTAGATTAAAACAAAAAGCTCCACTTAATAACTGAAGGAAAATGGTCTTTATTCCACCGATCGATAACTTTACAAAATTTCGATTAGACTGAATCCCAGTGAATCCTAGTTAAGATGGGTATAAGAAATTTGGCGATAAAATACTTAATCTTATATCTAGGTTCCACTGTCTCCTCCCAAGTAAATAGTCTCTTTATTTATATATATATATATATATATATATAAATATATATATATATATATATAATAAAACGTCTAACGCCAAAGATGAACGGAAGGCAAGGATTATGGCAGCATTCACCAACTAAAACAAGGAGACCGCCCAGAAGAGTTGCAGGAGATTCCGAAGTCATCTGGATATTGTGGCTGAAGCCAATGTCGATTTTATTAAATAAATATACTGTCTAGTATTTCAAGATATTTTTTATGTAATCTTGGTAAATATAACTGCTAAAATGAAATGTCAGTGTTATTTTCCTTTGTGCGTAATTTGGACAATTTATTAATCGCACCTGCTGTGTGATATATAATGCCATCCCACAAAAATTAATAGCAAAAAGTACCGATGATATTCGATTCGCGAGGGTTGTTCGAATTTCATTAATTTTTGTTATCACCCCATACCTATGAAAAAGTTATCTGAATCTGTCACCCACTTGGTTCTCCGTCGACTGTTGTGACATGCCAGTAACGAGGCAGATCCTAAGAGAACTTATGAAAGGTATTATTGAAAAGAGGCAGTCTTTACTGAAATTTGAATTTCGTTCGCCTGTTCCGCAATAGTAACATCTACGTACGTCTAAATTTGGCACATTTTTTTTTCTCCTTTGTAAACGTGGAAGTTGGTTCCAGGCTTTAATCAACGTGATGGCGTGAAGGGAAATAAATTGGAAACGTTCAGTTTTTGAAATAATCGACTGACTGACAATTATTATCTTCATAAAAGTAAATTATCTCTCTGAAGAAGAAATCCGAGATAAGGAATACGCGTTGAAGCTTAAAACTCCTGCTGAGTTAGGATATCATTAAATTATGTCCGTTTCACTTTACGAAGATAAAAGCTATTTAAACGCAAATTATCTCAAAATAAGTCATTTTTTATTTTAATTTATGAACAGCCCATATATATATATATATATATATATATATATATATATGATAAAAATATGGTTTTAAAGTATGCTATTTTTACAGGTAATTGTGCTCAATAACGAACATAGAGCGCATGTAAATATAAAAGTGGTGTCAACACCGATATATGTAAACGTTGTTTCAAGGAGAAAATAGTTATAATCATCTTCCCAGACCAATACAAATTACTCGATCAACGATTGAAACTTCCCATAATGGATAAACGAAAACAAATTTTACTACGTTACTTAAAAATCAAAAACTAAAAACTACTACCTTGTAAAATACCGTCATAAAAATGCAAATATATCCTCTATATACAACGCAGATAAAGTAACATACTTTAGACAAAACCAATACTTTAAACAAATAAGATAAGCAAACCCCGAAAAAAAAAAGAAATAAATTAAGTAAATAAGAAAAGAAATAAACTACGAATGCACACATAAACATAAAATAAATTTAACAATAAATTATAATTAAGTAAGCAATAAATTATAATTAAGTAAGCAATAATAAATAATGAGACAAATGTTAGCAAACAACACTATAAAAATAGCTACAAAATACACAAATAACCGCATTTGGATCCACAATTATTGAGATTTAATGTATAAAAATATAAAATTATGGCACAAGGCCAATAAAAAGTGAAATAGATTGAGGCTGGTCTTTACTATCTTCTACCTAGCTAATCCGATTCACGTCCCATTCACTCATTACAATTCGCACATTCACCACAACAATTCATCCGTCACCAATTAATCCTCCATATACCGCATACTCTCGAGGGACCTACAAAACGCAACCAGTGACATAAAAATTTCCTGATTATAAAAAATTTATACATAAAAATCTGATGATTTACAATTAGAGGGGAGAAGATGACCCCCACCCCCCAAAAAAAGAACTAAATATCAAAATAAACCAAATAAAGATAACTGCGGATCCATAATTCTTTCTACTCGGTTATCTCTAAGAAACGTTCAAATATAACTTACCGCCAACCCAATAACTGTTAGGATAATACGATAAACCTTTCTACCCATAATGCACCACTGGCTAACATATATAAATAGTCAAGCCAAAAAAAACAACGCACATGGCCTGAATATTGTGTTCAAGAATGAAACAGACACTCTCCGCTCGGTGGTGATTTAGTGTCGTCCGTATATATATATATATATATATATATATTTGTTTGAATAATAACAGACCACTTTAAGGCTCCATGTAATAATTTATTTCACCACAAGCCCTTTAAAAGGGCTCTGGATCATCAGACTTTACTTCCAAAGGTTGAAAAAATTTAAAGTTTTAAAAAAATTTAAAGTTTTATATATATATATATATATATATATATGGGTGTGTTACTGTAACATTCCAAAAAGCGGGACATTGTAACAAGATTTATCTTGGTGTAATTAGAATGATTTAATATAAAGAATAAATACGTTTCCGGTCCAATTTTAAACTTAATAATAGAATTATGCCTTCTAGCTTCCGTGAATGTTGATAGCCTGAGAGTTACGTCTCTTCAGGAAATACGCGATCATAACTTTCTATCTCGTTTGGCTCTTAGTCGTTTTCCTCCTTTTTACTAAGGCCTCCAATCACTTCCGCCATCCATTCACATGAACTCGTCAGGGAAGTGGCTCGCTGCCTTCCCCTATCTCTCTTGCCCTCACTATGCCCCATGAAGATCAAGTTTTCCAAACGCTCCTTCCTCATTATGTGTCTTTTCCTAATTTTGCGTAGGTGTTCTTTCAGTTGCCATTTTCTTTTAAGACTTCATTGCTGCTTACTCACTCTGTCCATAGAATTTTAACATCTTTCTAGAGAACCACATAGACAATTTCCGTAAGGACGAGGAAAAAACTAGCATTCACTGCCATATAAGAGTATAGATACCTCAGAGCAATCCAGTACTCTTTTCTTTGTTTACAAAAGCTGAAAATAAAATCATATCAGCATTATGAGTAAAAGAAAGTATTGAATGTAAAAGAGTGGAACAAGTAACATTTAACCAAGCTTTATCTGTTGAGGAGGGTGCCGGAGTAAAAAAAATATAACAACAGGAAAAGAAAAGAATCTGGGAATGAACCCCCGTTAGGCAATGTGTAGCTATGTTTTTAATAGAATGAGACTTTGATATAACATTGCAACCATAGGTCCATGAGACATTTCACTGAATTATATAACTGTAATGTAAATGGTCGATATGGTGGTATGCAATCGACATGTATCCCTAAACTGTAAAAGAATCATGTGACCTCGTTTGAGCTTTCTAACACTGTTTTGACATCTTTATTCGTTTTTAAAGTCCAATGGCAAAGATTTCTTGCAGAGCCCATTAGTGGTGTAGAAACAGTAATCGCCATATATCTTTGTATTATCTGTTAATGACCAAGTCTCAAGGCAGCTGAGCTTACGAAGCACAAACTATAGTAATTACTACCAAATAAAATTATGCTAAATGGAGGTACGATAGAGTAATGGGTTGCGGCTCGGTTTGAAGAATCGGAGAGCCGAGTACAAATTCTAGTCGAATTAATTACATTCTAATACACTTGGGAAAGGTATGAATCTCTCCGATCTATGGGTAATTAGGACAGACTGAGTTCTATAGTCTTGGGTGGCAACCGATTTAAGAGAAAGAAAACTCTGAATTTAAAGCACATCTATGTAGCTAAGGAAAGGATCGTTCGTATTGACTCGATTATCCCGATTGGATTCCTTTAAAAAGATTTTGTTTTTTAACGATATTCCATATTTCATAAATTCAATGCAAAGAATAAAGATTGTTCACATGTAATAGCTGAATTAATGACTAATCTTGCATTTTTGTCATTATTACAATTTTTCAAGTGCAAAGGGTTAACGCGTTGAAATTGATCTTCCCGTTCCCAACTCTGTATTTGCGTTGTCTCTGTGAGAACGACGACAAATGGAGCAGACTAACTAATTATGTTGTTCTGCAAGGGGCGATAGAATTTCATATTTGTGTTGATAGAATTATTAATCTGGTTTTCAGAGGGCACGAATTTTTCATTGTGTGCTCCCCTCTTAAATCATTCTGAAAGTGGAGACGATGGCCCTGTAGACATCCTTATTCTTGGCATGTGATGAAAGTTGTATATTATTAAGTAATAATAAAATGCGTAGAAAAAGCTCATGTGATTAGGTGAAAAATGAGAAGTGGTAGTGGGGACTAAGATCTAAGTAACTACAAGACAGAATGTGGGCATTGGAATCTATTATCTACATGAAAGCAATATGCATTATATTAAGTTCTTTTATGTGCTGTGACCGTTCAGGACATGGAGGATGATGGCTCTCCACACTTTCCTATCATTTGTATCTCTTAGCAATGTTTGTCTTTTTATTATCTCTCGAAATCCGAAAGTGAATTGGGATAACGAAAGATTCCGTCCCAAAGCTGGGCAAAGTATTAAGAAACAGAAAAATATCATTAGAAACAAAGAAACTACTGAACTGTAGTATCAGTCCTCTTATATAGTAGTGAATGCTGGACAATTTTCTCACGGAAGAAGAAACTTGAAGCAACAGAAATGTAGTCCGACAGAAGAATGCTGAGAATACTATGAACCGAACATGTGAGCAACAACAACAGTTCTTGAGACAATTGCAACAAAAAGGACACATACTTAAGATCAGAAAGAGACAGTTGCAAAATTCTGAGGCAGGTACTGGGGAAAAAGAGAGGGCTTGGAAAATTCGATATTCACAGGACTGTTTGAAGATAAGAGAGTGAGGAAAGCAATGTCCAATCGACCTGACGAACTTGAGTGAATGGACGGAGGAGCAGGGTTTGGAAGAAATGCCAGAAAGATAAGTTATTAAGTGCTATAAAAGACAGGAAACTGTAGAGAGCCATAATCGCCAAGGTCCTGAAATCGCCCGGCGTCTTTCGTCAGGTTTTTTTGACAAATTTGGATCGTTTCTCGGCCTTTGGCTGAGATTCGATCACAACTACGACTAGCTTGGACTGGCTCCGGCCTGGGCCCGCTAGGACAAGTCATGACCAGCTTTGACTAAGCTCTGACCAGCTTGGACATGCTGTGACTAGTTTTGGACCAGCGGCCCTTAGAGTGGAAACACTCGGGTCTCCCACGTTAAACGACCTTGTGTCACATCTTGACCTTGTGGGAGTCAAGTAAATAGCATCGCCAAGGTCCTGACGGGACACGGCACATCGAAAAATTAAAGTTTTACGCTTTACTTCAACACAAAATTGATCTACTTAAAGTTTTTTTTTTTTTTTTTGTTTTACGTCATATCAACCTCAATGGCTTATTTAATGCCGACATAATTTTCATTGTTGGTTATATTTTTGTCCAAAAATCTATTTCTGGTAATATTTTTTTCTTTCAAAATTCTATTTCTGTTAAGAATTTTCCTTCGCTGGTAATATTTTCGTTTTCAAAAAATGTATTGCTGGTAATATTTTTTTGTTTTTCAAAAAATGTATTGTTGGTAACATTTGTTTTTCAAAAAATGTATTGCTGGTAATAATTTTTTTATACAAAGTATTTCTAATATTAAAACCTATTTTTACACTTGCACAGTGTTTTGATCCGAGTTTGGGGGTTAACTATTTGCCGATGGCTGGTACCCTAACAGGTTTTACCACCCCGGGTCAGGGTGGATCTGGGAACACCAGCAATTGAGAGGTGGTTCAACGCTCCTCAAAAACTCCTGAACAGAGGCCTTGCTGTTGGACATAGTTTATCGTCTTACCCAGGACGCAGATGTAGTTTGTCATACCCGGGACGAGATATACTTAAAGGCTGAAGAACTTTAACTAGAAACTTCGAATATATTCTCCAGCTTAAAATTTCTCGGAAAAAATGTCTTGTCTAAAAAAAATTCTAATTCTCTGTATTACTATTCAGGTAACGTCAATTTTGAAGGGAATTAAAATTTATTTTTTATTTTTTTTAAATAAAAAAACCGCAAACATCAATCTCTACTTTTCCACTGTCTTCTAAGCTGTGTTGGTCGACTACTTCCATGAATACACTCAACATGTAGTTCAGCCATTTGACTCATCCAATGCTGTTTTCCATTCATCACTAAAATTACTTTAATTTTCATGTATTACCTCGCTTAATTTAAATGTTTCTCATTGTAGTGTTTACTTAAAAGGCGCCAGTTTGGTTGCTTTCATGTCTTTAACCGATATTCTGCATCTTTGCTGCTTCAATTCACGGCACCAGTTTTTTCTTAATGTTCGCTAACTTGTCAATCCAATTTTCTTTCTTATTATTGTTTTCTTTTCAAATTGTTTTACGACATTAAAGCCAGCTTTTTTCGTTATCATATCTTTCCAATGAAATTTTGTGATCTCTGTTTAACTTTCTTTCGCAATTTACAATTTTGTACACCTTACTCCCCTTTGCAATATATTGTTTTTTTTTTATATATTTCTTACAATCCAAAGCAATCTATATATCTGGAATTTAAAAAAAAAAAGAAATATCGATAACCACACACTTATACATTTATTTGCAATATAATGAACAGACATTGAATTGCATGATAAAATTTCGCAACAGCAAATAAGTGGTTTTAAATGATTATCTTAAACATTAGATGCTGAAATAAACATGGTTTATTATAAAGTTTTTCAAATTTCCGGTTAGTTGGTGCTTTTTTAGATTTAATATTATATAAAGAAACATCCGTTGGGCAACCGACGCAACTTATTGCATTTGAAGTTTCTTTATACTCACCAAGGTTTGAAGTTTGTTGTTCGCCTTGGTGAGTATAAAGGAATTTCAAATACAAGTTAGGTCGGTCACCCAATGAATAATGTGTCCTTTATTTTACTTTGTATAATATTAAATCATATAATCCTGGACATTTTACCAATATTGTTGCCGAAACTTTGACTTGTATAATAAATTATGATTGTTATTTTGTGTGTGAGCTATATATATATATATATATATATATATACATACACACACAAGAGAGAGGTGGCAGAGAACTGTTTTTCTGACACTTGACAACTTTCCGATAAATCGGAAAATTAATGAGATGGAATGGAGTTATCTGTATGTCGATCTGACGGTTGGCAGCACAGGGGAACAAGTTACTGGCGGAGAAATGTTGAATCCCTTGTTTGAAGGCTTGTGTTGATCCTCTTGAATGTAGCAGTAAAGATAAATTTATTCTTGCTCCCCACTCAGTATACCATTCTCCTATTAGTCATTTTGAATTTCACTTGTTGAATTCATTTTAATGTGCTCAAGGATGATTTTAAAATAATGATTACACTAACGTGCCAAAAGTCCTGAAAATTCAATATGTAATGTTTAGTAGTGCCTCTGTAGCTTGATATCGTAAAAATGCTCATACATATTATACTAACTGGTGGGTCAATATAAACAACGGCTCTGCAAAGCAATATGAATTATAGGAGTGCGTATACCGGGAAAACATGGTGGAAGATATTACCATCCATTGGGAACAGCGCAGTGACTGACCACAAGACCTTAACGAGTGTAACCAAAAGCGTTTGGCGAGATTTGTCTGGGGTAACAGATAAGCAAAACTAGATGAAAGCCACCCACCTTAAATGCAGGAGATACTATATCCAGCATATCATTTAAAAAGATTAACAGTTCTACTTTCTGTGCACTATGGGAACAGAAGACCCATCAGGGTACCTTTGTTAACACCACAACGCTGAGCACAGTGCGGCTCATTGACCTACACTCTGACCTTAGATCAAACTAAACTTAGTAAATAACTAAATCTCCTATGTTGTCGTTCGCTAAGCTTAGATTAGATTGGCACAAGGCTACAATTATGGGACATTTAGTGAGGATCAGTTTGATTGACTGTTATTACTATCCTGCCAACCATTATCTAACGTTCATCTATATAATTTCTGTTACAGTGTAACCCGGATATAAGAGAGATTTTCTCTGGTCCCAAATTAGAGCCTGTGTTAATGTATATATAATAGACCAAACCCGGATATAAGAGACTTCTTCTCCGGTCCCGACAACTCTCTTATATCCGGGTTACACTGTAGTTTATTTCAACAAATCAACACCTGTCAATTACTTTACATTAAAACCTTAGCATTTTGACATTTTAGTCTTCGGACAAATAACTTACCTGACCAAATGAATGTAAATTGGTCGATATTTTCTGATTTAGCGTGCCGTGAAAAAATATTTATACGTATAACACATTGATTCGAGAAATATTCAAGTAGGCAGGGGATGGGCATTTACAGCTGAGCCACAAATTTTATACGTTTTACATAATTTTACTTTTGACTCATTGTAAATTTTTTTTTTCTTGAATCATTTTTTTCAAGTTTCCGATTCCTTTCAAGTTATATTATCATTCCAGAAGTATAAAAGTTTTTTTTGTTTTTTTTTTATTTCTTCCTTTCATCCTCCATTGAAGGGAATGGTGATGAGAATATCATCGTTGTGAAATAATCCTCTTTTCTCAGAATCTACAATCCTAATTTATACGGTTTCCTTTTGCAGGATTATGGTTTGCAGAAGAAACGATGCCTTGAGGAATCCTTATTCGTGTCTGATCTGGAGAACGTTCTTCAGGTAAGTCATTATTTTTCGTTGTCTTGAGACTTCAATCCTCAACTTCACAGATGAGAAATTGAATTCTTGAATCGGTTTTGTTTGTTTGCATTTTTTTCTATTTCTCAATTACACTTCCGTTGAAAGTGATACTTTTTGGGTATTATGAAGTTTTGTTACTGCAAAACTGATGCATAGTATGCAACTCTTCAACCCTGTTAGTGCAGCAATGTTATTGTTATTGTCTTGAATCATTCTGTAAAGAAAATCCAAATAATTTCTTTATAAATAAGTTAGATGAAAATATTAAGTGATTTTATGGAATAAACTTTCAGTTTTAAAAATCTTTTACAAATCTTGATATTTTAAAGGATAAGAACCTTTGGGGTAAAACTGGACATTTTAAATACCATATTTCTTCGGGCGTAGCAATTCATGGCTCTACACACATTTTCTTTAATATCTGTGAATTTCCTTGACTTCTTAGGAAAGATAATGGAGTGACTTCAGTCGCACCGTTTTAAATTTACTTTACCTTTTAGAAACCAAAGTCTAGATATCCTACTTTACCCTTTTATTTAACCCATAGCTTGGGGTGGGTGAAGATGGGTGCATGGCTTTCTAAAAGAAATTTGTTCGAAAGTGAACTTAACAGACTAGAAATTTGAACTTGACTCGCTTATTTCTATTTCTGTACCATTAACTGTAACACTACCTGCGCATATAAGAAAAATCAAGTTAGACGCTATTTTTTTAAGGACATCTGATAATGGTTCTCCTATATGTCAATGAATGCTGGAAAATCTCATCGCAGAAAGAAAAGTTGCAACACCAGAAATATGATTTCTACAGATGGATGCTGAGAATACCATAGATGAGCAAGGACGAAGTTTTAGAAAAAAAATGTAAACAAAAAGGGCAGTTATATTTAGAATAAGAGACAGCTAAAAATTCTAGGGTACATAAGGAAAAAAGAGGACTTGGAAAATTTGGCACTTACATGATATATTGGAGACAAAAGACAGCAAACAGTGCATAATCTACTTCACAAACTTATGTACATGAATGGCAGAGGAGGGTCTAGGAGAGCAAAAAAGACAATTTACTAAAAGCTACAAGAGACAGGAAATTGTGGAGAGGCATCATCGCTAAAGTCCTGAAGAGACACAGCACATAGATTTGTCGTATTTCACATTTCTGATTTCCTACTTTGTAACTGATATATTTTTTGACCGTAAATTATTTTGTCAACGATAAAACGGCATCAAAACGAGGCAAATGGGCTCATTAAGTATTTTTATAATATTCTAAATAGACAAATTTATGTTCATTGAACAACTTTCAGAATATGTACATGAATCGATTTTACTAAAACTTTATTCTTCTCAAAAACTACATCGGAATAATATAGACATCCTTAATCTCTGTAATCTTCGCCATTCTTAAGTTTTAAGCAAAAAGGATGAGATTTTATTTTTCTTATCCTTACGATGAAGCACTAAAAATACAGGTGTAGTTAAAACTCGTAACTCGAAAAGCTGAATCCTGATTGAAACTTTCGATTAAGTTCTCGAGTAGTGTCTATAATAGGGGCCAGAAAAACCAAAATAAAGCAAAATTTCATTTATTGTTTCTTGATACAGTTTATAAAAAAATGAAGTCCCTACCAAGTCTAAATTTTTGTGCCAAACACAAAACTCTAGTTAGTGTGAATAAAACGTTGTATAAGACGCAATCAAGACTCAAACCACTGGGTAAAATTTTAAAGGGCAGTTATTACAATATATATAAAAAGGAAAAATACAAAAAATTACATAGAAGACATATTGAGTGCCTTTATAAATAATTACGGCAGGATAACATTTACAAATAGTTTTAAAAAAAGGATAACCATCAAAAATGAAAGAAAAGAGTTTCTATTCAGAAAAAGACACACGAATTCAATGAAAAAAAAAAAGATGAAAAAACACATCCAAGAAGGCAGAAAAACAAAGGTGCAACCAGCTTTTTAGGAGAAAAAAAAAACAAACCTAAAATGCCTACTTTTCCTACGTGCGTCTCTTTTGTAAATGTCTTTTTTTTATATATGAACACTCTTCGTGCTTGGTAACATTTATTTGAATTTATTAAACTAGTATAGATCAAAATAGGTATAAATACAAATTTGGCACAAAAATTTCCTTTTGTGCACTTATTAAGGCAAGATAACAATTTCTGATGTGTCACAAAAAGGATTACCGCCGAAAATGAAAGAATTACAATTTAGAGAAAGACAAGGATTTCGAAAATGACAAAAAGAGAAAGCACATTCAAAAAGGAAGATGCAACCACCTTTTTAGAAAAAGATGAAAAAAAATACTACTTGTCCCACCACGAGCGTCTCTGGAAAAGATAACAAGTGTGAATTTTGGATTCTCCCATTCTTATGGGTGGGGGTAGAGTTTCTGCGGAAGAATTTGATTCGAGGAAAGCTGATTTGCATTTTTGGCGGGGTGGGGGGTCAAAATCTCCTTTGAAGCCATTTGAATTCTGCGATTGATATTATTCACACGGATCGTATTTCATCGAGACATTGAGGTAGATGTAGTAAGAAAGATAGGAGATAATGTGTTGTTTTGTTGATAGGACTATTGTTGGTATGTTTGGGTCAGTGTTTGTGACTAGCTAAGTTTAGTATTAAGACAGAAGAAGACCGTCCTTTTCCCAATCCCCTTTTTGGCCTTGTGCCACATTTTGTACTATTGTACAAATAAATATTTATTAACAAGGATCGTTGCACGATCACATGTTATTGATCACCACCAGCAGAGTAATCTGAGCGAAGGAATCTGATGTTGGATAAAGCCGAAACTGCCCAGAGTCCCAGGGTAATATCACTAATGATGTGGCCGCCGTCATCTTACAGATGTATTTCTAAACTTTGAAATGTCTTTTTTATATTCACATTGTTCGTGCTTCACTGAGGGTTTGGGGGAAATTTATTTGAATTCTTTTTTCGTACTGTGTTGTCTAACCGCGAGATAATAATTTTCACTTGAGAACTCCAAAATTTGGAATCTCTGCAGCTGGCTTGTGACTCTGATCCTTCTTGCTTGAATGTCTACATGCTTTCTTCTTGGTATCAAGCGGGAGAAGGCATTTTTGATGTCAATTTCCTTCTGGGGCTATATGCTAACCGAAATTATATTTATGCAAAAAGAGTCTAACAGAAGACTCCATCCTAAGTTTTCACAAGGGCTCAAGAACGTGTCTCTCGTTGGCCAAAAAGATACGAAAATAATTTTCCATAAACTTGAAATGGACCCTTAACAATCTTGGCGGTTTGTAGCCACTGAGCCTAAATGATATACAAGTGTAACAATTTTTTTCTACAAACCGTCTGACTTACTTTAAAATACACATCTCTCAAAAGAACGTGAAAACAATTAGACGATTAAATATTTATTGCACCAAAGCAGTAAAAAATAAAATTTTATCAGTTTGTATTAGAACTGAGCTATTTTTTTTAGTTCAATATAGTCAACTCTACTTTACTCAACTTAATCAATATAAAAGCATTTTAATCACATGGATGTTATGACAGTGACAGTCACAATAAACGAGAATAACAATTGATTTTTGTAAAAATGCAGTTGGAGGTTGTAACTACCGAGTTAGCCTTAACCCTAAACAATTTGTCATAAGTCAAGGTTAAAGACGGCTATCGGATTTTTTTTTTTTTTTTTTTTTTTTTGACCGTAAACATAAACCTAGTTCTCGTACTGTTCTGGCTTCTAGGATCATCGTTTACTATTGACAAGATGATTCTTTTCTTTTTGCCTGGTCCACATTTAAATGACACGTTAAACCCGAATTGAAAATTAACAGAAAAAATATTAAACAGAAAAACTGGTGATTGTGTTGAATTACTTCACTTGTGAAAGACATACAAAAAAAAAACTGTTTTCTAAAGCGTGATACTTGCATGCAAATTGTCAGATCAGCTTGAGAATTTCGAAATTATTATATTTTGGAAAAAATAGAAATTGCAGGGAGTCGGTTACGAACTGTAGAGAGCTAACAGATCTGGGTGATGTCACAGTGTTCTGACTTTTCTTCCTCCGCATACATTCACGCTTCCAAACCACCGCTTCTGCATTTTGTCGCAATGTTCATCCTCTAATAAATATCTGCCAGTTGTATTTCGCACTAGTCATCACTAAAGTTTTAAGAAAATTTAAAAGTTGATTTAACTTAAGTCACATATTCTTTCTGTACGAACATAATAAAAACAAGATGTTTTTAACAAGATGTTCGTGCTATACAGCATGATCTTCAAAATCTCTGACAATTCCCTGGCTAACATAATCAACAAACCTCTCCCATTAAATATGTATAGACTATGATGGCGTGTTGCTCCTTCAGCTAATCGCCTATAACTCTTGTATTTCATCAGCAGATATAAAGTGTGGAATAATGTATTATTCGTCCTCTGTACCCGTGTATTCATGTGGAAGTACAGGTCTGTGTTAAGGTCCAATAAGGATATAAAATGTATTAAAATGGGTATCAGAGTACATTTACAACGCCCCCCGCTTTTTTTTAGACACCTGAGCACTTATTGATCTGTATGCGTGATCATTTAGTGTAATCTTTATCTTCTAACTCCTTCTTTTATTGTTCTCTCTTCTTAATGCTTTCATTTTCTCATTCTCTCTTACTCGGTAGCCCTTTGCATCTGAGTGGTTTTACTGCCTTGCTTAGGATTAAACGATTAAAAATCTCTATCTATAAAAGGCAGTGTGTGTGTGTGTGTGTGTGTGTGTGTAACGAATGCACGGCTGCAATTTTCGACGGATTTGCACCAAAATTTACATGCACATGCTCCAAGTTAGTAGGAAGGCAAAGACCGACTTTACATTTCCCAACTCCCATAGATAGTGGAAATAATCGATTTTTTCATGCTTCTACGGCAGTTTTCATGTAGTTTGCGGCCATTTTGTACTGACCAGAGTGAGAGCCAATAGCTGGCTTCCACGAATAAGCAGGAAAATTCTATTGGCCAACGTGAGAGCCAACATCTGACTGACACGAATATTAACTAGCATGCTAGCATGCAAAAAAAATCGATAGCTGCATTCGTCACAGGTGGGAAAAATTTAAATCTGCATGGCACTTTACTCCAATTGGCTCATTAGCTTGCTTAAACTCAACATTGATTCTGATTCCGCAGAACTGAGTTAAGGTGTGAAAAAGTATTTGTTGTTAACATTCTTTTTTCATTCGGTTTTTCCAGTTACGAGTCCTTTTTTTCAAAGCTGATCGTTTTGTGTTCATTTTGTTTCGTTCTTTTTTCGTAACAGATTTAATGTTTAATATAAAGCTTAGAAAAATTCGCAGTGTGAGATAGGCAAGAAGTAAGGCATGTAGCAACATCAGCACGGCAAAGGGCTCCCCTTTAAAGGCAAGGAAGGGCAAAAATATTCAATTCAAGTGATAGCGATTGCTGTATGAGTCGTACGATTTTTGAATCGAGCCCGGGCAACGCCGGGCCATGCTGCTAGTAACTCATAAAAGTATTAATGGAATTATTTCTACACTTAATGCTTTTATTTTTCATGGACGTTTTGAAAAGATTTCGACTCGATCAAGACCCTCCTTAACAAAAGAAAAAAAATTTTGTTTACATATTGGAAAGAGATTGGAGCAACAACTTTTCAGCATCCTTTCGCATGAAAGGTAAAATAGGTTTGGTTTGTTTTAAGGCATATCAACTTCAGTGGGTTATTTAATGCCAACAATTTTTTATATCTGATAATAATTTTCCTTCAAATATGTATCGCTGGTAATATATTTTTTTTTTTTTAATTTATCGCTGGTAATAATTTTTTTACAAAGTATTTCGGGTATTAAAACCTATTTTTACACTTTCATAGTGTTTTGACCCCAGTTTGTGGGTTAACTATTTACCCATAGCCAGGACCTGAGAACACCATCAATTAAGAGATGGTTCCACACTCTTCGAAACCTCCTGATCAGATGCCTTGCTGTTGGGCGTAGTTTATCGTCTTACCCAGGAACTGGGTAAAATCGGAAAGAAAGGCTTAAATCTTTGAAAGAGAATCCGTGTCATGGATATTATAAAACTAACCCAACTGGTAAAATTAGCAAAATTGGTCATAAAGAGAAATCAATGCAAGGAAGTGGTTATTGAACATTCATGTCTGAAATCATGACTGATTGATTTTAATGAGTTAATAGTAAATAAGGATGAGTTAGTACGAAAAACATGCAGCAAAAACGTCACTCTCAGATTTTCTATAGTAAGAGAAAAAGAAATAAATACTAGAGAACTTTGAAGTAGAGCTAATATAGTTGACCATTACTCTGGGTTGCAAGATTAATCCTTACTGAGTGTTCCATACAAATAACTACTACTACAGAAGCTCAGTTACCCAACCACGTGAGCCCCCCCCCCAAAAAAAAACTATAGTTTCAATACACGTTAGCATGCTCAAAGAAAATAAATTTCATATTTTCTTGAATCCGCACTTGACGTGAAGTGTCAGTTTAATGTTCAGATCCACAGAAACTTCCGCAATCATCAGTCATAAAAGTCTGCTCTGTTTTGTATCTAAACAGAAATACCGTCATTATTGCCGAAGCGAAACTGCTCTACGAAATCGCTCTCATTGACGGTAACACCAACATTCATGCCATTTGCGATTATTTTCAGCCGTTCTGCAAATGAATACTCATTTCACTAAAGATATATTTTTATCTCTGCTGTTGTTATTTTAGAAGCAGACTTGCAAGATTATTTCACTTCCTTCTGCAGCTTCAATGTTAATAGCTTTTTCTGGCTGTTGTTTTTGTACTTAGTCACTATGTTGGAAAAATGTGGTAGGGTGTTCTTTAATATCTTACGAATACATCGAGAGATGACTTTATTTCCAGACATGAAGAGTAAGAATTTTTTTGTAGATTTTTTTTAAATGAATTAACCGATATTTTTTTTTTTTTTTTTTTTTTTTTTTTAAATGAAATGAAATTTTTTTTTTAAATTTTCATATTAAATTTTTTTTAAATGAATTGACCGATATTAATAACTCTTATATTTTTTTAGCGCTTGATATTTTTCCATGTGGACATTATAGGAGAAAATGATATATTTTTTTTATATACCAGAACAATGTTAGGAAAATTAATGACAAAGTTGAAGATTTTCTTGTGACGCGTTTCGTCCTTTGGGATTTAATTAAACTTTAATGATTTTTATTGCACGAAGGCGGGTGCACGCCGAAATTTTAAACTTTTTTTTTTCAGCTTGTATGTGTGATTTTTTTTTCATCTACTGAAGAACTTAGTCATTATGCAACACCTACATAAAATTAACTGCATTGTAAGCTAGAGAAAATGTCTGTTGTTTTTTTTTGTTTTGTTTTTTTTTCTCGCACGTATTTTTCATTGACTATAAATAACCTTTGCAGACGGGTAACGCATAAAAACCAACCTCGAGACGAATCAACACAAAAATTTTAGCGTTTGCTTATGTAGCCTTTCCTTAATATCCTTGTCTTTGATATCGAAGCCTGTTTTATTCTAGGTGACTTTTGTTATTGCTTATTTATCCAGAGAATGAAAACTTCCGTTTTACACAAAGACAAAAGTCCCTTTGATTATTTAGCCTGATCTTGGATTTAAGTTAAGTTTGTAATATACAAAGGCTTAGGCATTTTAGTGGGGGGGGGGATAATTCAATTGACTGAAGTTTTTCGCTGTTCAGTTCAGAAGTTTGAATTAATTTTACTTGCCGACGACTGCATCTCTCTATGTTCCGATGTGTGCCGCTTTATGTCCCAGTATTTTGGCAAAAGAAGTAAAAAAACAAAAAAACAAAAAACGAAAAAACGAAATCTTTCTTTCTTTCTTCACACGTGTTATCCGATTGACTGGCATGATTTTCTGCGTTATCCTTTCCATAAAGCACAGAGTTTAATTTCGTTACTCTGCATTATCTTCTGTCGGTATTTCTGGGATGAGGAATTATTATTTACACTATTTACAATCGGACTATTAGCCCCTTTGCTCTTGTTATCGATACCTTTAGGCCGTTATACCCTCCAATCTTCAGGTGTATATCGATCCGGGTAACCTACAAAAGAGAAAAACTTCAGTGTGTGCAGTCAAGCATGACAAACAGCAGTAGGACAGATTAGCAAACAAGCAGGTTAGGTTTAAGGCTGCACGTTATCCACATAGAATTGTCCTACGGAACAACAGCCTAGGTACTAATGGATTCGGAGCAATGTGGGCCGGGCAGTGTGTACTTGGACTTTGAAGAAAACAGGGAGAGTAATAACTGAGCAGTACTAAAAAAAAAATGAAATAAAATAAAAAAAAAACTAGACTAGATATCACTAGACATGGGCAGTGGAACAAGAACAATATACCCTCGTAGATTAAATAAAGGGTTCAGCTCAGAATTTTCCTCTAGGTTACTCGGGTCGATATACACATGAAAGACGGAGGGTACGATGGTCAAAATAATTCGGACAATAGTCCGAATGTAAATAGTGTAAATAATATATTATCTTCGTCAGGTATTTTACGGTTTTATAACAAATATTTTTATGCAGCGAAGAACCTTCAACCCATTCTTAGATTAATGGTTAAAATGGTTTCAAACGAATTAATTATTTATTAATAATAGAAAATTATGTGGAGAATACACTTCGCTGAACTGAATTGGCGCGACTTTTCTTTGTTGTTTTGTCTCTTAAATGGCAGACAGTTCAGCGTTAGGTTAATACCTGACTTCAGTGACAGAAATTGCTTCAGCACCTACTGAAATTGCTACTCGATAGACGAGAAAAATTCTCAGCAAGAATTTCAAATGAACTGCTGTTATGTTTGCTGAAGAATTTGCTCAAATAGTTTGAATCTCTTTACAAACATTCAAAACAACAAGGACGGTGAAAAGGTCCAAATCTGGTCACACAAATCCAAAAGGCAGGAAAGACGAGTAGTGTAGAAATCAGAAATCACAAGTCCAATGTACAAAATAAAATAGGGTAAAAAAAAAAAACAAAACAACTAACAGATTCTATGATCGCGAGCCCACTCTCGCTCACGAACCAAAATAATACGCTCTTGCAACAGAACCAATGAGCTCAAACCGGTCACCCGACAATGTCTCAAAGTTGAATTACAGGAGTACGCCACTACTCCCTCCTTCTGAGAATCTTTCCATCTTCCATCATAAACCCATTCTTCTTTTTCTTCTTTTTTTTTTAATAGATTTGTACTTAAAGATCGCAAAGACTATACCAGTAGCCCTTTTAGATACACATGTACTGCAGTTGTGGTTGTATAAGATGGAGTCCATTGCTGGTTTTGAGTTCAGTAGTCCTTCTCTTGTACTGGTTGTTAGTTAAATGTAGAAAAACCATTCTGCACTGCTATTTAATCTTTAGCTGGGGGTTAGTTTCCCGCTTTTCTCAGCGACATTTGTGAACAGACCAGTATGGAATTTTAACTCGACTCGATTATTTCACTTTCTAGTCTCCCCCTCACCACATTGACTGATGGAAATTATTTCGCAACTAATTAAGCAAAGCTACTTCTACTTAAGTAAATGTAAAACAGTCTTAGTTGGCAAACGACAACTGGCTATAAAAAGGTACTGTTGATTATTTACGGTTAATTTGTTTAATGCACTGACAGTTGTTGGCGTCACGTGGCAATAATTGTAAGGAAAAAATGATGCACTAAAATAAATAAATAACCAAGTAATCGTTTTACGTTCCCTGAATATCGGTACCAAAATAAGCCTCATGCTGAAGGAAAAATTCGTATATTTTGTCCGGGTATAGTATGTGCATTATAGGTTTTAGTCAGTCAGATAGGTGATACACGCTTGGGCGATCATGTCTCTTTCGATTCATGACTAACTAGGCAGGTTTTCTCGCAATAGGGTGCCGTTTCTTTCTGCGGCAGACCGGGTCCTATATCAGGACAGAACCAGACAGGGGAGAAGAGATGGATTCATAATTTTTCGAAGAGTATTTGCGCATAATTGACTGAAACTGGAATTCGAACTCGGCTCTCTGATTTCTCATTCAGAGCTAATATCGATTACACCACAACGTACAAGGTTTTGTAGGTATTCTGATAAAAATTTCAAAGTATTTGGTTATCTTGTGATCTAATATAATACTCATAATAGGGTCTGAGTTTAAAGAGTCAATTGCAAGCAAGTCGTGCACATGTTTCTTTTTGTTATATTTGAAAGGGCTCAGATTGTGAGTTTTCAAAACGCTGGATAACTTTTTCGGAGAAGTAGTGACAAGAGAAAACAAACATTCTTACAACAGTAGATGTCCTCAACAGCTACGCAAGTACAGGCGCCTGCCATTATGAACACATTGTAAGGCAGCAGTAGCAGCCCGCACGACAAATCAGAGACAATTGTGTTAACAAGGTCCGTTGGAAATCCTTTAATTGCAGTAGAACCTCGGACACGTGTATTTCTCTTCAGACTCCCACTTAAGACATCACTGCCGAATCGAAGAAGGGTTGTAACTTTAACTTTCATGCAACTGTCAGCCGTTTGTGTGTACAACATAGACCTCTGTTGGTGACATTTTCCATATATGAGAGAAGTACCTAAACCAACTTTAAATGCCCATCTAAATAATAGTCTCTTTCTGTTGGTCTACTTGTTGAATTTTCGACCGAAGTCTTGGTAAACATCCTCAGTTTTTCCCGCGATAATCAGGCGTCAGATTTTCGGTTTACTCTTCGTCAGATCTGAAAAATTTTATTCATCGATATGTTTTTCTGGCTGAGACATGACTAATATATCTCATTATAATCTTTGTTCTTATATTTACGGGACCCTTCTGTTGGGTGGGATGCCACAACACGATACTTAGAACTACAATCAAAAACACCTGTGAACAGGTGAAGACGATGGATAAGTTTTTTTTTCTCTCTTTAAACGAATCACTGCGCCTTTATATACCTTTTGATCAAAATGTTCTTTAGCGACATTTTTTTAAGACTGCATTTACCTATTTTAGATTAACTGATAGAAACCCTATAAAATAACGCGATGCAATTTATTCTATATTTGTTTATCGTGTTTTCTGACCTAAAAGTATATATAAACAAAAAAATAAAAAAAAGCATCTTATTCGCAAACTTAATGTGAAAATTCATGAATTAATAAATAAGTACATTGAACCCTATCGTTGCAAAAATATATGGCACGAATGGATCTTCTAACAGTTGCATTAGTTTTATCACAGTATATTGCTATAATTGTCTTATGATAGCTAATATATTATATCACATTTATGAATTGAAGTTTATCATAGATATGTATAAGAAAAACATAGTAACGAACCTTGTATATACTCTCTACGGTTTCGCATGCATCCACTGAGGATCTAGTCTCTTTGTGTATGTTTGTGTCTAACACTTCTCTTAGAAAGCACCGATATTAGACCCAAATCTGCAGATCTGTCCATAAAGTAACCCATTGTTTTTGTCTATTAACGGGTACTATATATATATATATATATATATATATTACACATATGCACGTGTTAGAAATGTGAGGTAGCGTAACAGTTATCGGCAAGGTCAACGAAATTTCGCATGAATCTGTTTCTCTCCACTTAACATTAATCTTTTGGGGAAAAATGAGGATCCACTTCTCTGTTCACTCTATCTCCTCGCTCGGTATCTTGATAAAATTATCTTGTTTCTGGCATGCCAAGATCTTTGGTTGTGAAGCGCATGGTTGAACGGGTACTTGAGCAAACGACTCTACCATAATTATCACCCATGTAGAAAGTCGTTACACCCGTTGTCAACCTTGACAAAGGCCAGCATGTACTTAAATGTGCAAAGTAGATGAAGCAAGGGATAAGGTAACTCGCTGATCTAAACAGTGATAAGCTAATAAACGAGGACATTTGTCCGAAACTATCGCACCGCCCCGCGCCTTTTTCTCGTCGGTTGTAACAGCTGTATTACAACAGCGTTATTTATTCAGTCTATTTCACGAGGATTCATTTTCACGGGTAACTGGAATACTAGATTTCGATATTTCGTATCTAGATTTCGATATTTCGTATCTAGATTAGAATTCAGACATGCTATACAGGGTAATGCCCGTCCCTAAATTTACAATTATTAAAAAAATCGAATATGATTGGTAAAAACATGGGAAATGATTTTTGTTTATTTTCAAATTAACAAATTAGCTTTACGAGTGCTACTGGTATCCTGCTACCTAGTATTACCTGCTGCATGGTAATGGTCATTGACGACTAAACTCGATCCACTACCAGGCTTTCCCGGCAAGAGAGTAGCTACACATCCAGCAGGATTAAAAACAAAGCCTGTCAAAAGGCAGAAGAACCGTCTTGTTGGGGTCAAAGGTCATCTTACACAATGAGGTAGACTGGGTTTCATTGCTATGTATTCAGCCAGTGCAGAGATGACCTTGCATTGCAAGGGCCAGAACGGAAGGTTCCCTAATGGAATCAACGGCCACGCATCCGTAACCAAGACAAGCCTTTAATTTGGACATTTTGACCTGAACAGAGATGGGTTCTGTTATGTCTACTTGTGCAAAATACATCAAGCATCAGTCTGGCTTTCAAACACAGATATGGAAGGAATTGTTCAGCTCCGCGGCGGCCCAACTACGACACCAGGTCATGGGACTGATGACGATGAGTTTTCAAGTAGTTATGATCTGAATGCAAATAGGAAAGAACACATTGAAGAGATTTAAACAGATTAATCTGTCGTCTTCGGTTATTACTTGGGGTTGCTGAATAGCTCTAGATCTGAGCAAGAAAGGATTTTTTTTAAATCTGGTCATCTAGTCAAAGTTTAAAGATTGAGTTGAGGCTAGAAAGTTTCTTCAGATATTAAACAGGATTAAAATTGTTTTCGCCACGATCTTTGTCTTATAGGAAAAAACAAGAATGTGAAGTAAATAGAAATCTTCACTATTAAAACAAATCATTCGACTATCCAAGCGATATTTATCAGATAAATTAATGTTTAGTTGACTTATGGGTTCACCTATCGCCCAGTTCACGTTCGCTTTTGAACGGGAGTAGAAGTTTATCCTTTCCTTTCCGTCTAGGATTGGATTTCTGGTTCCTTCTAAAGTCTTCTCATTTTCTCTCCCCCACCCTCCAGTAACTTCTTGTTTCTTGGTGGCATTATCTTGTAATGAAATGATTTTTTTTTAAATTACAGACTTTTTAAAGTTTTTGCTTTTTCAATCTTCGAACTTATCTGATCTTCTCTTGTAGGATATTCGACCTGGATGTATTCAACACACAAAGCAAACCTTATGAAAATTTTCTAAAGACTTATTTCATGATCTGAATGACCCAAACATATTCTTGTGTACTCCAAAGCAACTGAAATTTATTTGACAAATTAGTCGACCGTGGTCAAAGGGTCATTAGTCCTCTTCGAAGTGCTCCTCTTATGTCGGCAACGTCCCTTTCAGTGTTCAAAACTATCTACATTGCCCTCTTTTACGACAGTCATCGTCTGCCTGGTTATGTGCTTTTTAATCGTATCAACAGTCTGGCGTCTTATTTTTGTTAAAAAGCCAGAGGTCGTAGGTAGCCAATTATAGATTATAGATGGCGAAAAAACCTGGGTGATGCGATGTTATACTAAAATGTCTTACAGTGCACAAGTTTCCTCAATGACTGTCGACAAAGTGACTCGGAAGAAGAATGTATGTTCATATACTCAGTGAAAAATTATTTTATTGGTTGCCAAGTTACATCATGGCTGCGCAACCGGTTCACAAAATATACAAAATGGCTTCGTATGTATTTTTAAAAACCAACATTTCTGGAGCGAGGAATTATGGAATGATTGAGTGGTTATTTCACTTGCGTTTTGTTCATTTCGTAAATATCAAAGTTTAATATTTCTCAAATTTCAGATCTCAGCTGAACTGAATAACGCGTGGCTGAATGGTTAAAGCGTTGGCGTTCTGATCATGAGTTTCGAATTTCACCATGGTCGATTAAGCTAAAAGGTTTTCTTGGAAACGATCCCAGCGTGCGGCAGTAGACACCTTTTAGGTAATGACTGAAAAGCATATCCTAGAATAGATTAGCCGAAGAAGCCTTGTGAATGTAAATGGGTCGACGAAGTTTTTCGGAAAAACCAAGCCTTGGTTGCCAATCTATCTAGAGATGATGTACATTTTTCTGTTCGCCCACGTCGCTACCGAATGTGACACAACGTCACTTTAAAGTGGGTTTAAGAGCAATACCGTATCAAAATTTCTCAAGCTCCCTCAGAACTTCCCCTTTTGGGAGCACCTGAAGCACCGGTCAATAAACCCAGCCCCCTCCCGAAGGAGAAGTACTGCCTGGTGCGGATGCCCCCATGGGTCATGAACTAATATTATTTTGAATCTTTTTCAGCAAAAGGGAAGTAGAGATTTACTTTACCCCCACTACTGAGTCAAGTTGTGACACAAGGTCATTTTTAACGTGGGGATCCTAGTGTTTTCACTCGGGCCGCTGATTCAAGCTGGTCAGAGCTGGTCTAAGTCATAGGCGTGATACCTGTGCTAGGTCAGTATGACTCTAAAGAAACACAACCTGACTACTCGATGGGGATGTATCGGTCTTTAAAGAAAATGTACAGTTACTAAAAAAGTCACGCAACTTTTTCTATATAATAATGTTTATTTACTTATGTCTGTATATGGCCGTAAAGAAGTATTTTGGAGACGAGAAATTTACCAGTGCCTCGACAATTTGAAATTAATTTCGAAGACAAAACGAAAATACATTCAATCTTTTCTGGGTTTTTTTTTTGTTTTTTTGTTTTTGTTTGTTTTTATTTTTTTTCCTCAAAGACATCAAGAATTAGTTAACTAAGCTTGAATTATTATTTCTACACTATCTATATTCCAATCATAAAACTGGATTCCTTTTGATATTTGTACGTGTAATATGTCACATGGTGAAACAGGAAGTGTGTTGTTGGAAGATTGTGCTGCGTTAATGTTACTCCTGGGTATGGCTTGCTTTAGAAATCGGCATTCGAAATCCTGCCTTTTTATGGTGTTAATTTTTTTTTTAATTTTTAATTTTTTTTTTTGATTTCTTTTAAAATCAGGTCTCTTTCGTTGGGCCAAGAACTTTTCAACAACCCTTGCAGATACATACCGTACATTTGAGTAACCTCAGTATCCGTTTTTTGTTTTTTTTTTCTTTCATGGTTCGATCGAGAACTTTGATCCCCCCGCACCTTTTTTTTTTTTTTTTACTAATGGCTTCACTTCTTGTATATATGAATTGCCAGCAATATGACTTGTGTCTTTTACGACCATTATTTAGTAAAACTTATTAATTGTTTATTTCTGGAGCTGACCATGTTGATCGCGGATTACTGTGCTTGTTAGACCTGTGGCTACATAAAACCGGCACACAAATACACCATCCGAATTTTTACCAAATTCCCTATTTTGCTGGTGTTTTTTTTTTTCACCAAAAGTTAACGAATGAAACAAATTGGAATCTATCATTTCTTACTATACCTGCATAAAACGTTAATGATCTACGCTATACTTATATTAATATAGTAAGGTATTCAAACGATTTCATTTGTGCGCAGGCATTACACTGATATTAAATGTAAAGTGGATATTCTCTTTCATTACATTGACAGGGTGCGTGGTTTTCAGAATGTATATTTCTCAAATAATAAATATATATACTTGGAATTAAATGTCTGTTCCTATCAGCAATAATACTGCGCTTTCCCAGTAGAACTAGACCTTCCAGGGTAACGTGTGACTTTACAAATGATAAAGAAATTTACTTTTTTCTAAGTGTGAAGAAGTCTCTCATTGCCTCCTAATCCCAATGGTCTTAATCAGAATACAGATCCCAAAAGATGAAAGCGTATATTTTTAGAGTTGTTCTTGCCGCAGTAGAACATTTTTCTGTTGTTGAAATGTAACGATAAAATTTCCCTAAGGAGTTTGTCAACAACATAAATAATATTCTTATTTGCGATTAAAGATAGGACGAAAACGAATTCCAAAGTTTGTCTGTAATAAATTGTCTGTTTCGAATGACAAAATTGTTTTTACATTCAGCACTTCTTTTAGGGGTACAGAACATCGAAAAAAAACAACAACCTTTCAGGTGTTGTGCTTATACTTTGAGCAAACCTTTGATCGTCTCTGAAGTCTACGAAGCTTTCTTTTAATTTTTCTTTCTCTGATCTTAAAAAATGACGCGTTTATGAATCCCTTGTTTTGTTTTATCTATTAAACTATGAACACGCCCCAAATTCGTTATACTTTTCTTCATCACGTGAACAAGGTGCATCAGCTCGTTTTAATAATCTTGCAGTAAAAAAAAGATCTTTGAAACTTTTTTTTTTAGCTACCCACTAAGAAATTTTAGGCGTGGTACATAAACCTGTTACGATCTGAAGTGCTTTTATGGAAACACAAAAATTGAAAGAAAAAAAATAGTATTTGTGGGAACTGACAGTCATGTAAATCAAAAGCGATAAACTTGGAAATATGACTTGAAATTGGCTTGTAAGTATTCTAAAACGTGTACCTGGCCTACTTTTTATTATTTAAGTTTGTACTCGGCCTTATTATTAAACTTTCAAAATCAAAGTCTGCTATATTAAGAGGAATGAATAAAAGGAAATTGTTCTGTAGGTTTTTTTTTCTCTCCTATAAATTCATTCAGTAGATTTCGTCTTCTATGGATCAATTTATTTTCTGGCTTCATCAATTTAACTGCTATTGTGGTTTATATAATTGCCAATTTCCCGCCAAAATTAGTAGTAGGCGTTAGAAACGATACAAAAATAAAGAGTCCAAATGCTGATTTTCAAGTTAGGCGGGAACGTTATTATAAAACTGACTGAGCACTGGTTTTCTAAGGTAATTTCTTTATCTGCTATAATTAGTCTAGTAAACAAAAAACTGATTAATCTCGTTAAGTAAGCTAACACGAAAATATGATTCTATTGAATGTAATGATTTTCTTTCGGTAAAGTTTATACTAAATAACAAAAAAATAAATTACCCACTTCGTAACGATTGATATAAAGATGCGGGTAAAATGGTCGGCTCCTTGTATCGCTCTAGGAAGTATCTGACTTCTCATGTTATCCTCTACCTTTATGAGAGCCAAATCAGGCCGAAAATGGAATACTGTTGTAATATTTGCGCAGGAGCTGCCTAGACCTCACTTTTCAGGATTGATAAAGTTCAAAAAAGTCTCCGAGCCTTTGTTGGAGAAAAATATATATATATATATATATATATATATATATATATATATAGTTCCAAATAATTTTATAACGAGCAATAATTATGGAATCAGTAACTGATCAAACAATTACACAGTTTACAACATTCAGGCTGTTGTCCTCATTTTTATTGCCATATTCACGGCGTTTCAGCCACTGTACGCTCCGGCCTTCATTTGATTTACATTGGAATTTCGAACCAAACACTTTTGCTTCACGGGGATAGATTATTCTAGTTCCACATACCATGCCTTTTCTGTATCTCGGTTTCTGTTAATTCCCTTTAGTAACTCAAACCTTGAAACTTTTTTTCCTCTACTCTGGCCAGGTATTGAACTCTCAACTCTAGGTAATTTTATAGCTAGAAATAATTATGAAATCAGTTAAGGTTTAAACGACTTTAAACGAGTTTATTTACACTATTTGTATCAAGCGTTGATTGAAGTAATTCAAAATGTGACTTTTCCCAAAGAGTTGAGAGTTCAGTACCTGGCCGCAACAGACAGAACAAAAAACTTGGAGAATTTAGCTATTAAGGGAAATTAACTGAAACGGAGAGATATCCAAAAAAGGCATGGCACATGTAATTAGAAAATCTACCCTTGTGGACTAAATGATGCGGTTCGAAATTCCAGCGTATATTACCTGAAGAAAGCCGAAGCGTACAACAGCTAAAACGTCGTGAATATGGCAATAAAGATAAGAATAATAGTCCGAACGGTAAAAATAGTTACAATACTTTATCTCAGAAATATAGACAGATGTTGAAGTTAAATTTACATTAATAATTAATTCCATATAAACATATTGTAGTTTATTAGTAAATGGTACATCAGTGTTCAATGAAAATTTAGTTAACAATGAGGTGATGACGTAATAAAGTACAAATTTTCTAAGATCTTCAAAAATATTTGAGAAATTTGCACTTCTGCGTTGAGCTTGTCTCCCGTTATTAGAACTATAAGTTATCCGGCATTTTGGGGTTAATCTGGCTTTGATACATCTAGTTTATCTCAGAGGCCTGCTGCTAGGAAAGTCGGTTCACTGTGTCGTTCCAGACGATTTTTCTCGGCAAAATCTATCTTGGATGTTTATGTGTTTACCACTTTTATTACCTGTATTGAATATTGTTACCATATCTGGACTTATGCTATTGCAATATGTCTCGAGATTCTTGGCAAAATCGGCTTACGGCTATATCAGGTTGAAACGCCGCTTCTCGTGCAGCCACAGAAATTAAGAAACATCGACTTTGGACAGTACCTAGATGGGTGAACTCTTGGGAATACCAGGTGCTCTAAGCTATGCGATCGTGTAATGGATAACGGCTCTATATTGGAAATGGGAAAACCGGATTCCAATTCCAGTCTGGTTTATTTTATTTACTTACGCGCAAATACCCCTGGGAATGGTATGAATCTACCTCTTCACCCCCAGCTATGGGTTAACTAGTAGGAGTTGTATCAGTAAATTATTATCTCGAAAAAGTGTTCTTACAATCTAAAAGTATTTTGTGGCTTCAAATGACCTACAAAATGTTGATAAGCAGTAAAAGACAAATCAATCCGTCTTGACAAAATCCAAAAAATCTGCAATGTTATTCGTCCAGACCTCGCATCTCGGCTTCAGTTATTTACCGACCGCCGTAATGTAGCTTCTCTGTACCTCCATGGTAACTATTCCGGTGAGCTTTCCTTTTTGGTACCACAACTTCATGAAATTAAGCGTAGTACGAAACTGGCAGCTCGTTCTCATTTTACAATAGCTACATGTTCTCGTTCTCATTTTCCAATAGCTACATGTTCTCGTTCTCATTTTGCAATAGCTACATGTTCTCGTTCTCATTTTGCAATAGCTACATGTTCTCGTTCTCATTTTGCAATAGCTACATGTTCTCGTTCTCATTTTGCAATAGCTACATGTAATCGTAAGTTCTATTTCAAGAGTTTCTTCTCTCGTCCTTCTCGCTTGTGAAGCTTTCTTCCGGCTTCCCGCTTTCCTGTCAAGTACGATCTTCAAAAATTTAAATGCATCGTTAATCGCCATCTTCTGTCTCTTGAAGCTTCTTTTTTTTATTGTCCTTTCTCCTTCCTAACGTTTTGTCATTTTCTTTCACTCTCTGTAACCTCGTAAGTTTTGGTGACTTTATTCACCCTGCCTGGGGTGAAATGATTAGAAAAATATGTCCTGACAGAGCATCTGACCATTCTCATCATTGTCGGCTCCCAGATTCGTTAGAAAAAAAAATAGATCATACTGCAATAAGCGTATTTTAAGACATCCGCCAACCCATTATTTGATCCGCTCTTAATATGTTGCTTATAAAAACCGCATAGTTTACAGTTCAGACCTAAGTTCTGTGCAACTAACACGAGTGAATCGCATACCGCCAACTTAAGTGGATGTTAACATGCTATTAATATATTTACCTTGAACAGAAATATGATATGTGTATCTCCTGAAAAGATGACGTGCTTGGACAATTCTGAATAAAGATTCCAAATCAGCATACTTGACTTAGTCTGAAACGCGTTTTCACCCAGAAGCACAACCATTGAGAACTGAAAAGGGAAGATAAATATTTCTGAAACATTAGGTCTCATATTTATAGGTGGGTTGATTTTATGGCACATCGACCATTTTTAACATGTCTCTATTTCTAAGATGTGGTATTTAAAACTATTTACACCATTTACAGTGTTCGGGTTGTTGTCCTCATTTTTACTGTCACATTCACGGCGTTTCGACTGTTGTACGCTCTCGCCTTCTCCAGGTGATATTTGTTGGAATTTCGAACCGAACCCTTTTAGTCCACGAGGGTAGATTGTCTGGAAGCACATAGGCAAGTGGATAAAAGCGTTAGTTGGTTGATTCAAAAAAAGACTTGACCCAAATAGTTGTAATTTCGAACCCTGGTCTCAGCGGAGAGAACAAAAACTTATCAAGAGGAATTGCCTAAAGCTGAGACATTCAAAGGCATGGTACGTGAAATTAGAACAATCTACCCCCGTGGATTAAACAAAGGTTTTCGTTTGAAATTCCAGTAAATATCACCTGAAGAAGGTGAGGTGTACAACGGCCGAAACGTTGTGAATGTGATAGTAAAGATGAGGCTAACAGTCCAATCAATGTAAATAACCCTTATTTATTTTGTTTTGTTTTGAGTCTATAAGCACTCCATTCGTCAAATATTTACATTATATTAGTATCTCTGAGCATTTACTTGGTGGGTGTCCTCTTTTGATGGAGGTTATCTATCTTCACGGGATGCAGATGATGTATTGTAGGCTTCTCCGACAGAGTAGTCCCTTATTTATTAGGATCTAATCATCTATGAATTATCTATTAACAATGTAACCTGTTCTATTTTTTTTTTATTACAAATAGAAATTATTAAGGAGATAAGTGGACATTTTTGTTGACTGTCATGATTAAATACAGCAAATTGTATATAGCAAACTCTAAAAGCATATCTAGAAAATTTGCAGACGCCTACATTTCGTGTGTATATTTAGTAGGTAAACAAATACAGGGAACACAGTAATAATATAAAATGTCGAATATTTTTGTTTTGTTATTAGGTTGGTGCAAAAATAATGTCGTTTACTCACATAGAAAACGACATTATTTTTGCACCAACCTAATAGCTTTAAAAGTAATAGAAAATGTGCCGCTATATTATTTTATCAAAATAAATGGTTAAAATCGTTAGCAAACTCTGAATTAATTATTATAAGATCACCTTCTTTTTCTTCTACGTGCCGTGTCCCTTCAGAACGTTAGAGATCATGGCTCTCCACAATTTCCTGTCTTTTGTAGCTCTTAAAAAAATACTGTCTTGTTGTTATCTCTCCTAAACTCTGTTCTGCCACCTATTTACAACAATGCGTTGTTTTCCTCTTGCTTTCAATATGTCCTGTGAGTATCAAATTTTCCACGTCTTCTTTCCTCATCATGTACCCTAGAAATTTCAACTCTCTTCCTAGTGCTAAGTATAAGTGTCGTTTTTGTTTCCATTTTCTCAAAAACTTCTTCGATACTCCCATGTTCGGTCTATTGTATTGTCAGCATTCTTCTGTAGAACTACATTTCTGTTGCTTCGTTTCTACATCTAGGAGGATATTGTCCAGCATTCACTGTCATGTAGGAGGACTGATATTACGGAACAGCACCGTACTCTTTTCTTTGTTTCCAACGAAATTTTCCTGTTTCTTAACAATTTGCTAAGATTTTTGAAAGGCAACTTTCGCTATCACAACGCGCCTTCGGATTTCAGTGTCGCACTTTTTGGTTCTCCGTTTAAAATATTTTCAAGGTATTTAAATTGTTGTACTTGCTTGATTTTGGTATCTCCGATTTGTATGTTGGGCTGTTTCTTTTGTAAACAACCATGCATTGTCTTCTTGCAATTGATGTTTAGTTCATTCTTCTCGTTTTCTTTCACTGCCTTCTGCAGGAATTCTTGTAGTTTCATTTCTGCGTCTGCTATCAAAAGTCTCATCTGCATATCTGATGTTAAGATTATGGCCGTCAGTAATGAATTCTGGTAAGACTTCTAATTTTCCCAGAATCGCCTCACTTTGTAGCTGGAATAAGTCCGGTGAGAAGAAACATTGTCTGACACCCTTTCTATTTTTGTATATTTACTGAATTCATTTTCTATTCGGATGTAGTTTGCTACCAGTCTTGGTTCTACATTATTCTAATACCCTTTCTAAATGTCATGGTTACCTAGCAGTTCCAACAGTCACCGAATTTGTGAATCTTTTTTTCTAAAATTTGCGTTAGCAAATGTCGGCATTCAATCTTTGTATTAAAAGGAGTAGATAGAAGTTATAAATTATACTCTCTGACATAGGAATATTATCTTACGATAATTAGCCAAATTCTTTTTTTTATTATTTTATTTTTATTTATTCATTTGGCCTGTCTACCATCGCATAACTCCAGGAAGGCTATACTCCACTATCTTACACATAAGCTACTGGAGTATTGATGTTTGCAGTTTTTTTTTCTTTCTTCTTTTGTTTCTTCTTCTTCTTCTTTTGTTTCTTCTTCTTCTTCTTTTGTTTCTTCTTCTTCTTCTTTTGTTTCTTCTTCTTCTTCTTTTGTTTCTTCTTCTTCTTCTTTTGTTTCTTCTTCTTTTGTTTCTTCTTCTTTTGTTTCTTCTTCTTTTGTTCTTTTGTTTTTCTTTTTTTTGTTTTTTCCTTTTTCTTTTTTCTTTTTTTTTTTTGTTTTTTCCTTTTTCTTTTTTCTTTTTTTTGTTTTTTCCTTTTTCTTTTTTCTTTTTTTTTGTTTTTTCCTTTTTCTTTTTTCTTTTTTTTGTTTTTTCCTTTTTCTTTTTTCTTTTTTTTTGTTTTTTCCTTTTTCTTTTTTCTTTTTTTTTGTTTTTTCCTTTTTCTTTTTTCTTTTTTTTTGTTTTTTCCTTTTTGTTTTTTCTTTTTTTTTGTTTTTTCCTTTTTGTTTTTTCTTTTTTTTTGTTTTTTCCTTTTTCTTTTTTCTTTTTTTTTGTTTTTTCCTTTTTCTTTTTTCTTTTTTTTTGTTTTTTCCTTTTTCTTTTTTTTTGTTTTTTCCTTTTTCTTTTTTTTTGTTTTTTCCTTTTTCTTTTTTCCTTTTTTTTGTTTTTTTCCTTTTTTTTGATTTTTTTCCTTTTTTTTTTGTTTTTTTTTCCTTTTTTTTTTTTTTTTTCCTTTTTTTTTGTTTTTTTTCCTTTTTTGTGTGAAAATTACAAAGTTTAGGTTTTTAGTAAGGTGTTAGATTTACAGTGTAAGTCTTTATATACTAAATTTGGCCCTTACTTTGTGTCCATTAGCTAAAATGAATCCTTCTTTTTTTTCAAATGTTGTGCTTCCACTTATATCTAGATTAAATATGATCAGATTTATGCTGATTACTTTCAAATATGGTTCAATAAATACATAGTTGAAATCCCTAATATCTAATTGGTTCACAGCCGCTGCTTAGACTTTACAAAACTAAATTAAAAGTAAACTTCCGTCCGGACGGTGGTTTTTCAGCCAGTATATGTTTATATATTTTATTTTTCCCTCGTATTTTCTCTTAGCTAATCAATTTCAAGAGTTGAATAAAATGCTACTGTAGCAATTTTACAACACTGTACGCGTTTTAAACAAACACTCTTCACTGTCAATGTCACCCCAAATTTGTGCTTCTCCTCCATTCTAGAGCAGAAAATCAATTTTAAAGACCTCCTTGACAGTTTTTCATCAAAACTAACGCTTTTCTGCTGTGCTATGTTTTTTTTTTCGCTTCCCAAATGGAAATAAAATCTCGTTGAATTTCTTGAACTCTGAACAGCCTTGTAAATAGACTTTTTCTGTCATATGATTACGAGGAACTTTAAATAGATTTTAATCGAAAAAAAAAACAAAAAAAAAACGCATCATCATAAGACCTGTTGACAGTTTGATTCATGTAAATTTGTTTTAATCAGACTTGTGTGACGAGGTTATGCACTTGTGGCTTACGTATATTTGTTTCACTGAAAACATTTAAACTTATTTTGAGTCATACGAGCTACGCTGTTTTTCTTTTTCATTTTTTTTATTTATTTTTTTTATTTTTTTTTTTTTATTTTTTATTTTTTGTCTCATTTCTGACTGTTGGCTTTCCTCAGTTGTCTGTAGTATTTTGAAATGGTCGAACTTTCATGACATACGCATCCACACTCATACATACGTCACATCTGTTTTTTTGTTTTTTTTTAACTTTCGAGCGCTTGCAACTATCCTCCTCTGACCCAACAATATCTCGTCTAAAAATAAAATAAAAACTCAGACGGAACATTTCAAAGTGTCGCTTTGGTGTATGTGTGTTTTTGGGATCAGCATGAACAGAGCTTATTTATTTTGACAGACACGAACCTGTCTTGAACTTAGTCTTTTAACTGCTGAATACATTATTTACCAATACATTAGATGTTAGGTGTATGAAAAATTTCCAGCGATCTTTTACGAAAATATAGCCTGGATACAGAGTTGAACAACTTTTGCACCTATCTAATAATTATTACTCTAAATATGTTCACTTAGCTATTTGTATAGCAAAGACTGTTGTAGTTTTATATATATATATATATATATATATATATATATATATATGAAAACACTGATAATCTCTACTGTAAACTTTTCATGTTATAGAGATTTTATCTTTATGAACAAAATGCTCAATTGTTGAAAACATAAGTGTAGCTAAATCACAAAAATCTTTATCTGCTGCTGTATCAGAATGGCTTGTTCTTGGATGCCTAATACAAGGGGAAATCTTAATAAAAGGGGGTAGGAAAATTGTTTAAAAGGTAAGAACATGGAAAATTAATGAACGGGTGGTTTTACTAAGCTCTGGGGAAGTCGGAAATTAAAAAAAAAAGAAAACTTGCCCTAATTCTATTAGTCACAGAAGAGTCTACGATTGTCTTAACCCTTCTGCTCCTCGATATTTTCGATTTAACAGTCATATACTTTCATCTATAAAGATACTCGCAAATAATGTCTACAGTGACAAGAAAATCGCAATAATCCAAAAGGGGTAAAGATTTATTCATTAAGCATAAAAGAAAATACTTTGCCTTGTAAATCCACTGAAATGCTTCAGCACTTGGAATTTCAATCATCAATTCGGAAATTTTTCGGGTTTTCCTTACGTGCTACAGTAGCTTCGGACTTTCCATAAAGCCTAAATCATTTTTGAGTACTTAGTGTACAATTCCGTGCTTATCGTGACGTTCTTAAGCAATAAGTCAATTCTAGCTTCGTTTGCCGCCATTAGGAGAGAACAAAAGTTTAAAAATAAAAAAAAATATATGTATATATCTATTTCTTGTGGTTCAATCGTAATAAAAAAAAATGTAGTGAACTTGTCTACACTATGGTAACTTTGCATAAAAGAACCAAGAATATATAGAAATGTTTTATATTGGATGAATCGGTATATCTAATCTCATATTATAAGCAACAAATAGGAAACGTTTATAAATTTAACAGGTTTCGCTTTTATTTAAACTTCCTCAGAAATCACATATATAAATTATCTTAACTTTTCCTCTCCCCAATGTTTAAAAATAAAATAAATTCAATTAATGTTAGTTTATTTTTCGTTTTTTTTTTGTTTTTTTTTTGTTTTTGTTTTTGTTTTTTTTGTTTTCTGTTTTTTTTTTTTCAATTTAAGGAGACAACGCAATTTAAACCAATTAGTTAGAGTTCATTAAGATAGCGGCGGTTATCTAATCAACAAACCCTCGCTGAATACATGCACTTCAATCGCTCGTGCTCTTAGTTTGACTCTACACTTCTAACGTCTCCGTCTAAACACCGAAATTTTATTTACTAATCATCTTTTTCTTTTTCTTTTTTTTTCTTTTTTTTTTCTTTTTTTTAATAAGAGTAGATAGTTCACACTTTTTGCCCATCTTTTGAACAGGAGTAGTTTATTCCTTGTTTCCTGTTTAGGATAAAGTTTCCGATTCCTTCTAAAGCTTTATTTTCTTTCACTCCCAGTAACTTTTCTGCGTTTTAGTGTCATTATCGCTTTGCTTGAGGTGAAATGATAATTTTCTTTTTTAAATGAGGAAAAGAGACTGAACTAAACCTTGAAAGAAGATTAAAAATAATGTAAACCACTGTAATATACTTCGATTGGAAAACCTGTATTATCACAAGGTTCTTTTTCTTCTTCTGAATCAGCATACACTACACATTTAAAAAAAAAAAAAAAAAGAAGGTAAATTAACGTAAATAAACGTTTGTTTTTTTCACATCTTTGTGTGTGTACGCGCATCCATATATATATATATATATATATATATATATATATATATATATATATATATATATAGTTTACAGTTTTACCTTAAGGGGGCGGCCTGTTTCTTCTTTATATTTCTTATCACAGCTTCTTGGAATGGTGTATACACAGTCCTTAGTCATGTTCTCCTCTATGAGGGTTCTTACTTGGAAGTTTTGAACCTCTTTTGAAGGTTGTCCTTCTGTATTTTGTCTGATAATCAATTCACATAATGTAGGCAAACCGAAGCTGTATTCTGAGTGTTATCCTCTTCTGCCCTTCTATCCCATTTTGTTGGAGCTGCTGCTATGTACCCAGGGTAGTTGTTACGTTGTAAGGCACTGCTTATATTGGCCATTTCTTGTTCATATGTCTCTGTGTCGCCAATTATGACTTTTGCTCGATGTTGTAAGTAGTTTCTTTACACGGTATGGATAATGAGTTGAAGTTAAGGTATTGTCCGGTGAATATTGGCTTGCAGTATACGGATGTCTTGAACCCATACTCTGTTCGAGATATTAGTACATTCAGGAATGCGAGTTTGTTGTCATTTTCTATCTCCATTGTATCGATGATCTTAATTAGTCCACATGGCCCAGCAGTAGCTGGACCTCTTCCTGGTGTGGCCAGAGTATGAAGGTATCATTTACCTATCTGAATCATAGGGTTGGTTTTAGTGACGCGATGGACTTGACTTGTATCGGTTTTCACCCTGGTGGGGTTGAACCGGCTTCCTCCCGAGCAAGTACAGCATCACGGACCATCGCTGCCCACGCTCGCCGATCCTGAGCTAGGTCACGTGAAATGGCGAGCCAATCGCGATTCCATCGTCGAAGACCAACTAATTGTGGACCCGATAGTACTGCTAGGTCATCCCTGATTGTGCTGGCCCACGTCCTCAGCTGCCTACCGACACGTTTTCGCCAGCCAGGAAGAGAAGGAGGGAGAAGTACATCGCGGATGAGCTCTCCCTCTGGGCATCGAGCTGCGTGCCCGAACCATCGATGGGATCAGATATATATCGACAGGATGATGACTTAGCAAGGAGTTCACCATTATCACCAGCGATGGTAAACATATACATTGAATACTTCGAAAAAATGGCATTAGAATCCACATCGCTAAAGCCAACATTATGGCTGAGATATGTGGATGACAACTCTGGACAAAACTAGAACAATCTACCCCAGTGGATGAAATAAAGAGTTCAGTACGAAATTTCAATCACCTGAAGAAGGCCGGAGCGTACAACGGTTGAAACATCGTGAATATAGCTACAAAGTTGAGGACAACAGTTCGAACTACATACCTGAAGAAGTCTGAAGACTGTATAGGCCTGAATGTAATAATAACACGAAGAAAACGAAATAATAATTTCAGTTTCGCGAAAAATATTTGGAATTTTAACGACTTTTCAAAATTATGGTAAATATAAAACAGTATTTCTCTTAACAGCCTATGCAATTTTTTTATCATGAAACTCTACAATATTTTCTTTGAATTATATGACGATTTTAAAAAAAAAAAATAAAAAAACTGGAAATTTTTTTAAAAATTCCAAAAATTGTCCAATAAAATATTTTGGTAATTACTGAGACCTATACTACTGAACTGGGAACCCTCGTTTACATTTAAAATCTATTAATACAGACTATATTTAAGAGAGGTAACATCTTTAAATTCTTATCCTAAATCCGGTTTAATTAGTTTATTCTCATATTCTTTCGGCTTAAGTTTTTTAAGAATTTAAAATATTTCATAGAATTCTAACAAGTTAATATTTTAAAATCTAATGAGTGGGGGACACCAGTTTCCTTTTCCCCTGTACTACTTCTGTCAGTGACCCTAAAATAAATCCTTGTAACGATTTCTCCTAAGATTAACTAACCGGGGAAAATCCCCCAAGAGCAATCGTCAGCCATAGTATACAAGCGCTCATTTATTAGGTTGGTGCAAAAATAATGACGTAATAATGTCGTTTTTTGACGTTAAAAATACGTCAAAAAACGACATTATTACGTCATTATTTTTGCACCAACCTAATAGTATTATTAAATGTCGACTAAGAAATAGTTTATAGCTGTCAGATAAAGTATAAACAAAGTTTTAGATCATCTAAATGAGCATTTGGTTATGTTATACTGTGGGAATCATCTCAAGGTTGTTGATCTAGTTACTTTGTTTTGACTGGATATGGATTTAAAGAGGTTGTGTGACTGTATCCAAGTCTATAATTAGTGTTCAGTCCCAATGGTGTCGTGACTATCAGTTTAGTTTCCAGATCTGAACAATTTTGGTGACACATTATCCATTCCATTATCTACTTATGCTTGTTAATCCCTAGAAAGGCGGACTTCACCTGCAGATCTTCCGGAAGCTTAAGTAAATTATCCGTTTTATAAACCAGACAAATGGCTTAATCCCTTTTCTGACGTAAATAGATAAAAAATATTTTTTGAAAATTATAATTACTATTTACAGAATTTAGTGAAAAATCTATTTTAGCCTTTTTTTTTTTTTTTTTTTTTTTTTCCACATTATTGGGATTCTGTCAATGTTGGCTATGGGAGTGACAGCTATTAGGTTGGTGCAAAAATAATGACGTAATAATGTCGTTTTTTGACGTCAAAAAACGATATCATTACGTCATTATTTTTGCACCAACCTAATACTTACTACCACTGTCAGTTCAGGTAGTTATGAGAAAATGATTATTTCTCATTCACTCACACCCGCTCTCTCTTCCCGCTCTCTCTCTCTCTCTCTCTCTCTCTCTCTGTCTTCCTGCTCTCTATCTGTTCTCCCCATTTCCTTCCCTCTCCCTCTCTCTCTATTCTCCCTATTCTCCCTCTCCCTCTCTATTCTCCCTCTCTCTCTCCTCTCTCTCTCTCTCTCTCTCATGTATTTTTGTTTATGCCTGTGACTAAGTATTTTGTCTAGATATTTGGCAATGGGAAAGCGTACAGGGAGAAATTAATTAATTCCTTAGAGCAGTGAATAGAAGCAATATCAGCTGGATTTCCAACGCTGCTGTTTGCCAATTTTGTTATCCGTCCGTAACATGTCAGTCCCTAGTGTTTGCGTTATAAACTAACTAGTGCTTAGTGCTATTTCTAAACCAGCGTAGACCTATAGTAACGTACAATACAACACAACCTGTTTTATGACGTATTTTTTATTATGTTGATGGAGTGTCATTTAGCATAGTCTGTACTGCGGAGTATTTGAGCAAAACCGAAAATGGAGGCACCCATGAGAAATCGCTAACGGCGTCTTTAAAGTCATTTACTTCCAAAAACTGACAATTTACTACTTTTACCAAAACAGACTGATGCAGACAGGCAGCAATGTTATAAAAATGCAGCCGTGAAAATGTTATTTGAATGAAAAGTATGTTTGATTTTACATGCTATTTAATGTTGAAGTCGGTTTTATTTTTTAGACCTTTTAGAACAAAAGTTAGTTTTGTTAACTTCAAGAAAATTTCCATAAATATTATATACGCATAAGTACCATTTCCAAATAAATATCTAATCAGATCATCTTATCTTGGAGTATTGGCCCACTTTATAATCGCCTTCTAGCGAGATCGCTAGACTCGATCAGGAAGTACTTTAACGTATATAATACCTAGCGTGCTGCACATTCCGACTTCTGTTCTCAGCGTATAAAATATCGTTTGATATTTGTAAAGCAGATGCGTTTTCAAGGCAAAGTTACTTGTTCTTTTTACGTTTTCCTGAGTCTTTGTTTCCACTTTTTCTCACTTCGAAGAGCTGATTACATTTTGTTATTTAACACACTTTAATACTTATATAATGTTACTTCTGATGATCTGGTCACTTGGGACCATGTCCGTAGCCGATCTAGCCTATTATATTCAATCGGCAAGCCCACGCTTGAATAAGCCAACTCCATATCCTGTGGATAAAGCTAACTAATAAAATATATTTTTTTATATTTTACACGTTTGGGATCTTTGGTTTACATGAGAAATATCTGTTCACTAATGGAAACTTACATGAATGTTCGAGACATGTACGTGCGTATGTCTGAAAATTGTCTATCTGTATGTCTGGGATTTTCTTGATAAAAAAAATCCATAAAATAATGTTTTGAATCTCTCCGATTCATAGAAGTTTATTATTATTATCATTATCATTATTATTATTATTTATTGAAACCGATTCACATACAAATGGGTATTACATTATCAAACGTCAGTACTTCACAACAATGAAGATTCTATGTGTCATTATGATAGAAACGTCACGCATGCGTATGCTGTTCTCTTGATTTTTTTTTTTAAGCATTTCACCCAAGTAAGGCGGGAAGCCACTAGGACGCAAGGGATTACAGAAAATTTAGAGAAAGATCAGATAGGAGTGATAGAAAAAAGGATGAGGAGGCGGGTAGTGGATAGATCAAGGCAACTGGAGATGTCGATTGACATTACACTTGAATAGCTGGAGATTATAGCTCTCAGGGAAACTGGAATAGGTAAGGGAGTTCCACAGGCGAGAGGTGCGAGACATGAAGCTATTGGAGTAGAAGAGACGGCTACATTTAGGAGTTTCGACAGTGAAGAGGTGAGAGCGGAATGCCAGCCTCGTAGGGCGCTTGAACTCATGACCACTGGGAACCAGCGAATGCAGCTCCTCGGAGCAATTTCCATGAAAGTATTTGTAGAACAGACAGAGGGAGGTGACGGCGCGTCTGTGAGAAAGTGACCGTAGACGAGAAGCCAGAGCAGGGCCAACTACATTGCATATCCGCCTCTGGAGCCTATCAAGAACCCCGAGGCAAACAGAAGGGGCACCAGACCATATATAGCAGCAATACTCCATAAAACAGAACGCAAAAGCATATAGACTAAACACAGACTCAATAAAGAAGCATTGTTTAAACGAGAAGTAAATGTGTGAAAAATTATCTTAAACAACTGATTAAACACATACTATGAAACCTCTCTTCTTTATTTTCGAAATCCAGTGGGACTCTCTCTCTCTCTCTCTCTCTCTCTCTCTCTCTCTCATCTTAATATTTAGCGGCAGAAAGATCAATGTAATCTAACATCATTTTTTTTTATGTCAGCGTTAGTGGAACTGAAATTGTAACATAAATAAAATTCGACTTTTTTTTTTTTGTTTTTTTTTTTTGTTTTTTTTTTCGTGTGTCATCGTGAAAGGGGATATTTTGCTTTCTCGGAAAAACTGCTGAATATATAGTCCTGAGAAATTCACGAACTTTGCCTAAAATTCATTGTTTATTGACATACAACCTCCTGGCGTCTTCAATCAACATATATACTTGTTAGCTAGTTAACAACATGTTTTCAACCAACTTGTCACTGTAGTTTTCCTACTACTAACTGACATAGGACAAAGAAATTGACAGCTGACAATTGTCGCATACTTAGGTAACTAAAAGATCCCTGCTGATAAAATTATTAAGTAGGTATTTTTCAGTGCGCCCACGTCGCTACCGAATGTGACACAAAGTCTGTGCTTAAAGTGGGTTTAACGGCAATACCGTAGAAAATTTGCCTAAGCCCCTTCGGCACAATCCTTTTTAGGGATGCTTCAGGCACCGAGCAATAAACCCATCCCCACCCAAAGGAGAGGTACTGCCTAGGGGGAAGACCACTGTGGCTTAGGCTCAACATTTTTTGAACTTAAGTAAAGCATATATAAATATATAAGTGCACTTCGATTTTGTCTTGCAAGATCAGTTATTACTGAGTAGTGAGTTTGATTCTCCCTGGGTGATCTACACTTTCGACCTTGTGCCACATCTAAGCCGCGCTTAGTACATTTTATATATATTGCAGTTATGTATAACTAAGAAATGACTATTTTAAAAATCTTTGTCAACAAAAAACTTTGTCATCCTTGTTCCCGGTTTATTATTATTCACCCAATACAAGGCTCAAGAGCCACTCAAGGGAGTGTTACTGAATGCAACAATCCAATCTTTTCTTGCCTCACTGTTTTTGCCAAATTTAGTAAATACTTTTAAACGCACCCGATGAAGTGTAATGATCAGATAACACTTTTAGCATAGATATACTACTGCGTGTTCAATCTATACTGTGTTGCCAACACTTTTATCCTTGTGCCAAATTCTGTTTATATGTCTGTAAACAATTAGTTCGATATCTTGCAATCTATTTTAACCAATATAGGACATCGTTTTACAGGACGTCATTGTTGTCACGATGAGATCGAAGTCAAAATAGATAAGAAAAAACTTTTATTGATTTCACTCGTTTTATTCCGATCAATTGAAGTTTTATAATAATTCGAGCCAATTGAACGATTTGAGCGATAAATGGATTTTTGAATTGGATAAATTAAATTTGTCTCCATCCGACTGTTACATGAACATAATTATTTTGGTTCAGAAAACATTTCGTTTTTACTTGTATTGATTATTGAAAAAGTTACCTTAAGTTCTACACTGCCTAATACATGTATTTTTATAATTCGTTTTCTTCGTGTAGAGTAATTGATAACAAAAATGAATAATGACCGAATAGTAATTTCTTAGCAATAATAGAATAATTTTACAATGAAATACAGATACTGTCATATAACGTTCTCAGTATCTGATACGACTCTATGGAAGTGGATAAGTTTGCATGTTCTTTTTAACCCATATATATAATTACAGACGCCCACTCAACCATCAGTCCACTATGATTTATACTGTAACTATGCTGATCGGACCTTAGTTACAGTTTCTGGGGGAGAGCTCATAATTTTTGAACAAGGCCAGTATGCTCAAACCCTAGATCACGATAACTTGCGATTTCGTGCTAACACAAAATTTGATGGCTCCCGAACGTTTCAGTCTATCCAATTTCACTGGATTAACCAGTGGCATGGT
>OZ010581.1:40602492-40631980 GCA_963932145.1 Acanthosepion lycidas | reverse complement strand
AAAATACAAGTTTTATCTGATGATATATTATTTCTGTAATATAGCGTCTGGGATTTATTACCTTCCAGGGTTGATAGCAATGACATCTTCATTATGCGTCGTTTCTGTCTGGACGTAGGCGGATCATCGCTCTCCACAACGTTATGTCCCTTTATATCTCTTAGCAATGTTTTTCTTTTACTGTTCTGCCACCCATCTACACAAGCTTGTTAGGTTATTTGCTGTTTCTCTATACCTTCACTATGCCCTGTGAGTCTCAAATCTTCTAAGCTCTCTTTCTTCATTGTATCCGAGAAATCTCAACTGTCTCTCCTTTTCGTTTCCATTTTCCTTAGCATTTTCTCGTTGCTTGCATGTTCAGTCCATGGTATCCTCAGTATCCTTTTGTAGAACTATATTTCTGTTGACGCAAGTCTCCCCTTCATCCGTAAGGAAATTGTTTAGCATTCACTGCTATGTATGAGATTTGATATTACACAAAAGTTCATCACTCTTTTCTTTGTTTCTGGATCAATTACGACTGAGTTGTGAATTCAATCCTCATTGGGTACCACATCTAAGATATGCTTAGAAAATCGCCACTCTTTTCTTTATTTTAGCCGAAAATTTACTTTTAATCCTGAGATAGTCGTATAAGGAAACATTGCTCAATTGCTGTTTGATATCAATCCTCTGTGTAGCAGTGAATTCTGGATAATCTTCCCACAGATGAAGAGTAAACTGGAGGTAACCTAAATGTGGTTCTACAGAAGGATACTCAAAATTCCATGGACAAGGTAAGCAACAAGGAAGTCTTAAAGGAACAGTTTTACTCACCTGTGTAAATGAATGACGGAACTGGATGGCGGTAGTCTTGGTAAAACGAGAAAGCAGGATAAGAAATTGTAGAGAGCCATGATTGCCCACATCCTGAAGGGGCACGGCATATAGAAGATCTTTCTAAATCAGTATACAACTTATTGTTTTAGTGTCCGTATGTGATCTTTTGATAACGAATTTGGAGATTAAGATTTCAGCTTTTGTAGAGTTCTGTTTCAGCTACATCCATACTTTTACACATAGAAGGACCTGGCGAAATTACGCTTTTTTCTTTGCTTTTTTTTTCTTTTTTCTTAATTCTTTTTAAAACTGCACTCTGTTTTAGAGAAAATATTTTTATTCTGTTCATGGGTTAGCTTCAAATTAAGGATACCAACGACAAAATGTTTCATCTTATATACTGGTAATAGCATCTTGCCGTATTAGTTATCTGCTTTGCACTGGTGAGGCCAGGTAACAGTGCCGTTGCTGTGACAAGGGCGAACTATTTACGAACCCGTGTAAAAGCAAATTACAACACTTATAAAATATATGAAATATTTATGTTTGGAAACTTTCTAATAATAGTAAAGATTTAATCCGCTATGGCGTTATTTTTTTGGTAGCATGAGTAAATGTGTATAAGGATAATAATGATGCCGACTAAGATAAAGCAATAAAATACGAGGGTCGTTCCGAAAGTATTGCCTCTTATTTTATTATGCTGGCACACAATGGCAGAGCTTGAAATGTTGAACCATCTCGCCAAAAACTGTTTTTCCTGCTTTGCCACAGATAACTGTTTGGAAAAATTGTTTTTGGCTTGAAAATGTAGACGAAACTGCGTTGTAATTGAATTCATCCAAGCAAGCGAAAAATGCACTCGGCTTGCGGAGAAGAAATTGTGAATGTGAGCACAGTTCGGCGTTGGGTCATGCGTTTCAGCTGAGGTGAAGCTGTGTCTGTGAGAATGAGAGAGAGAGAGAAAGACTCGGACAAACCACGTTCAAACGGCTCGGCTCAGCCAAACCACGTTCAAACGGCTTGGCTCAGCCAAACCACGTTCAAACGGCTCGACTCAACTTTCAACCAACGAAGTGAAGAACGCCTTCAAAATGCATAACCAGTCACTAAAATTACTCGATCCAACGGTGTTATTCTGCTTCCTATATCTATTGTAGATTTCATGGAAATAAAAAGGAGGCATTACTTTTTGAGCAACTCTCATATATAATTTTCTGAAAAGAAAAGAAGAAAAAGCTGCCAGTCGGTTTTAATATATATCGTTGAAAGGTATTATCATCTTTATCACTCATATGTTGATTGTAAAAAAAACAAAAACAGACAAAACTTAATAGAAGGTATTTTATCATGTGTTATTTAACGTGACTGTGAGTAAAGATGAAAGGTGTATTGCTTATTTGCATGTCGGTTGATGGTGTTAGGACATTTGGCAAAATTTGAAAAAGAATGTAGAAAGCGAGTTTAAGTAGCCTTTTATTTAGTGTTGATATATAAATGAATGCGCGTTTTAATTCGATATGATGATATATGCATCACGTAGCAGCATCCCTTCTTTGCACCTTTTCTTGACTTTTATTACAAAAAGGAAAAATATGTTCCTCTTTTCTTTTGGACAATCTATTTAAAGGTGTTATCTGTTGTTGATAATAAACAAGGCGCCAACTTAATATACTATAATAATAAAACTGTTGCTTATATAACATACGTCTAATATATATATATATATATATATATATATATAACATTATTACGAACCATGCGGACAAAAAAGTCGTTTATGCTATGCATTTAAGTGGGGGTGCTGAAAAACTGTTAGTCCGATCGAGAAGGAATTTTAAAAAAATCTGGGTTTTGGGATATTTTTCTCATATAATCTGATTTCACCAAAAGTATCATGCTCGAAAATTTTTCAGTAGCTCCTCGTAAATGCTTGGAGGAAAAATACAAGCGAAGAGAAAGAATCTTATCTCGCAATTCATTTGAAGCGAAGACAATTTTGCTTTTTTCGGTTCCAATTATTAAGAAAATGTGGAGAGCTATGAAGACCCAGAACCTGAAGGAACATGGCGCATCAAAGAAGAATAGGATATATATTATTTGTTTTAAATTATTAGACGCACATTTAGCTATTATTATTATTATTATTATTATTATTATTATTATTATGTGAGAGCAGCACGCTAACAAAGTGATACTGGGGTACAAATTTACAAATTCCAATATATTCATCATTAAAGCCAAGTTGTTAAGGGCATCTCAAGAATATGCGTCACAGCCAAATGTACACAATGTGGTGACAGCTTCTGATAAAAGCAGTGCATAACCTTGCAGTTTGGACCCAGTTAGAAATACCAACAGGTCAATTAACCCCGTTTGCTCAGATGTTCTTAGATTTAGGGTGTTCCAAAGTATCTAGATGTGACACCCAAATCACTTTGGCTGACACATCCTTCAAACTAAAAAAAAAAAAACTCTCAGCATCTTGGGTCAACTAGTTAGTCTGGTAACTGATAATCAAATCTGTATTACTGAATGGAATATTTATTGTAGCCCATCTTAATTTATTAACATAAAAATGTACACGTTAACACTTCCAATCAATTAAGATCGGAAACATAAGTCATGCTTGGTGTCGCATCATGATATTATTATTATCATCATTATTATTATTATTATTATTTGACTAGTATGTGTGTTAATGCCTGACAATGCTTCAAGATAATACTGATGCTTATAATACTATAAAAGGAAATATGGCGTCGAGAAAGGCCGTGGAATACGGTATGGAAGTAATTTGTTAGATTTTATCTTCTGCAAATCGTATTTCAGTCGGTGTGGATGAATTCGAGTCTTGACGAGAGCCCTTTCTTTACTTCCAGTCCGCTTTATTTGATACCTAAGTAAATACTAGTCAAAATTAATGAACAACAGTTTCCTTTCTTATTGTAGATGCGAATTCAAAAATAAAAAATTTGCATGCTGTGTGTGTATCATTAAATGACTGGATTGGGTAATGTACCTTGTACGCATGCGTTGCGTGCTTATCTAAACGACTAGGGTTTCCAGCATCTTTCGAGTGACGAACACCTACAATTACAAATTCCTTCCTTCTCACTCCTATAGGCTTCATCCATTCAGCTGTTATTAATGACATTTTTCTGTCCTTATTACAGGTGAGGTGGTAGGGCTTCTATCGCCAAATCTTTCGACAGAACTTTGCAAATGAGTTTTGATTCTATACCCCGCTTTTATACACTTATTGTTTTTCTTTATTTCAATAAACGTTAGCGTTACCCTGCTGACTTGTGCTCCCTATAGAAAGCCAGCCGATGATACTACGGGACGAATGCGATTATAATCCAAAAGTGACATCACTGTCTGTTTGTTCTGGGAACGCGAAACAAAAAAGAAATAATGACTAAGACCCCTTTTCAAAGGGAATGTTGAAGTTAGCGTTAAATCTAAAATTAAAACGAAAGTGATGAAAGATGTAAAAATAACATTTTAAAAATGTAGGAACTTAGTCGTCACTATAATAAAAAAAAAAATAAAATAAAAGGTGGGATTCTTTCATGTTAGTTAATAGTGAATGAGCTTTTCTAGCTGATCATTATAGTTACTTTTAGTCCTGTTGGTTGTTTTTTTTTTTTTTTTTTTTTTTTTTTTTAGTTGCATATCAACATCTCTATGGGTTATTTAATACGAAAATCTAATTATTTTGTACGAAATTTTATTTTATTTATTCATTTATTTTTTTAGATAAAAACGGTTTACTGACTGATACGAGTTTTACTAATTAACCTATAGGTGGAGGAAAGAAGAGTTGGATTCATGCCTTTCTCAGGGGTATTTGCGTGTAAGTGAATATGTCGAACCCAACTGGAATTTTCACTATCCCTTACACCACCCGCACATCCAAGCTTACAGCACCTGGTATTCCAAAACGGTAAACCATAGTACTGACCAGGCTCGACATTGTTTAACCTCCGTGATCGTACAGGAAGCGGTGTTTGAACGTGATGTGGCATTAAGCTTTTAGAATTGTGCCAGATTAAGTTTAATATTATAGACAAACAAAAAATTAGAGTTAGAAATAGGATGCAATAGTTAACAATTTAGTCTCACACTAATTCACTGATGCGTTGAATTCTATCCTCACGAGAACACATTACTGTGGCCTTGTGACAAGTTAGGTTTAGCAAATGCTATCTAAAGAGGGCACTTAATGGAGTACTGGCTAAATAGATAGTCTCGCAGATAATTGCTACAGTAATGAGTTCAATCGAAATTTATTAGATAAAGGTTTATATGGTAATATTAGCCGTTTCCTAATAAATAAATAAAAAAAACTTCGGCATTCATTAAGAGAGCAGCCAGTGCTGCTGTTGGTTGAAATTTATTAAATCTTAAAACATTTTTCAGGAAAATTTCTCAAGTCCAGTGGCTGTTATCTTTCTAATGTCTTTCCTTGCCTTTTCTTTGAAACAGTGTGGAACGCCAGAGTCTTGTTCTTATTCTCTCTTCGAGTTATATGTGCTGTCAATTTTAGTTGTTGCTGCTGTCGAAAATCTTCAATTAATGCGGTTTCTATTATCCGGTATGATTCTTTTGTGATTTCTTTTTAGTGCTCGTCTGCGAGGTTCGAAGAAGGATGGCCCTCTCCAAGACCTACACGCTTCACTCACTCGAAACCATTTTTAATCATCGGTCTGAGAAAGCAGTTGTATACAATTGACAGTTTACAGGTTTCTTAACGAGCTTGGCGGCATACATGAACTCCATATTGAAGTCTCGATCTGACAAAACTATTTAATAACATGACTCTAGTTTTAGGTTAACGTTTTCTCTTTGTAACAACTTTGGGTGCTATCCGAAATTTCTCCTGGCACAGCCTACTCTATTCCATATATATATATAATTTATTCGAAAATTATGACATATGTTATAAAATCACTTCAAAAATAGCCATTTTGTTTCAACACTTCTGGTTTCTTATCAAGTAATGGTGTTGAATGTAGAATAAAGAGTTTTTCAAAAAGTAAAAACTCTTTATTCTACATTCAACACGATCACTTGATAAAACACCAAAAATGTTGAAAAAAAATGACTATTTTTGTAGTGATTTTATAACATTTATGTTATAATTTTCGAATAAATTATATTTGCTCTACTCTATATTGGGCACTCTTTTAAGAATAGTATTTTTGGTTATTGGAATTTATACCGTATACGCCAATCCTATACTTTGCTGTGTGTGTGTGTGTGTGTATATATATATATATATATATATATATATATATAATGTGTGTATAATATACACTATCCGACAAAGGAGTCGGAACAGTTATAATACACTGTGTATTTGTATATATTTTCGTTTATACCTGCCCCTTTCTTTATCCTTTGCGCTAGTGACGCCACGTGCCACTGTCTACGATGCACTGTTCCCGGATGTTTACGACGCCGGGAAGTGAAGAAAATGGCGCCGTGAAAGAATATAGTGCGACTATAATATTTAGTAAAAATATATTTAAAGACCCACACTTGCCGTCGTTATCATCATAGTCATTAGTGATGATGATCAGCTCGTTGTGATAGGAGGACCGTCATTTAAAAAAAAAAATATATATATATATATGTAAACTGCCGTAGAGTTCAGTGGTATATAGCTAGAATGAGTACCACCCGGGTCAGCCCTTGAGTTTGCCTCATCAGAAAAAAAATACGTATTGCGCAGTGACTCACTCTTAAAGTTATAAAACTAGTTTGTGTACCATTGTAATATTACTTTCACATATAGTATGCTTTAAATCCACACCAAATATACTAACGGTTAAAAGCAAAAACGATATATTGGGGAAAAAAGTGTTTGGTTTTTTTTTTGGTTTTTATTTTTGTTTTTTTTTAAAAAAAAAAAAAACAAAAAAAAAAGGACCGTCTTTATTTCTGAAATGAAACTTACAAATTTCTACACAGTAACTTTTCTTGCCTTTTTGTTGACATCGTCAAAATATTTTATGTCAAGTGTTGCTATAGCTATAGACAGTAGATATGTCAATATGCCATAGTTTAAATTACTCGAAATCGAAAAGATCCTTCAACTGTTAGTACTGTTCCCACATTAAAACTACTTTTATTTAAATACAGGCTTATAGCCTACAGTAGACATAAAACTGCCGTCCGGGGCTGACCACCACTCTCTAGCTACATTACTGAAAGGTATAATTAAAGACTCACTATAAATAAATATATAAACTAAAGTACTTAGAAAATTTAAAATTTTATATTTACTTGAAAATTATAATTCATTTTTATTTCTTTATAACTAGCTTAAGTGATAGTCGAGACTTCTGTCTGTGTGAAAGTGAGAGAAATCGTTTCCATTAAATTTTGAATTTTTCTTCCCTTGGATTAACTGTTAAAAAAAATAAGATGAAAATCTATTATTTTTGTTAACATTTGAATCCATGGCCCTTCAGCACGCAGGCTATCATGGCTTTCCATGGTTTTCTTTTCTTTATTATTTACTATTATTACTAAGATAGTTGTTTTCCGTTGTCTTTCCTACAGTTTTGAATTCTGAGTCGTCTTTCTCTCAGACTGGTTACTACTCAAGATGAAAGATGGCTGTCTACCCTATTATTTTACTCTTAGCTATGGAGAAAATCTGATTATGTTTATTTAAATTTTCCTGATTTTGAACATTTTAATGTAAATGCAAGTTTCATACAACCTTTATTGAAAAAAAAATTCCTAGCTTGATTATTTGGTTTTAATGATCATCTACTTTTTCTTTATTAATTAGTATCAGTATTTGGAGGTTATCATTTGAATTACACCTTCAATCGATTTATCAATGTTTTCTAATTGCCAATCAGTATACTGTTGGTAATATAAATCTGAACGAGCTTTATACGCCACTTGTGGCAGTTGACCACATCATTCCTGCCGCCTTTTATATAGGAATCTAACGGGCTTACGTTCAGACAAGTTACTCACCTGCTGAGCGGAAGTATTCCTGTCGAGTCAAAATCGTCTCGCAAGCTCATTTTTAATACGGTTTCCGCCTCTTCCCCCGAACGCATGCCATGAAAGACACTACTTGACAGCAACATTAAGAAAATATGGCTGGATAGATCGGAGGATGAGAAATTCTAGGAATTCCTTTGTGTGAAGAAATGTGGGTGGGAGTTAAAATATTCATTGTGTGTTGTGGCGTCTGGGAAGGAAATAAACACGTTTCTTCCTCAGCTCTGCTTTGCCGACACTCTTTCATTTGCATCCCAATCGGTCCTCGAGCGAGCCGTGTAACAATTCCACCACATTCTGAAGGGATGTGTCATTCTAGCTTTGCTAGAAAAGAACACTACGTTGACATCCGAGGAATGTCGCTTATTAACAATAGTCAAAAAATCGATTATAAAGGTTTCCCTCTCTTTTCCGTTTATTTTTACCCTTTATTTAGTTATTTATAAACGCAGCTTTGTTTCCCCAGTTTTCCGATTCGCCCCCTGACATTTCTCAGTAAATTAATTTTCCTTTTCTCTCGGCCTTTTTACTTTTGTAAGAAGCAAAATTAATAGTATTATTAGGTTTCGACGATAAATTTAAAATAGCACGATATTAAAAAATAGTTTCTCTAAAAGTTTTCAAGCATTCCCTTGTATTTTTTTTTTTTTTTTTTTTGATATGCAGTATGTTGAAGTTTTTGTTAGTGTTATGCTTGAGTCGACCGAACATTTAAATCAATAAGTGTAACTTTGTGAATAATGACATTGTTTAATGAATAAAACAATAGATAAGATTCCATCGTTATACACATTTGCCCCGGTCTCTTTTCCTCGAACCCTCTTTATCTGTCATATTCCTCCATCCACTTTGTCTTTGTTTCGCTGAGATTTTCTTTTCTTTGTCTTGTTTTTTTTTTTTTTTTTTTTTTGCTTTTTTTGGGGGGGCATTCCCTTCTTTCTCTTTCTCTCTCTCTCTCTCTCTCTGGAGCATTCCCCTCTCTCGCTCTCTCTCTCTTTCTCTTTCGGAACATTCCTTTCTCTCTCTCGGAACATTCCTTTCTCTCTCTCTCTCGGAACATTCCTTTCTCTCTCTCTCTCTCTCGGAACATTCCTTTCTCTCTCTCTCTCTCTCTCTCGGAACATTCCTCTCTCTCTCTCTCTCTCGGAACATTCCTTTTTCTCTCTCTCTCTCTCGGAACATTCCTTTCTCTCTTTCTCTCTCTCTCTCTCTCTCTCTGGGAGCATTCCTTTCTCTCTCTCTCTCTCTCTCTCTGGGCGTTTCTTTTCCTTCTCTCCGATGGAGCATTTACTTTTCGGTCTCTCTCTTTCTCTGGGAGGTTTCTTTTCCTTTTTTCTCTCTCTCTCTTCTAGCGTGTGTAGCTTTTATTTTATATCATAAAGAAACTATTAATACAAAGAATTAATTAGCAATGTTAATGTGATTAAAAGCAAAATCACTTCGCTAACAGAACTTAATGAAACATTAACTTACTATCAATTCCTTGAATTATAAGATCCTTATATTCGAATTGTCAGATGGAAGACACATGCCAAGTACTTTCAAATTGTCATCATGAAGGCGCAGTTTTCTTATTTCATCTTAGTATTTGCCTATATATATATGTCTAGACTAAAAGATGCTTTTTATTTTTTATTATTCTAGGAATTGATAGTGAGTTAATGTCTCATTAAGTCCTTTTAGCGAAGTGATTTCGCCATTGATCACATTAACATTGCTATTGCTTTTTTATGATATAAAATATAAACTGCACACTAATATATTTACATCAGATCCGCAGCACAGTAATAATCAGAATCTTAAATTCTGTGGAAAACTACTAAGACAGTTTTACTCTACTAATTGGATTATGATAAGTCCATTTCACTTTAACAGATAAATACATATAACAAGAAAGTTTTATGGATTTTTAACTTTTCAAAATTCAAACAAAATTCTCACTTGATCGAAGTGACATCACACGCTCCAAAACATATATTCAACTATCAATAAATAACATAATTTTAAAAAAGTATCTTTCGGTCTACACATATTTCGCCTGCATCTTTGTCTATATATAAGAAAATTGCGCCTTGAAGATAGCAATTTGAAATTGTCGAAAGTACTTAGCATGTGTCTTCCATCTGACAACAACTTGAATATAAGGATCTTATTAGTCAAGGAACTGATAGTAAGTTAATGTCTCATTAAGTCCTGATAGCAAAGTGATTTCGCCATTAATCACATTAACATTGCTATTTAATCCTTTGTATAAATTGTTTCTTTAATATATATTGTCTGTCTCCCACTCTCTCTAAGTGTTGCTTTTTTCTTACTCAGAGATGCCTTTCTGCCTTTTTTTCTCTCGATTTTTCTCCTCTTAGATATATCTCCCCACAATCTTCCTCTCTCGTGAATTCTTTCTCTAGGAGGCATTTCTTGTTCATTCAGTCTTTTTCCTCATTTTTCTATTTTCTCTTCTTTTCGCGAGCTCCTTTTATTTTCTACTATACAATTTATATTAATACACATTTTGTAATTGTGTAAATTTATGGCAAACTTTCAGAGTTCATTCTCTCTGTCCCTCGACGGTTAGCATTATGGTCTGTTATGCGTTCAGGGCTCATTTATTTACTTCAGATAATTTAACAAACTCCAGTTCGTAGCGTAAATGCTCATGCCTTTCGTTATGATAGAAATAAGCAAATGAGAAAAGTTAACATAAGGACAACATTGTTACCTGTCAACACAAATGAATCTCCTTATCTCTTCAGTGAAGAGATCGATTTTCGACCGTTTTAAAAACAATCATATTACTTGTCCTACGTTATTTTCCTGTCTCTATTACATATTTTAAAAACGATATTTATCCGCAAAGCGCAGGCTATGAACTATTATCTTATCTACGGATGGCATTAGTTTAAAGTCACAAAGAATGTAATTTACTCTTTAGGACAAACTCATTTTTAACCCATCGTCAAGAGCTGATAAGATTGCTCGTGTAATGTACGCGACCTTCAGAATTAATGTCGTCGGCTGTTACCATGTTTGCGGCTGCTTTTATATGTGTAAAGAAATAAACTTTGTGTGTACAGTACACGTTGGTTGGCTGCGCTTAAGGGAAAAGAAATTGTCATGTAACAATTCCAGAGAAGTTTGTTCGTGTTTTATATGTACATATAGAACTGATGTGCCAAAAATTAGAGATAGTAACAGATTGGTTTCTCTCCTCCCCACACACACGTTTTCATCTTGAAATGGACTCGGCAAGGTAACTGCGTGACCCATGTTTATTGGAATGATGTTCGTACTTTATCATCAGTGCCATTATGGCATGCTAATTATCAAGATGACTGGAGATAGGGTCGAAAGATACTCTTTGCTTGCTCTCTCTCTCTTTGCTTGCTCTCTCTCTCTTTGCTTGCTCTCTCTCTCTTTGTTCTCTCTCTCTCTCTCTCTCTTTGTTCTCTCTCTTTGTTCTCTCTCTCTTTGTTCTCTCTCTTTGTTCTCTCTCTCTTTGTTCTCTCTCTCTTTGTTCTCTCTCTCTTTGTTCTCTATCTCTCTCTTTGTTCTCTCTCTCTCTCTCTCTGTTCTCTCTCTCTCTCTCTCTGTTCTCTCTCTCTCTCTCTCTGTTCTCTCTCTCTCTCTCTCTGTTCTCTCTCTCTCTCTCTCTCTGTTCTCTCTCTCTCTCTCTCTCTGTTCTCTCTCTCTCTCTGTTCTCTCTCTCTCTCTGTTCTCTCTCTCTCTCTCTTTGTTCTCTCTCTTCTTTGTACTTACTGTGAAAAATTACAAAATTATGTTTTAAAATGATATAAATTCCTGCTTCTATCTTTCTATCTCGCTTATTACATATCCTGTAACAAATTTGAAATGGACTTGTCAAAATTCATCTCTTTGATAAAAGTATCAAGTGAAAATAGCGACTAACTTCAGTCTTCATCTTCTCTCTCATCTGCAGCTCTTTGGCATTGGCAAAGTTACGCCTTAACGAAAAGCTTAAAAGCTGTTTTATTTTATTTCATTTATTTTGCTCAACTCGTACAAAAGCCATTGCATCAGACCCTCCATTGTAATCTTCAAATTCGTGATCAATAGATCACCTTCGGGAATTACTGACACTGAAAAAGTCTGGATTGTATACTGATTTAGAAAGATGTGCCCTGTCCATTCAGGACGTGGGTTGTCATGGTTCTCCACATCTTCCTATCTCTTATGGACCTTAGCAGCGTTTCTTCCTTTGCCAAGACTCTCGCCCCCGTTCTGTCATTCATTCCCGCTGCTTTCCCCTCTCTTACCCTCGATATGACCTATGAAAGTTAAGTTTAGAAAACCCTGTTTCTTTATATGTTCTAGAAATTTAAATTTTCTTCTTTCCTGATTTTAAGTATAAGTGTCCTTTCTGCGTCCATTATCCTTAAAACTTCCTCATTGCTCACATATTCTGTCCATGGAATTCTCAGCATCTTTCTTTTAATTCTATCAACAAACGGACGATCATTTGTGATTATCAATTGCTTAATTAAAATATAATTTTTAGCATTCGGTTCTTCCACGATCCACGTCCCTTCAAGACGTTCTGTCCATTGTGAATATGAGGTTTCTTTTTAATATCTATCCTAATCACTCTTCTGCCAACCAATTAAACAAGCTTGTTAAGTAGGTTATCCGCTGCTCTCCTTTGTCTCTTTTGCTTTCAATATGTCCTGCGCATGTTAAATTCTCTAAGCCTACTTTCCTCATTATGTGCCCTAGAAATTTTAGTTGTCTCTTTCTACATTTAAGTATCATTTTTGTTTCTATTATCATTAAAACTTCCTCGTTAATTATATGTTCAGTCCATGGATTCTCCGCTTTCTTCTGTAGTCTATTATATTTATTTATGGCTATCAAATATGACGTTTCTTTTGATATTTTTTAAAATTCTCTTTGTTACTTCCAATTCCATGAATCGGAATATCTATAAAGAAATTCGTGTCGATGGTAACCTAATTTTTTAAATGGCGGACACAAAGAAATATATACGTATAAAACAAGTCACAGTTAAAAAAAAAAAACAAAAAAAAAACGCTTTTTTTTAATAGAGATAAATCATTTCTTTAGCCCTGATAATTAAGATCAAACTTCCTTCCGTTGTTAGTATGTAAGAGAAAGAAACTCTGGTGAAAGAATAAATTGATATTTAAGACAAATTATAACTTTTTTCTGACTCTTTTCCTGATCATAAAAAGAGTATTTCCTCTCTAAAGGAAACAAAACATGGAAGTGACTGGTGATAACTCAAATGTTCGTTCGATTTATCAGATAAAAAATGACTTTTTTTTCAGTTTTCGATATTAGTTTCATCTTACATTATACTGAATTGGCCAAAAGCTTTCTTTGTTTTATTAAATAAAAATAAAACCTTTTATTTCTTACATCAACTTTACTGAACCATGTCTCTACTATTTCTGAAATCTTTCATAGAGTTTCATAATTCTATCCTCTGATAACATTTTATCTTCCTCAGCGAAATTTAGTGGAGTTTTTTTTTTTTTTTTTCACGGAATTTGCGATTTCATCGTTAATAGAATTCTGTAAAATAAATGATAATCCAAAGAAGTTCTAGATGGAATATTATACCATTTCTTTTAACTAATTCCGACCGCCCGGTCTTTGTATAGTGAGTTTCATTGGAAGCAGTACTTGTTCAAATCGATCGTTTGATTCTTCGGCAGCAACTCATAGCGGGTTTGTGTATAATTTCACCATATATGTAACTTCAACTTTTGGGGATGAAGACCGGCTTTTGATACAGTTAGCGGTGGTTCATTTAACTTGCCCCTCCATCTTTTGGGCTCCTTTCCATTTTTTTAAGTATCGACTTCTCTTTGCGCATCACAATTTTTTTTTCAAAAATTGAATATTTTTGCTACGTTTAAGTAGTGAATCACTGTGGAACCCACACACTAAAAACAACCAATCAGATGCTGATGTTTTGCAACGCTTCATTTAATATTTTGAGTATGATTGCGATCTCCAAAGTCGTATAATCTTAATTATTCGCTTTGATTTGATTTTTTTTTTTTTTTTTTTTAATGATCGAAACTATTCGAGTGAATTGAAAGATTCCTGATGCGGAATTTTAAAAATATGATTTTTTTTTTTTCTCTATTGCAGAATGTTGAAAATGAAATTGCTCAAAGGGCATGTTACCTGATCGAACGACCAAAAGTATTTGAGAGTGTATACCGAGGTCAAGACCTCGACATAGCCACAAGACTCCATAAGGTAAGAAGTTATATGGAGAAAGACAGCGGAGATTAAAACAAAATTTCAGTTCGCTTCTCTTAATATAAACTTTTCCGTTTCCTTCACTAATATTTCCTTGCAAATGAGTTATTATCTCTGCTTTTTCCTTTTGTAAGTGGAAAAAATGAATAGTATTACTTGGTTTCGCTGACAAATTTAAAATAGAAATTTTAAAAAGTCTCTTAAAATGTCTAGGCATTCTTTTGTGCATCCATGTTTTGTTTTTTGATATTTTTTTATGCAGTGGATTGAAGTCGACCGAACATTAAAATCAATAAGAGGAACTTTTCAAACAATGGGCGCGAGAATTCCCTCGTTATCCACATTGGTCTCTATCCACTTTATATTTTAAATTGTTTAAATGCCAAATATTAATTGGTACATATTTAAATTTATTTATTAGTTCATTCTACATATGTACGTCTTGATCGAGTCAGAACATGGCAGTTTTCTGAGAGTAGCTTAGATGTGTCACAAGGCCGAAAGTATGGTGCAGTATAGTATTCAATTCACTATTCAGTCGTAATTGATCTAGCGAGACAAGCTTGCTAAACATTAGACCACGTCAAAATGCCCTGACTGAGTCAGTACATGATCGTGCGAATGCTATAACCCCACACGGGTAAAGTGCTTGAAAGAAAGTAATATATATATATATATATATATATACACACACACACACACACACACACAGAAAAGAAATATCAATTCATTCATAAGGATAAAAAATATGCTCGCACGCATTAATAAAACACAGGACCGGAATTACTGGAGAGACCAATGTAGTTAAAAGTGCAGGATATCACAAACACGTGTAAATAAACGTCTGACTTGTAAACATTTATATCTTTGTTTATTAAAGGAGTTCAGAATGACGCCGGAACCTGTGTTGGGGCGCGTACGCGCACGTCAACACACACACATAATAAACAGTGTGTTCAGAAATACATGGGTCCTCTAACAGCTGCATTAATTCTCATGCGAACACACGTACACAAATGAAGTGCATTGCCGCGTCTCTAATAGCAAACCAAGCATAAAGCCCTGTTTCGTTTTCGGTTGTTCCATTCAGATGATTTTTTTTTTTTTTTTAATTCATTTTTTTGCTGTATATTGTTGTTGCACCTTCTACCAGCCCGACCTGAATCCACTTTTCGTTCAAATTAAATTAAAGACGGCGACGACAACAGGCTGATATTAAACATTCCTTTATGCATTGTAAGTTTTCTTTCATTCTGATATAATGAATAAAGAAAGACAGGATTCTCCATAAAAATTCACATGTCGGGTCAATAGGTTAAATTTTTAGAAGCATCACAAACCGAAAAATTTAAAACATACCCCTCGTAGATATATAAGACAAAATGAGTTTATATTTTTTTCTTTTTATTCATTTTTTTTATGAACTTTCTAAGAAGAACTGTCGGTTCTGAAGAACTGGCTTAATTATTTCTATAACTGTTGTTCTATGTAAACCAAAGAACAAAAATCGATATACGTTGTTTGTGAGGGTCTTGAACAAATATTCCTCGGTATTTTCAAGGCCTCTTCAGCTTCTTAAATATACGATTTCAGTTATAATCAATAGTATTTTGGTAAAAAGGCAGAGTAGCGCACACCACCCCCACTCGATCCCTGCACGCATATTTTAGACGCTTAAGATTTCCTTTATTTATGAAACAGGAATTTCATAAGAAAAATTTACGAGATTTAAAGCCAATCTTAGCTGTCATTAATTTTTTTTTTAATCTTAAAATATAATTTAAACACTTAATATTTAAATTTTTAAAGCTAGACTTAGATTGAAAATTTAATTTTAAGCTGCGTAACATTATGCCCTGAATTAGAAAACTGGATTTTTCATGACGTTTTTAGTAAAATATTCTGTGGACGTTTGTCTTGTGAAAAATCGTTTTTATATATATATATATATATATAATGAGATTTTTAATCTATCTAATTATTAAATATGTTTTTAATATTTTAAACCAATTATTCTTTCAGATAATTCTGAATTTTTGTTGTTCAATTATGTTTTAATAATTAACCTTTTGGGCCCTGCGTTCCTGAACAATTTTAACCTTTCTGCCTGAGCTCCTGAGTCAAAATTCGCAAGTAATTGGTATATAATGTTTCACGGTAGATATAAAAATAGTTACAAGTGTTTACCCACCGCTCAACCGGTAACTGGGCATTACGACTTTTTATGTGTACCACCGGTAAAGCGGTGGTCAGGGAACAAAGAGTTAAGAAATAACATTTAACAAGGAAATCTCAAGATATTTGTTGTCACGAAAAAATTAATGTCTTCCTTTTATTAATCTTTACCCAAATAACATCATTAACTTAATAAAACTTTGCACAAAGATGCAATCTCTGAATCATAATTCTTAGTACATCCTTAACTAAATTCTACAAACTATCTCACAAATCCTAAGTATACTAAAGGATTCGGCACTAAAATCACAGTTAAACAAGAAAAAAAAAACCCTTTTAATCTTTTATATTGTATGCGCAGGCAGGGGGTTAAACATGCATTCTTAACAGTTTTTTTACTTTATTTCTGAAGAAGATATTAGGGGTTTTCGTGGCTGAGTGGTTAGAACATTCTGACCATGAGACTAGTTCGAATCTCAACGTGGGTCATTGATCAGGGACGTGACTTTCTGATATTGATCTGGAGAGGCGAATCCAACGCACAGCATCTTTTGGAAAGTGCCTGAAAACCATCCCACAGGTTGACCCAACACATGTGAGTGGAATTGCGTAGACGGAACTGTTCAGAGGCCGTTAGTGGTTTTACTCGCACGTAAATCACTGAGGGTTTGGGTTTAATGGCCTTGTTTAAAAAAAAAAAATGATCACGCCAGATTACGCGATCTCTCCCAGAATCTATAACTTAGGGCTGCTCTGTATAAACAGATCAGTCGTCCGTAATAGGGTCTGGCTAGGCGCTTGGGAAGACTAGTGTGCTCAGAAACGATTAGTAGTTGGCCATGTATAGTTTAGGATCCCCCTTGGTATTTGTATGGCGATACAGTTCTGTTTGTATACCTAGTTCTTTCATTACAACATTTGTCACCTTTTTTCTGTCGCAGTTTGTTCCTGGATCTAAAAATGTGGTACTCCTTGGTATAACGATAAAACTATAAACGGCAGCAAGGCTTCTGATTTTTTTAAGAGCGTTGAACCACCACTTAATTGCCGTTGTTCCCAAATCCATTCTGGCCAGAGGTGGTAGCACATCTTAGGGTCCCAGTTAAACAAAAACAGAACTCTATAAGACTATAAAAATACATTTTTTATAGCAAAATGACCAGTAATACATTTTATAGTAGAATTACCAACAATAAATTTTATAGCAAAATGGTAAAAATAAATTTTATCTTGGTTGAAGGCATGCAATTGCGTTCAAAATATTTAGATTTCGGCATTAAATAACTTTTGTGATGCCAATGAACACTCGTTGCCACTTTTGTAATGCTAGTTGTAGTAGAGATTTTGTGATCGCAGATACAACTTTAGTACGCCATTAAACAATACTGGTATCAGACGCCCTCGAATATCACTCGCACTAATAGTACTTGCTCGATAATACTCGCTCGACAAGTAACCCGTATAGTGATCTAAATAGAGAAATAGTATACTGAATAGAGTAGAGAATAGCGGTCCGTATAGAAATAGTGTTTACTCAACCCACCTCCACGAGGTCAGGTTGTGACACAAGGTCGGTTTATTTGATTTTTTTCCAAGCGTCGCTTAGATGTAGCGCAAGGTGGAAAGTATGGGACACCCAGTGAGGATCGAAGTCGCTACGCAGTCGTAATTGTTCTAGCGAAACAATTTTTCTAACCATTACACCGTCTCGAGGTGCACGGTCCGTATAGACATAGAAGATATAAAAATAAGGATCTTTTAGACGTCACGCTACTTTCCACTTAAGCGTTTCCTCTATGGTCATGTGGTCTACTTTAATTCAAAACTGGGATCGCCTGTGTTTGCTCACTGGCGATCTATGTTCAAACTCAAGTGTCGGCAACGACACTTTATTCCTATATAACAATAACTCATAGAGGTTGATATGCCACTAAACAAAATCAAACAAAAAAGGATTTTAAATGGGGGTTGGGACCATTTTATGTGACTTTATTTTGACTGCAGTTAAATGAAACCACAAAGCGCTAACACATGGATAAGGAAGATAATTACACATTCATAAAATGAAATATAAAAATCTTATAGAAGAAAACATTTGTAGAATAAATTATAACGAAATCTTAATGGCACGATTTTATCATTATAAATAAAATGCTTTAAATATTTCGAGGAATAAAAAATCGGTATATGGTTATTTAAAATCATCATTACATTCTTGAATATATTTTCTCATTTACGTAAACATCAATTGTTACTGATGCTGAATAAACCGTTTCTAAGTGTTGTTTCTTTAGGCAGGTTTCTTGCTGATTTGGTTCTTTCCCCCTTGTCCTGCGACTCTCTCTCTCTCGTGGCATTTTTTCTGTCTACAAAATTCGAGACGCGCAAGTGATCGAAATAACTCTATTTTGATTTTCTCACTTTAAGATGGCACTTACTACTCGTAAGAGACTGAAACCACATAGCAAAGATAACAAACATCGTACTACCAAGATAAGCTGACACTTGTCAGGTTAGAAAGCATTACTGCTTGCCGATATTTCCAAAGTTGGACGAAGAAGTAAAAAATAGGCATTCTCTTAAAAAATGAGAGCAATCTGTAATTATAAAAGTAGGTACCTCCAAAAATTCGCTAAAAAAGAGGCTACATGGTGAAAAAATGCTCCAAAGATAATAAAAACAAACTTTTATCGTTAAAAATCTTTTTTCTGGTGTCTACGCGGGACCATAAAGTTTTTCTGGTGTCTACGCGGGACCATAAATTTGTACAGGGAATTTTGAGCGTCCTTTTCCGTCGAAAAAAATTGATTTGGAAATTCTTACAAAACTCTGATATTTTTTCGAATTTTAATGAAACTTTCAGGACTTCTTCAGAAATAAAGAATTGTTTTCATTTCGTTTTAATTTTAATTAGAATATTTTATAATCCTTAAAATCTTTACAAATTCTGTATTAATTTGTAACGGCCAAATGATATTGTTATTAGGTTAAAACTATTTACTAATCATAAATGGAAAAGGTCACTACAATTCAATGACCCCAATATCTTAAAAAGAATTTTGAATTTCTTTTATGCGTGCATAAGCGTATCGATTTTTGTAAATACGGATGTCCATACACGACATTATCAAAAATAAGATGTGCCTATAGTAAATTTTCTAACATTTTTCTCAACAAACGTCTTTGTGAGTAAGGCCAAAGTATCTAAAATTCAATAAAATATTAGAATGCTTAAAATATTCAAGTTTTTTAAGATTACTGGGTGATTAAAAATTATATAAGGAAAAATGTACCTGTTGTATTCACCTTGTGATTTTTTAGTTACTATCCACCTTAGATAAATTTCGCAGACATCAGGCTGTCAATCACTCAACGCATTAAAAAGCACATACCCCGTCTTAAGAGATATTTTTCTGTGACATTTTAGCTAAAAATAAATAATATTTGTTTCAATTCAGGTGAATTAAACTTTAAATCGGCTATTTTTTGTTTTGTTTTTTTCAAATTATGAATATTTTATTTTTGAAAGATTTTTTAATAAAAAGAATTATGTATCGTTGACAAATATGTCAATATGGACGAATTTATCGCTTTTACTGAAAGCAGATAAAAGATTTCAATCAGTTTAAATTCTGTTTGAAATATATCAAAATATTTTACCTATTGGCAATATTAAGTTTAATCAAGTTTTAAACCAAAATGTATGTGTTTTTTAATACCTAATATAACTTAATATCAAACCATTTTATACTATGTTTTAAAGACTAGGTGAACGTTTTTCTCCGGTTGTTTCTTTTCTTTATCATGAAATTTCCATGACTTTTAGGGCAAGATAGCCAAATGGTTTTCCGTTACTTTCTCCACGATTTTCAGTTTAGAGTAGTCATTCTCTTAGACTAGTTGCCACCCAAGACAAGAGATAATATTTAACCCTGCTATTTAATTCATAGATGGGCGAGAATAGATTAATTTATGCATTTTCAAAGAGCATCTATGCGAAAAATGAACGTAGCAGACGATGCCGAAATTTGAACACGACTCGCATATTCCATTTTCAGTACCGAAAAACTATTACTCTACCTACATTTATTTGGGCTTTATATACAGAATGATACTGCGTAGAAATTTAATCAATATCGACTGAGAATTTTCAAGTGACTCACCGACTAAAGCGCAGGTTTGGCAAAATCAATGTAAAACGAACGCAGGTCACATATGTGACAAAAAGAAAAATGTAACCTGTACAATCGTCACACAACTTAATGCCTCGTCATGAATGCACATGTAGGACAAATGATATTGATCTATTAATTACCAAAATGCTTATGTGTCGTATCGGTTAACCTGACATTAACATTTAATATCGGCTATCGACAGTGCTGCTAACGTAGCCAATTTGTTCCTAGAAATTTAAACTTTGTACATTCAGGATGATAATTTGGTGATCAATAATATAAAATTCATGTGATCGTAAGTAGACATACCTAATTTTTATTAAGTATCTACTTTTATCTCTACTGTCAAAAAATGGCTGCAACAGATAGGTAAATTTGCAATTGTGTTGTACTTTAATAATATTATTGGAATCTTTTAAGGTTTAATATTAAACTAAATAATATTCTCTTATCTGAATAATATGAGAAGTTATCATTATTCACATGATTTACATTCGGATTATTGTCCTCATATGTGTTGTTATCATTACGTTTTGACCGTTATGCCCTCCGACCTTCATCAGATGTATCCTTATTTACACTACTTACATTTAGACTATTGTCATCATCTTTTTTATCACAACGTTTCGGCCGTTGTGCCCACCGGCCTTCATCAGGTGGAAGTTACCCAGATCGATTAGGGTGTATATCGTTTAGTCTTACTAGTTAACCCATGACTGGGGGATAAGAAGTGGATTCCCAAGGGTATTGGCGCATAAAGGAAAATAACGAATCAAACTGAAATTGGAACTCTGCTCTCCGATTAACAATTCCGCGCTATTAGCCATTACACCACCCGCACATCTAAGCTTACAGCACCTGGCATTCCCAAGCGATCACCCATCTAGGTACTAACTAGGCTACACATTGCTTAACTTCGTTGATCGTACGGGAATCGGTATTTAAACGCTATATGGCCTTAAGCCCGATTCTATCATTGAATTTGGAAGAAAATAAGCCTTATTTTCGGTAAATTAAATTAAAAATGAAATTCGAACATGAAGGATTTATGAAGTTTATGCAGATGGCCCTGTAAATGATGGAATATGTACTTTACAAAGTTTTACAATGCTCCACAATCAAATAAAAAAATGATGTAGACAACAATTAAAGTAATATATTGTTGGAGACGAATTAATGTTATACAACGCAAGAGATAATTGTCAAAGTCGAAGTATCCAATTCAAGTTTTGAAAATCATTTGCACTAGACTAGCTTCGTTATGTTACTCACTTTAGTGTTTAACTTCTGGAGAATTTAAGCGAAACTGGGCCGCATTTAAATGCTCACTTTAAAAAAAAAATGTGACCAGTTCTTCATTAAATGTGTATAATTTTGCAACATTGTGAAAGGCAAATTAAATTAACCACCACTAACTGAACTAAAGACTGGTTTTAATCCAAAGATTGTGATACTGTGTATTTGGTGGAATTCGAAGAAAGTCTATCATCATATTCTTACAAGGATGCAATCGATTGTTTCGAACAAGTAGTTCTTCCGGTTATACCAACTTAAGGCAACACTAGGCGAAAACCTAAGTCCGGAGTTAAGATGAATGATATAATATCCCATCAGGATAACTAAACGGAATGTTTTGTGGCCTGTCAAATATTGTTACAGCTTGTTTGCTTTAATTTTTACTAACTTACTGCATTCAGCAAAAACAGATAATGAGTTTTAGGTAGATTTTCTGTTAATAGAGAAATATGTTTGGAAAGCAGCTTATTAGACCTTCTGTGTATATAAGATATTCATAATTTATAGATAGATAACTTCCCGAGTAAGATTTCATTTTGTGTTCAATTGTTGATAATTTCTGATTAGTTGATCTTTCGTCTGATTTTGTTGTTTCCTATCAGCAACTTTACGTAAAATAAATTGAACTCTCATCTATATCTGTCTGACATTAATAATACCTTTTACTGATTAAACTACGGAAACCAATTAGCAAACATCAATCAAATCTGTTCATGTAACTTTCCTCTTCAGGTACTTAATATGTAAGTTCAAACCTCACTGGGAGCAAGTTATTTTCCTATCCATGTTATTTAATGATAGTAGAATTAAAACAACCTCATCAATACAATAAAAGCAACAGAAATAAATTAAAACCTAAATTCGTCTGAACCTCATAATAATGCTTCCTTTTTTATATGGAATACGTGCGTTCCAAGATAATAAGTCGTTCTGGGTATGACGATAAACTACATCCAACAGCAACTATTACCAGCAATAAATTTTCGAAAAAAGAAATATTACCAGCAATACATTTTTGAGGAATATATTACCAGAAATAATTTTTTGAAAAAATATTACCAGCAATAAAAAATCTTGTCGGCATTAAATAACCTACTGCGGTTGATATGCCGTAAAACAAAATAAACCAACCAAGATAATAGGTTAATAACAAGTGTTAATTTCTTTAAATAATCCAAGTTGGTGGCTATGTAATACTGTTTTAAAATTTTTGTCTAGCTTAAAATAATTACTTTATTTAAAAACACATTGGAATTATGTTTCTTGAAAGTCTCCTGAATTAAAAAAAAATACAGATATAAAAAGTACTTAAGAAATATTCTAACAGATATATAAAGTAATTCTCTAATTATTTTCTTTCAAAAATGTATGCAGTTATAAAATTCTCTTTTAATTCTATTGTTACAGGACAGTGTATATGCAGTTCGTAATGCTTGGTCATGGGTTCAGCAAGTTTCTTCGTGTGTAGAGCAACATTTAAAGAATGCAGCTGAATATCACCAGGTAAGTTGATAATAAATTTAGCCGCCATTTTAAGATTTGAAATGCGATCTTTTCTTTTTCTCCATCTTTGGTATTTATAAAGCGCAGTGGCTGCTTTTTCTGATTCTAGTATTATTGGCAAGATTTCAAATGAAAGTAAAACTGAATTTCGATTCGACACAAAAGCATTGCATCTTGTTCAGAAATATTGATAAAACAATCTTACACCCCACCTTAAGTAAAACTTTCATTTGATTTGGAAAGGAACAGTAGAAAATAGGCCACGAAGGTAAGGTTTGAATCTTGGCGTGCTTACCATTATTACAAACAGCCTAAGTTTTATGCTGCCAATCATTTGAACTTAAAAAAAAATAGAATACCGTGTAAAACTTTTCGATCATCTCAAACTATAGAAAATGTCTGATAATCACCAGCTTCGAAGTGGATGTATTGCGTTGTATTTTTTTGAAGATTAAACAGTGGCACTATCAGAGTAATATTTTTGTAGCAGGGATTCTGAATGAGAGGGAAGGTGTAAGACAATCCTCTGAAAAATAATCTGCTACAAAATCTGCTAATTAGATATAAAAAAAATAATACTACTAGGGTAATGTTTCATATGACAATTGTTATTTTACAATAAAGAGTTTCGCGTGATATTGTATTAAATATATCGTTAAAACAGAAGTGATTACGTAGTTACTTAAGTCGGTTGTAATGGTTTTATAAAAAGTACGTGTTAGTTTATCAGAAGAAACGTAAACACGAAATCCTTAAAAGAATGAATTTTGATCCAATTTCTTGACGTGAGAAAAGAAAAACATAATCGCTTTCATTTTTAAATATCGTATAAATGTCACTGGTTTTAATCAAGTAAATAAAAAATAAACAATTTTTTTTTCCTCACTAGTTTAACCTCTAAAACACTATCGATTTTAAATGTACAACGTGTACAATATTAGTAAATATGATCCTTAGCATACCAGTTGGAAAAGGTTCGTCTGAAAATGTTTTCTCATAAAATGTATTTTCTAGAAAACAATAGGCGAAGATAAATTTAATCCCTGTGTTTAGCTGCAAACATTTTCATATATAATAATCCAAAAAGAATTGGGTTTGTTTTTATGACATACGGACAGGATGTTATCTTTTTATGCTTCTTATATTGTAATATAAAACATAAATTTATTCACTACTAACTTCATTTGATTGTAGATCTTTTATTTTATTTCTCTTTTTTTATTAAAAATAGAAGTATAAAAACGTTTCTTTTTTATTCGTGATCTTTTTAGTGGTATTTTTAGATTTTTATCAATAATTTTAGTGTTATTTCTGTATTTTGTTTTTTCATATATTTTTTCTTTCTTTACGGGGTTAGTTTATGAAATTTTTTAGAATCCCCTAACCTTAATAAACCGAATAGGTATCCAAATTATAAAAGAACAAATAGACATTAATCTTATCTAGGATGAGTAATTCTGTTGCTCTGTGTGAGAAGAAATTATTAGGTCAAATTCAGTTCAGCAGTATGACTCTTAACTTGTAGGCACTTTATTTTTAAAGACAGCAAGGTGACCTTACCCATGGACTTATAAAATATACGGTAACACTGCTTCTATGAATACTAATGATTGATAACGTTTTTAAAAATATTGAGATTGATTTATTTATTAAGATTACATTGACAAAAATCACCAGAGAGGACATTTGCCTCTCCACGACATTAATTATGACACAAGATCAGTCTCGCGCAAAACCTTATAGGCGTTTGATTGGGGGATAATGGCAAAATTAACTCATTTCCATGGGGTTTTGCCGCAGGATTTTAGAATGTTCTCCTGCTCTTACCCTCTTAGAATAATGTCGATGTTTCATGGCAGACGGATTCTCACAAACTAGGCTCTTTTTTTCTTATTAGAAATACTCGGCTAAGGAGACAGCATATCAGATCCCGACAAACAAATCCATCGCCTTACGAAATTTTATACTTGCTGTAATGAATAACTATACTTCATTCATTCGCATTGTTTGTCGTTTGGGTGTGAATGTAATAGATGCTGAAACTTAGTTTAAGAGCAGAGAACCTTATAAAAATTCCGGTCTAGATTTCTGGGTTCAGGAATTATTTATTCTACTTATATCAAGATGGCTAATCTACAGGGAATTCAGAATTCCCTGTATTTTTTAAAAACATTTCATCCCAAGAAAGGCGATAATGTCACTAAGACGCAAGGGGATACTGGGAGTGAAAGAGGATGCGAAGCATTTAGAAGGGACCGGAAAACAATTCTAAACAGGAATCAAGGGACAAACCAAAAAACGGGGAAGGAATGTGAAGTGGGTGATATACACACCTATCTCCGCCTATTAAAACTAGATCGATATAAACCTGATGAAGGCCGGAGGGAACAACGCCGAAATGTTATGATAACAAAGATGTAAACAATAGCCCAAATGTAAATAGTGTAAATAATGGGTAAAACCTTGTTTTATTTTATATCTTATCTTAGACGTTATATTTTGTATGTTATTTACTTTTGTGTTTTCCAAATTGATGTTGTTCATTTTAATTCTCCAACGCTCAGTACTTCTACGATATGCGGCATCTTCATGAAGATATGTCTGGCTTCTTTTCATGGCTGAGCTGCGTTCGAATGAGACGTAAAATCGAAGCTCGGGACCCAGACACCATGATAGAACACATCCGAGTAAGTATCACCAATGCACTTCTTCAATAAATATTTCACAAAATTGTTTCTGTCGCCAAAATTATTGATAAAAATATTGACTGGCAAACAAAATTGTCCGCCTCGATATGAGGCATGGTTTTTCAAATTGATCAGTGGTTAGCTCAATTTTCACTGGCCTGATATTTGTAGTTGATGTGCAAGTTTAGTAAACAACGACTATCAGGCAAAAAAAAAAAAAAAACAGCATATTCAAAGGAAACCCTTTATTATAATCACTAGTAATGTTATCAAACGATTATTATCAAAACTAGTTAAACTTTATTTAAAATGAATAAAAAATTAAACATAATGAAAAATTAAAACATTATGAAAAAAAAATTAAAAAAAGAAATTTATTTTCAAATAGCTCTCCCTCCTGAATATTATACAGTGAAAATTTCTGATCAAAATTAGCTAATAATTCTCAGATTATGGAATATTGATATACTCTTACATGGCAAAATCTGAATTGTTTTTTATGCTGTGATTATTATTAGTAGTAGTACTAGTAAATTCTATATTATTTTTTAAAATGTAAGTTGTTCCAATTCTTTATATCCCTTATTTCCAGTTATCAACTGCTTAAAAAGTTGTCCCAGAGTGATCACAGGCGGCAGTTTCAGTATTTATATATCGTTACCTTGTGTATATGTTTCAAACAAATCTCTATCTTTTGTTCTCTCTCTCTATCTTTTGTTCTCTCTCTCTCTCTATCTTTTGTTCTCTCTCTCTCTCTATCTTTTGTTCTCTCTCTCTCTCTATCTTTTGTTCTCTCTCTCTCTCTCTCTCTCTCTATATATATATATATATATATATATATATATATATATATATATATATATATATATCTTTTGTTCTCTCTCTCAATGACATATAAAATATCTAAACGGTGTCAACTACAAGTACAAATTATGGCAGAAACTGAAAAAAGGAGCCTTTATCTTTGTGGGAATTGTACCAGCATGCAAATCTCGAAAACCGAAAATAATAAGGATTAATGACTTGATTACGATATATCAAACGTATTTCCGACTTTTTGCTTTTATTTCTTGGTGATAAGTTTTAATAAAACAGCATAACCTTACAGGTGCGGCTCAGTTAGAAACAACTCCAGTTCGGATAACCCAGTACGCCTTAAACGGTCTCCGATTGTGGCTATTCGCAAGTATTGAGATGTGGCGTTTTCATCCCTCAAACTTTAAAAAAAATAATAAACCAGCCATGATGCTCCATCACTACTCTTGCTCATGAACAGATATACACAATGCACCAGCCTAAAGGCAAGATACCCGATCATTTGAGATCAGGCAACTAACAAGCAAATCTCTGAGACTGAACGGAATATTTACTGTAGACGATCTTAATTCGCAAAGGCAAAACATATATTTAACATCCACAATTGATTAAGATCAGAAACCATGAGAGCTGTGCATTATTATTATTGGGTCGGAACAAAAGTTCGTACCGGTTTTTACCTGGAAATTAGAAGGCAATATTTAGATATTTTTACATAGATTTATTCAACAACTGATGCACCATTTTGTTCCACTACCATTTGCCATCTTTGAAGCAGCTTCATGATTCCATCTTTGAAGCAGCTTCATGATTCCATCTTTCCAAAACTTGGTATCTTTGTGTGGCGAATGGGTTTAAGTGATTTTATAGTCTCCCAGGTAATTGATGTTCTTTTCATTAAGAGAATTTTCTAGGAATATTTTGTAGAATGTTGTACGATCTTACAATAGAAAATTATCGTTTACTATTAGATCCTTAATTTCGATTTGATTCTACTTTTGAAGTGACTGAAAACCTCATTCTGCCCTTATCCTAATTATGCAAATAAATCAATAAGTTCGTAACTTAATAATGACGACAAAAGAAACTTTATTGTATACAAAAGCAATAAGAAAATACAAAAACATACTTACGGATTATCAATTTCAAACCGTCCTGGGTAAGACGATAAACTAAATCCGACAGCAAGGCCTCTAATCAGGAGGTTTTGAGGAGCGTGGAAACACCTCTTAATTGCTGGTGTTCCCAGGTCCACTCTGACCCGGGGTGGTAGCATCTGTTAGGTTCCCAACTCTGGGAAAATAGTTAACCTCAAACTGGGGACAAAACACTATGAAAGTGTAAAAATAGGTTTTAGTACCAGCAATACATGATTGTAAAAATTATCACCAGCAATGAGTTTTTAAGGAAAAAATTATTACCAGCAATACATTTTTGAACAAAAATATTACTAGCAATAAAAATATTGTCGGCATTAAATAACCCATTGAGGTTGATATGCCATAAAACAAACCAAACCAAACCATCAATTTCAAAACCAGTCAACGCTACAATACCGTCGTGATTATGGTTCGGTTTCACACCACGTGCTACCAGAATTTATTGTTCCGTTTACATATGTAATCATTAGCCTCAATAAAACATTTTGACCTATGTAGGTACATTAATAAACCTGAAACATAATGATGAAAAGAACATTTTAAAAAAAAAAACATTTAAAAAAAAAAAAAAAAAAAGAAATTTATTTTCAAAAAGCTCTCCTTCCTGAATATTGTACAGTGAAAATTTCTGATCAAAATTTAGCTAATAACTCTTAGATTAAGGAATATTGATATACTTTTAAATGGCAAAATCTGAAAGTTGCTTTTTATGCTGGGATTATTATTACTATTATTATTATTTCATTGGATTTCTGTTGTATACACATTTCCTTCCGGGTCACAACCTGGACCTAAGATCAGAAATGGCTTCATATTTTCCACTGATCCTTTTTGTAAAAAAATAAATAACTAAGATCACACACATTTTACATAGATAAAGCTCTTCGTAATGTGTGAGTACAATTTTTTGTATTTCTTTAAGGCATGGGCAACCAGGAATTCTTTCAATGAGTTTATCCGATTATTATTATTATTATTATTTTTATTATTTTTATTATTATTATTATTATTTTAAGAATATCACAAGGCATCTCTTGGATTATCAGTTAAGAGCAGAAAAACTACATGTACAAAGTCGAGATGTGTACCCCATTCATCATCGGACGGAGCCTATCACGCATCCACTCAAAGCCAAAGCCTTGATTTGTTATCAGCACCAAGATGTAAGTACCAAAACTTTAGACATAATCATTAATATTCGAAAGGATTTTCAGTTTTATAAGTAGTGTTTGCTTGATGGGAATCTTGTTTAGTCTGACATCTTTTTTAAATTAACAAGTGAGAAATCTGTCTTGGTAGTTTATTTCTGAAAATTTCCAGAAATTAAAATTTGTTGAAATCAAGTACCAGAAAACTTCCTCGCAGTCTCAGTTACGTACTTTTTTTTTTTCACTGTTATTAATTTTTTTTTTTTGTACCGTTTATCTCAAAATAGAGAGATAAAGTGACAGCAAGTTTTTTTTTTTTAATTGCTGAATTTTTAGTGATTTAGTTTCTTCGCCTTCGCTATCTGAAAAGAAGGCGTTTCTATTAAAAATTTCCGAAAAGCCGAAATGTTGTAAAGCTAAAAAGTAAT